>CAHIKZ030005623.1:147500-175000 GCA_903632075.3 Acanthosepion pharaonis | reverse complement strand
TTTATTAGATGAAGTATTGTCAACCATTATTAATTTTTGACTAGTATTTCTTTTATTGGAATTTTACATGCTTTTCATAACAACCTTTATTAATTCCTTTCATCTTAATTTAAGTGTGCATGAAAACAACTTTAAATATGATGTCAAGCAATTAAGGATAATTAAGAGAGATTTTATATGATTAGACTTAAACTGAAACCGATAGTTCTGGTGGCTGAAACATCAGAAAATTTGGCCTATTTACTTCTTTTACATACTTTCCTTGCAGAAAATCACTACACACTACCGTAAAGAAATGTAATTTTTTTTTTTTTTTTTTTTTTGCTATTTAAAATGGAAAAAAGGTTCTGTTGTATTATTTAATTTGTTTTTGTTATAAATAAAACTACACTTACCAAAACAAAAAAAAAATTACATTTCTTTAAGATAGTGTGTAGTGATTTTCTGCAAGGAAAGTCTGTAAAAGAAGTAAATAGGCCAAATTTTCTGATTACGTCTGCATAGGTACTACACAGTAAATTAGTAAACATGATGGCAGTAATGGGGGACGAATGACCAACAAGAAGTCAGATTTTTTCTTTTTGATAACTCCAAAATTATGAAGGTTTCTTCATAATTTAATTGTTAATCCGAGTTCAGCATGTACTTTTGCACAGAATTATGACAATTTTGGAAAAATTTTAAGGGATATTAGCGCTTGTGGAAACAAAACCAAAATTTACCAAAAAATCTTTAACAGATACCTGAGGAAGGCCAGACAGTAAACAGTTAAAACCTTTTTTTGAAAAAAACAAAGACGAGAAAATTATTCCAAAGAAAACCACATACAATCATTAAAATACCATCTAACAAGATTAACCATATATCATGGCTTGGTTGTCTTAGTGATAAAGCTATCAATATTCAATTTTTTTGTGTGTTTGTGTTTGTCAGCCTTGATGCTTAAAGGTCATGAAAACAGTTTATTATGCAAGAAATCTAAACTTATAAAAGCTGACAAATTTTCCAGTGATAAAAATTGAAAAGTGTTCCACTCTGAGGCTTGGAAATTATTCTCAGCTTTTGTCTAACAAAATTCATACAATAAAGAAATACAAGTTAAAAATTAATAATGGTTAAATAAGATATTTTCTTTTTTCTTGACTTACAAGATATAATTGAAAAGTTGGAAAATGGTTGAAAAATAAGAAACTGATACAAATTCTAATTTGAACACAATTGTATGGAGGCCATTTTAAATATTTAATGTGCTGAGGTGTGGCTTAATTTGCATAATGTGGAATGGCTTCCAACAAAGATGAATTATAAGCTTTCATAAAATGTACTTTATTTTAATTCTGAGATTTTGTAATGAACAAAAATGTCAAGTGGGTTCGGCTGGGAATTTTTCAGGATTCCTCATTTATATGGATATGTTTTATATTACATTTAATTATATGTTATTAAAAGTATATATTTAAAATAGATACAGGGGGTGCAAAAATAGGTATTCAGTGATGGAAAGCAAAATGTCTGCACAAAATATATTGTATTGATTATACAAACATATTAATAATAAACATATCAATCCCTTAAATGTTCAAACTGTTTGCCTCCATCATTCACACACTCCTCTTTATCTGCAAAACATTTATCATTTACTAAAAAATAAAAATTATAATAAATGTATTATAACAAAAATTATAAAAATAAAATATTAAAAATGATTTTAATGAATTAAATGAATTCTAATATTAAATGAATCCTAGAAGCACTGTTATAATACTAGTATAATACTGACTTTGTACCTACATCTGCAGCCCCCTATATAGACAATGTGGCCATAAAAATCAATGGAAAGATGGACTGATCTTTCATTTACTAACATTGTATCACTGAGCCCCCTTCCCCCATAAGTAAAGCAAATTTTAAACAATAGGAATTTTATATATATATATATATCTATATATATATATGTGGATGACGTTATATTGGCCCCTGAAATATCAATTTCAGTTGAGCTCTCTGGGGACGAGGTGTGGATTGGTAAACAGTGACTATTATAGCTATATAGCAAGACTCTTCGCAGATGCGAATTGAGTCACTGTCGGTCACTGGGCGTGTTTCTAAAAATAAATACACTAAAAATCCACTTTCATCCCTACCGCGCGCCGACGGCTTAATGGTTAGAATCTCCGACTGACACCAATTCATTCGGGTTTCGATCCTAGCTAGAGGCAACCGGATGTCTAGCCATACTGATGAGCTGTGAAACAGTCTGTCTGTGGATGACGTTATATATATATATATATATATATATATATATAATGATATTTTTATTTTAAAATATTTTACATTGCGACACGGAAATTTCTATGTTTCAAGACTTAAAATTTTTTCTATCCCATCATCATCAGAATAGTGGCCTTTAGCTTCCAGCCATTTATTAGTATGGTGAACTATTGCAGGGGCAACATTGGCCAAAGTGTTCACTAGATTTGCTGCACATGCATTTTCAACTTCTTGTCTAAGAGCTGCCAATGTGATTGGTTTTATGTGATACACAACATCCTTTAGGGTCCCCCATAGTAAACAGTGTTATCGCAATTTGATAAAACTATGATAGACATGTTTTTCTCTTTGTCAAGTGTGTATACATTTTTTGGTACACTCTGTATGTATGTGTATGTATATATATATATATATATATATATATATATATATATATATATATATAGGATTAATGTGAGTAAAAGATTGTCACTTAGCTGATTGATATTACCTTCAGCATCCTGACTCCAGAGTTTCATAGGCGGACATGACTGTCCACTCTTCAAGGGACAATGTACTGCTTATATATAATTAAACATAATTTGTATGAGGTTACTAACTTTTATACAATAATATAGATATATGATCTTGTGTTTATTTGAAAACACATTTTCTATACAACATATTTTGAATTATAATAAAATGACTAGTGACCAAATTAGATTTTTTTTTTCAAATCATAATATATTATTTCTTAAATAAAGTAAACAATATACACAGTGTTGTTGCTGTTTTTTTTTAATTCACTGTAGAATGCAAATCACAAAATAAATTCCATCATTCTTTTACAGACCTGATTATGCAACAAGGTTGCCAATCCCTCTTTTAAGTGCCAGGAAATTAGCTGTTCTACCCAATTAAATTCCATTAGAACACTTCAAAATTTTTCATGTTGATCAAAGAGTCCTAATTTTTTTCAAGTGGCTATCAGTGCCTCTTCATAATTCCTTGTAAAAAGAATTTATTTCTATTTTATTGAAACCAATAAATTTTTATACTTCATAGTCAATTCATGATAATGATGACAGGGCACTCAAAGTACTTTTATTGGTACTGTATTTTATTATACTGTATTTAATTAACTTATTAATGAATTGATAAAATAAAGACAATCAAGAATGACAAACATCTGGTAACCAGCTGTAACTTTTTGACCCCTCCTTGTCAAGAATTATTACTTAATCTCATTTCATTAAGTTTGTTAATCTATCAAGAGAAAATCATCCAAGGGTTTGATCAACAATAGGTATCTGTTGACCAAAAAAAAGGCCTCCTGATCATTAAAACCTGCACCAATTAAAAACAGCAAACCTCATTATTTCTTCCCAATTTGTTTGAAATACAAGTTAGTCCCTTCATCTTTAACGAGGAAAGACAGACACAGGCCAAGTGGCTTTTGCAGTCTGTCTTTTCATCTGAGAAAGAGAAATAAAACCACTTGACTTTCTTGAACGAATCTTCAGTTTCTCTCTAACCAATCTCTAATCAGTTTCCATTTGTGAATTGCAGGTAATTTGGACAATTCCATTTCATCAGACAGCTCATCCGTTCCGATAATGAGAATAGATAGTGACTCGGGTACTAAGAGCTGGCATCTAGTCAAATTAAGCGATGACGTTCAGGTTAAAGATGATGGTATGAAAATGATCTCAGAAATATTTTTGACACGCTTACTGTCAACAAAAGTAAGTCAGACTTCTTATTTCTTTTATCTTTCAGCATTATTTTTTTAAGTATCTAAAAGAGACACATTATCATAACATGTTTTCTTTGATCGTGTTTGTTTTTATGTGGGTTGTGTTTGGCAAGATGCTTGGGAGGGTTAATGACAGGAAATGGATCAGAAAAAGTAGTAAATATAAACAGCTGAACATGAACAAATGGAGGCTGGCAGAAAGGTGTATATCTATACATCATGCACAATCACCATCACCACTTGTTTAAACATATACAACGGGATGTTCATATCTGAAACATTTACATATGCATATTCAACCACCTGTGAAACAAAAGTACTAAAAAAATTCCAGGAAAGTTCCAAAAAGTAAAACTTGAATTTACGTCTCTGTATTTCTGGGATGAGGAGTTATCATTATTAAAAATAATTTACATTCAGCCTAATATCCTCATCTTTGTTGTTATTACCATCTGATTGCCGTCTGTCTGAATTTCTGGGATGGGGAGTTTTCATTATTTACATTCAGACTAATATCCTCATCTTTGTTGTTATTATCACCTGATTGCCTTCTGTCTGAATTTCTGGGATGAGAAGTTATCATTATTTGCATTATTTACACTTAGACTACTGTCCTCATCATTTTTATTATTATCACAAAGTTTTGGCCACAGTGCCCTCTAGCCTTCATCACGAGCTTGTCACTCCAGGTAACCTTCTTAAAGCATTGGTTTATGAATTTGATGACATAGTAATTGTAAGTTCAACCCTTCAGCCAGGAAGTGCAGGCTTATGCTCAGTGGAAACAAGGTGAACAGTAACTGATCCATACTAAATAAGAACTAGATATGATGTCCCTAGACATGCTTTGCAGTGTGAAGACAATCAACTCCCATAGATTAATTAAATGATTCAGTTCAAAATTCTTTGAAGCTTACCTGGATTGACAAGCACCTGATGAAAGTAGAGGAGCACAATGGCCAAAATGGTCTTATAATAACAACAAAGATGAGGACAATAGTCCAAATGTAAATAATATAAATATTGGATTTGCCACTCATTTAACTGCATCTGCATGGATCATAAATGAAGCAATGTGTACACATACTCTGCTTCAAACTCATGTAACTTCACTCAGTATTTTTTCCAGAACTCGTTGTTTGAGCATTGTTCACCTTTACTGTTTATGCTAGGTACACTCATACACTTATTTTTTTCTTTCTCTGAAACTTCGAATGAAAAAAAAAAAAAAACAACATATTTTATTTTTTACTAATCTTCAATAATTAATTTTTATTAAAATCCAGTAATTACATGTTTTTTTATAAATTTTTTTAAATTTTGTTATTTTTCCAATGTAAACAATTATGATACTTCTTTTTTTTTGTTTACAGGTAAGCAACTTTTTCCACTGTCACTTTTCACAAATCTCTCTAGTTCTATAGAGTGTACACAAATATCTTTTATATCAGAATTTTCAGCAATTTTTCTTCTTACTAATAACACTAAGATATTAACAATAAAATTTACTTTTATATATCTTTAGGTTTTATTTTCCTCAGGTGTCAATACCTCATTGAAAATAGAAAAACTATTTACATCGCATTTACATTATATTAGCTTTATTATTATAAAACTTATCTTAGTACATGTATTTTTCTGTTAACTAAATTTCATTTTAAAAAATAAACAAATTTTATGTTGACATAAATCAACTCTGTGCAGTTTTGATTTCTATGTCCACATTGTCTGTATCTATCACTCTACTTTATATTAACATCAATAAACAATAGATTTTAATCTGATATCATACTTTATTATTATGAACATTATTTCAGAAAGTACACATGTTTGAGTAGACATTGCCTGTTTTTCTCAAACAGTGAAATTAATGTCCACTGGTCTGGGCATAGAAAGTCTTATTAAAGAAAATATAGCAGTTATCCTCAGGGAAAGTTAATTGACGTCTCTAGTTCAAATTCCAGCCAAGTACATTTTATTCACTTTTGTATAAATACAGTGATAATAAAATTAGAACATCCAATCTCCCCTCTCCTCTCTCACTTGTAGTCATCCACTATAATAAAATGTTTTCAGCACTGAATTAGTCAAATAAAGCTTTATAAGCTTCTACTTAGAGTTGTTGTTATATTACAAATATCTTTGGGAAAGATATGAATCCATTTTTTTCTCCTCTCAAGTTAAATATCAATGCAGACTTGGCCCTCAAGCCTTGCTTGGCAAATAATCCATGAGAAGGAAAATTGAATTCAAAACTAATTGGGTATGGAGCTGGTAATTCTATCCCATAAAAACCTAATTTTTACAGAAACCATGGCAACAGAACTTTGTATGGTAAGATGATGGCTCTCTTCTCCACAGAGGAGTCTAAAGAGGAGAATACTATATACAGTAAAAAAATAATTATATTTATCTTTTTCATAAAAAATCCTTACGCAACTAAATTAGCAGTTTTCTGTCTATTAAATTACTAAATTAACTTGAAAAACAGACCCTTTATAGTATATATATATATATATATATATATATATATATAATGATGAAAGTTGAGATTTTAAAAATATTTTATTTCACAAGACCAATTAATCGATCATGTCTCATCAGACCAGATAGTTTCACAAATAAATGGATTTAAAATTCATTCAGTCACAAGATGGCAAGATTTTTAATTACAAAGTTTCAATTTTTCTCTTATCATTGTTATACATTTATCTATTTGGATTATAACAACCATGATTAGGATATTAGTCCAGATAGATCAATAATATTAAGGTTTACAATTAATCGTTCACTCGCCAGTAGTTTAACATCACCCTAGGAGAAACATTTGTAGTGTTGAAATATAATTGTAATTGTGTAATGATTTTTAACATGTTTTTGTTTATATATATATATATATATATATATATATAAGGATATTAAATAGTATATTCACAACATTAAAACACTCCAGATATGTTGATTAACAAGGGAAATTAATAAAACAATTTTTTATCTTTTTCATAAAAATCCTTATGTAATTAAATTAGCAGTTTTCTGTCTATTATGCAGACAATTCATGGATCTAATGATGACCATTTTCTGTTTAAGATAAATGTTGCATACTGTTTTTTTTTCCTTCACAGTTTGAAGAATCAGTATCAGAAATTTTTAACAGAAAATTAAAAGATAAAGAAAAAAAGAATGCCAGCTATATATTTTAAATATTGATTTTCAGGATAGGCAAATAGTTATTTGCATATAACCTACACATATTTTCTATGTCGAAGCTAGTGGACCTAAATTTCACTTTCAAACAAAAACAGGAAATGTCTATTCAAACATTTGTACCCACTAAAATAACATTTATAATAAAAAAAAAATGTCAGATTAAAATCCATTATTTCCTTAAATTATAATTGTTTATCTTCCATTAAATTATAATTGTTTATCTTCCATTCATACTTAAAACTGTTTTTTTTGTTTTGTGGTTGGGAGCGTGTGTCTCTGTGGAATTACTCTGCACATAAATCCCCAAATTAACATAATGCCAATTCTTACGAATATCTATTTTAAAATAAAGCAAATCAAATATAATTTTAGCCACTTTCATCAGTTTTCATTTTTCAAATAGTGACCTAACATATATATGGTAATGTATGGTAACTCTAAAAGTGCTTCTGGTACTATCTTTATTAAAATCTTTCAGTACTATACAGTGAGAGATGATGACTTCTCAGCAAAAATATCAATTCAAAATTTCAGTTTCTGAAAAAACAAAATAAAGGATAAGGTATTAATTATACAGTGTACAGCAGAAACACCTCCCACATATATAACCCAGAAAATATCTCTCACATAAACACATTAGCTAGATGAAGATACCATTGCTAGTCATGATCTATCTGGACTAAGATCCTAATCTTGGTTGTTATAATCCAAATCAATCAATTTATAATAATGATAATGAAAAATCAGAATAAAGATCAAATTATAATACATTATGTGGCAGAAATATCTCCCACATATACCTTATACATAATAGTAAGACATTAGCTAGATGAAGACACCATTGCTACCATTATGAAGAAGATATTACTGGGAGGTATATGCAGGAGGTATTTGTGCCGTATCATGTATATTGGACTATCTGGACTAATATCCTAATCATGATTGTTAGAATCCAAATAGATGAATGTATAATAATGATAATTATTCCTCATCTTAGAAATTCAAACAAAAAATGTATGAAGATAATATTTTAGTTGCTTCTATATTTCTCTTTTTTGTAGCTTTTGTTTTTGGCTAACATTAAGAAACAAGACTTAAAATAAAAAGTAAATCAGTAAGTTATTTGTAAAATTAGTATTAACTCTCGTTTTACAGTACTTTGCACATTTATCATGTCATCAAACCACACAACACATAGACTTGTTCATTGACTCTTCCATTTTGGGGATATCATTTGCATCTGTTATTCTTGTATGTCTTTTTTTTCAGCAGTTCACATAAATCATATTTTTCCTGACATCCTTCTGATTCTCTTTACCATTATTTTCTAATTTATTGTCTTGCATTGTCTTTGGCTTTCTTTTGTGATGTATCATATTGTTCTAGTTCCTTATTTTGTAAGGTATCTTACTCTGAAAAAATAATAATATAAAACATTAAAAACTATTAAAAAAAATGACAAAAAACGTACAGGCAGGTCAAACAAATAAATACTGAACTCAGTAGTAACTTAGTACAAAATCTATACTAAACATTGTTTTTATCCTATGATACAGTTCCAAAATAGAAGGCAGGATTCTCATTATTTTTTTTTATATATTGTCAGTTACATCAATGCACCTAACTTCTTCTTTGTGTCAAATCCCTTCAAGACATGGGTGGCAATGGCCCTCCAAAACTTCCTATCCCTTGTAGACCTTATCAGTTTTTCTCCCTTTGCTAAGGCTCCAGCCAATCCACATTCGCAATAGCCCATCAGATAAGTGGCTTGCTGCCTTTCCCTATCTCTCTTGCACACTGTGGGTCAAGTTTCTCCAAGTCTTCTGTCCTCGTTGTGTGTTCAAATTATTGTATATTGGTCTTAACCTATGTAGATAGCTGACAGATACTTTAAAGTATATATATATATATATATATATATGAGAGCAAGAGAATATAAATATAAAATATGTATATAAATAGCCGAGAAAAATAACAGTACTCGTAGCCTGACGATTGCATCTAGCATGAAACAGACTGTCGCCTCTAAGTGTTGACTTCTATGTTCACTTTTATATTTAAACACGCTCTATATCTGATATTGAGCACTTTATCCCATAAATATAGCACACCTTAAGACTATATTTCTTCATATATATATATATATATATATATATATAATATGAGGTCTGATCAAAAAGTACCAGGACTATTGCTAAAGTATGCAGAGTCAAGCTGCTTGTCACGGATTGACCTTGAATTCTGTTGTGCATACACACTAAGCTATAACATTCTTGCTCACTTCCATTGTTTATAGTAGTTCTTGGAAGGGAAGTGTGCAGAGTGTGGTCAGCTCACCACAGCACAGATTCAATCAGTGACCATGGCTTGTGCAGCAATTTTTGGCCAATCACAACATTCCTCAGGTCTGACAACCACCATATTCCTCTGATCTTGTCCCTTGTGAAATTTTCATCTTTCCAGTAATCAAATCCCAATTGAAAGGCAAAAGATTTCAAGATTTCAAGGAAATCCAAGAGAATATGATGAAGCAGTAGTTCACTATCCCAAAAAAAGCAGTTTCAGGAATGTTTCTATCGATGGAAATGATGCTGGATAAAGTGTGTTGCTTCAAAAAGGAGCTATTACTAAGAAGATTAAATGCTATATTGATATGTGTTGTAGTTTTCTTTTTATAACATCAGTCCCAATATTTTTTATCAGACTACATATATATATATATATATATATATATATATATATATATATATCAAACAAAGGTGAAGAATGGTAAGGATAAGAAAAAGTTACTCACTTTAAAGTGGTGAATTGAAAAGAAATTTTTCAAAAATATATTTATATATACTTTTAAAATGATGATATTTAAAATCCTAATAGAATTTGACTTCCATTAAAACATATAAATTTAGAAATAAATTTAGTCTGCAAATAGTTAATGTCAGTCTTTGCCAATTTCATAGTTGTTTATTTCAATCCATATTGCAGTATTAAATATTCCTGATTAATACTCTTAACAGAACTAAACTGGAACTATTCAGCTATACTTCAAGGCAGAAGTTCTGCTCAGAACCATTGAAACTATTAGGGTTATTTTTCTTTAATCAAGTTCCCCCAAGCAAGGTATTAAAGCCACTGAGACATAAAGGGTTGCAGAGTGTGGAAGAATTAGAAAACAGAAACAACACTAAAGAGCAAGGATAGAAGAGTATTCAGGAGGAGAGTAGATAGCAATTGATACTGCATTTAAAATTTTGAAGATTAAAGTTGGCTGGAAAGCATAGAGCCAGAAAGGAATTTCACAAGTGAGAAGTGTGAGAAAAGAAACTGTTAGCATAGAACTTACTAGCCAATCCAACTGTAAATCAATGTGAGCCTGTTGCCAGTCTAGTACTGTATTTATATTCATAAAATCTAGGTGTCATAGTGAAGAATACATCTGAACAATTACCATGAAAGTATTTATAGAAAAGGCACAGAGAAGTGAATTTACAGTGGTGGAAGAAATAACTGAAGCCGAGATGCAAGATCAGAACCAATGATATTGCTGATTCTTCTTTGGATTTTATCAAGGATACCTAGATATATAACAGCAGCACCAGACCATATGTAGCAGCAATAATAAGAATGTACAAATGGTAGACTTATAGATATGTAAGATAATTATAGAGGTTCTTATATATTGTCTATTAAGGTTAACTTGTGTGGATAAGTGACAAATTGAATTTAAATTTGACTAAACATTAATACTGGTTAAAATATTGAAATAAATGTAATCTGGAAATGGTTAATCATAATTGTTATTTAAAATATTGTTTCTTTTTTTTCTTCAGGGAACCCTGCAGAAATTTGTGGATGACTTATTTAAAACAATCCTAACTGTGGACAATGCACTGCCCCCAGTGGTCAAGTACCTGTTCGACTACCTCGATGAGGCAGCATTGAGATATAATATTACTGATGCAGAAGTTGTACATACATGGAAGAGCAATAGGTAAATCTGGAAAACTTGCTTGCTTATTTGTTGTTTTCTCTCATTATGATAGCGCCTAAAGGTGTATCATTTTTTTTTTAAAGGTGCATCATTTTTTTCTAAATTATTTTAATTGGCTTCATAACAATTTCTTTTCTTTTTTTTTTTTCAGAAGAAACAAACTGTTATCTTGTAATACTTGGATGTTGTCTCAAAGTAACTGGCATAAAAAAAGTATTTTAGAAAAGACAAAGAAAATCATATGCAATGTAAATTTCCCTAAAGCTGTAGTTGTTTAAATAATCACTAAGTTTTCTACTAATACATGAATATGTACATGAAACAATGATATAAAATTCAGCATATGACTTACACTACTTATTGTTATGCTGCATATGTTACTGCTGGAGAGATGTTGCTGATGCAAAATAGTTAAAAGCATTGATGTTGGTAAAATATAAGCAAACGCTTTTAACACAACATGCAGTTGCATGAAAATCACAGAGACTGACATGACTGCACAAAAACAATTCCCTGTCTGGTGGCAAAAGCTGCTGGTGGCACCAGGGGTGGCAGTATTGCTTTAGCCACTGAAACTGTGTTACCTACCCTGGTTGGTGGCTGACAAGGATAATGTATTGCACATGCTTTCACACGGTGTATGTAGAAAAAAAAATAAGATAGCAAAATAATAGTTAACTCGTATATGGTTAGGTCAGGAGCCTAACACCTTGATTTAATTAAAAATGATATTTTTGTCCATGCTTAACAAAGCTGTTAATGAAGATCTTATATACAATTAAACTGTAACTAATAAGCCATGTCTTTTCCCCAGTGAAATAGATACCCTTTAAAATTAAATTGATGTATGTTATTATGGCAAAGAAAATGAAACACAAAGATGATATTTGAGTTAAACAAATGTGAAGCAGTATAAACAATATCTGCTTGTTTTTTGTTTTTTTAGGGGAACATACCTACCCCTACCGCTCAAAAAATACTAGCTAAATTGAAAGGATACAAGATAATCTGAAATGATAGACACCCAAAATTATTTTCATCCTTTGTTTTATTTTGTTTTTTCATCCCGAAATTCCAGCTACTATATACTCTTTTCTTTCATCACATACAAGAGCATTAACTTTGTATATAAGACATGGGAGACATTTCTTTTAACCATTTTTGTACAAATATTCAATACTTTCCATGAATAAAAGAAAGACATGTCTAAAGAGTGAATGTGCAGGTGATGTAATGGTTAATGACTCAGAACAAGAAAATGGAAAACTGACTTCAAATTGCAGTCAAGGTTGTTGTGTTCACATTCACACAAATATCTTTGGGAAAGGTATATAATCCTTACCTTCTACCCCAGTTATAGGTTAAATAGTAAGCAAACTGAATTCTTCATCTTTGATCTGCAATTAGTCTAAGAGACTGACAACTGTGAATTAAAAACCAATCGGGTATAGGGCTAGCAACTCCATCCTATAAAAAATTACTTGTTATGGAAACTACAGCATCTCAACACTTAGCATATTGAGAATTTTAGTCCCATTCTCCTCAGAGAAGTCTACAGGAGTTGCATGAATGAATGAAAAGTAGAGAGGATTCAATAAAGATTTTTCTTTCTTGTATGCATAGGATATTTGTTGTTATTGATTCTGCAGTGTTCAATATAAATTTCATATTGATATTTAAACTAAGGCTCTTATATAAAGAGCCTTAGTTTAAATATCTTAAACCTTCTGTAACAGATTAAAATATTGATAAATATCTATCAAGATTAACAAGGAAGAATAACATCTTTGATGGCTGCTATTGCCTGGGTTAGTAAAGTTCTTTTGGTAGAAGCATTTGTCCAAGTGCCTATTTATTCCCTTCTATCACGACATACCAGTGGTAAGATATTCTTGTCAAGATATCTAGTAATGAAACAGAACACTGGGATGTGGATTCATGCCTTTTCCTTAACTATTAGTGTGAGCTGAAAATAATAACAGCTGAAAATCAAACTTGGTTCAGTATTTTCATTTTTTATATCAATGAACATTACTTATAAATGTAAGTAAAACAAACTCAATGATCTCACAAAATGTAACACCTGTGTTGATTATGTAAACCAGTTTAGCACTTATTGATTTATAATTAGTTCAAGTGCCTGCTCCTTTTTTTCCCAAATTAAACTATTTGATTGCATTTCAGTATGTATACAAATAAGTTTTGTAGACACTTCTGCAGAGTATAGAATCATGCAAGGTATTGCTAATAATGGTTTCTGTAGTAAGTTGGGTGGAGTTGCTACCCAACTGGTTTTTAATACAGAGTTGTCCTTCTCCAAGTCTGGTTGCCAACCAAGGTTAAAGAAGCCACTCTACCCTGCTGTTTTGGAAGAAGAAGTGGATTCATGCCTTTCCATGGGTATTTGTGCAAAAACTAAAACAATAGCCTTAGCTGGAATTTTAACTCTGCATGCCAGTCCCACTATACCACACACATACCTGACGTATAAGATCTTCTCATTTTTATTGACAAATAATGTCTGAAAAAAATGACAAGCACAAAAAAACAATCACACAGCAGCAGAAATATTCATTTAATTTGCTGATTCCATTTTGTTTGTTGGTAAACATTATTCCACCTTGCACCTCCAGTTGTTCAAATGAGCTAACAGAAATCTGCATCAAAATTAGTTTTATGCTGAATAAAATTTAAAATTGTAAATAATCTTAGTCTAAATTGGATCTGATTTATTAAAGTCAAGTTGTCAGATTTCATTTTACTTAATTTTTTATGCCATGTTCTTTTAGGACATCATGGCTCTCCACGGATTTCATCTTTTTTATAATCTGTGAATTGCTAATGACATCTTTGGAAAGATAGTGGATTAATTTTCTTCTGTCTTCTCTACAGTTTTGAATTAAGTGTAGTACTTTTAGTCTGACTTCCATTCAAGGCTAGAGAGCCTAATCTACCCTGCTATTTAACCCATATAGAGAAACAGGTGAGATGGATGTATGCCTTTACCAAAAGCATAGTGCAAAAGTGAACACAACAGACTAGCCTGGAATTTGAACTCAATTCACCAGTTCAACCTTCTGCACCAATAACTTCCTGCACATTCATTTATTTTATTATTACCATCATTATCTTTATTATAATTCTGCAAAATACCACTAAATATCTTTGGAGCTTTTTTTAATATTCTCTTAGATTTTTTCTTTCTTTCACCCCCTCATTCCAGATCAGTCTGTTTCTTTGAATGTTTCCCTGTTCATAAGAAATCAGTCTTCTAAATTTTCATCATGGAAGCAAAAAGGCCCATCTTAACAACACAATATATCATTAATTATTGTTTCTTTTCAAAAGGCCATCATAACAGCTCAATGTATTGTTAATTTCAACAAACTGGTTATACATGTTAATATTATTCACATTATTTACATTATTTGGACTATTGTCCTCATCTTGGTTGACATATTTATTACGTTTTGGCCTTTGTATGCTCCGGCCTTCTTTAGGTGGTTGGAATGTCGAAATGAACCCTTTATTTCGCTCACTGGGGTAGACTGTTCTAGTTCCACATGCCATGTTTAATGGATGTCAGTTATCAGTTATCTCCTGTTAATTTCCCTCTGAAAGTTCTCCACTGCCTTGAGCGGGTAATGAACTCACACTCTTTGGGTCTTGTCAATGGATCTAACCAACGCCTTTATCCACTGTCTACCCCAGTGAGTGTAATAAAGGGTTCAGTTCGACATTCCAACCAGCTGAAAAGGTCAGTGTGTACAACAGATGAAACGTTGTAATAAATATGGCAACAAAGATGAGGACAATAGTCCGAATAATGTACATAATACCTCATCTCAGAGATATAGACAGATATTAATATTATTGTTTTAATTTCTTAAATAAAATATCCTTAGATTTATTTTATCTTAATTTCAGTTGCTTTGTATGATAAACAACATGGTTTGTCCCTTTAATCATAATAAAGCTGTTTCTTAATGGCCAGAAAATGGCAGTTTGAAAATTGTGATAAAAACAGCTGAAATTTAAATGAAAGAATTATTAATCAAAAATGAATACCAGTTCATAGTTTTAAAATTTCTCTTTTATATATATCTCTTGCAGTTTACCTCTTCGGTTTTGGGTAAATATAATCAAGAATCCTGACTTTGTATATGATATCAACAAGCCTCATATTGTGGATTCATGCCTGTCTGTGATAGCACAAACCTTTATGGACAGCTGTTCAACAACGGAGCATCGACTAGGAAAGGTTAGATTTTTATCCTTTCTCTCTATATTAAAAAAAATATTAATATCTATGCTGTTATATATTTTCAACACAAACTCTATGACATATTTTTTATTGAATATTGGCACATGTTTCAGGACTTCTATTACCTTCATCAGTCAAAGATTTATATTGACTTGATTTAAAATTTCAAATGCAAAACTGCCAATAAAAACTTGTAAAAGAAAATAATTCAAAATTCTTAGAAAGAGAAAAAAAAAATAAGGAAGGGTTTAAACAACAAATGCTTGTTATAATTCTTTAAAATTATTTATACATCTTCAGTACTGTCACAAATTATGTAACTTATTTATTTAAATAAAATTAAGACCCTTCCAGAATAGACAGTTAGCCACCTTTCTTCACTTTCTAAGAATTTTGAATTATTTACTATTCCAAGTTGGTACTGTCCTTTGGTATTTGAAATTAAAAATTAAATCAATTTATTTTTTTTTTACTGATGAAGGGAATAGAAATCCCAAAATATCTATTCAGTAAAAAAATATGTTATACAGTTTTTAACTACACTTCTGTTTCTATTTCATTTGTGTGATGTCATAGCTGGCCATTCGTATTCAAGAATACCCATCTACTAGGGTGGCTAGCCAATCCCTATTGCAGATGCTCTCTCAGGCACATTTGTGTTTGCTCAACACCCATAGAACCCATCTGTGGTTCATGCTGCAACTATGCTGAGTATACCTTAGTTACAGTTTCTGGGAGAGAGTGTGTTATCTAGCATGATCAACAGTTTGAACAAAGCCAGCACGCTCAAGCCCTCGGCCACAATGACTTGTGGCTTCATGTTAGCACAGCTATCAATGGCCCACAAGAGTTTTGTTTACCCAGTTTCACTCACAAGGCTTGGGTTAACCCATGGTATGGTTTTCAGGCACTTTCCAAAGGTGCTGTATGCTGGAATCGACCTTGATCCAGTCCGATAACATCAGGAAATCACCTTCCCGACAAATCATGGTGAGATTTGAACCCAGGTCTCATGGTCAGAAATTCTAACATTCTAACCACTAATATATGCACTATATAATAAATAAATATATATATATATATATATATATATATATATAAAATATAAATAAATAAATAAATAAAATATGCCTTGAGATGCATAATAAAAATCTCATCTTGCCAAATAAATTATTGTAAATATTTCTTTTAAAAACATATTATTAGTTGAAGTCTATGTGGTATATAGAGCATATAAGTATATACCGAAAGATTTTATCAATATTGGTTGGTTGATAGCAATTTTATTATGAAAACATTGATTTGTATAATAAATCTGAAATAGTGTACATACAATTTCCCTATCTTTACAAAGGAAATTATGACAAACTATATTGAGATATATAGTTTTTTTAAGCATCCTGAAAATTCCTTTTCAAAAATTAATTTTCATGTTATTTCCTTGTGAGAAAAAAATAGAAATGCAAATTTTTACCAAATGTTTTGTCTGATTTGATTTTTTTTTTTTTTATCTTTTTCCAAATAAAATATTAAAAAAATAAAACTGAAACAATCCTAGAAAATAATCCAAGCATTTTTTTATCATCACTAATGTATCTTCCCTTGTAGGATTCACCTTCAAATAAATTATTATATGCCAAGGATATTCCAAACTACAAGAAACTAGTTGAACGATACTACAATGACATTTTGGAGATGCCGCCAGTCAGTGATCAGGATATGAATTCCTACCTGACAGAAGTGTCACAGGTAATTGTCTTTTATCACTTACTGCTTTATTTATTTATGAAAAGTGTCAGATTTCACATGTAACGAAAGCCAAACAACTTGTCTTCTTGTAAAATGAGAAATAATTCTAACTAGCATAGTGCCCATCAAAAATAATAAGAATATTTTACATATGGATCAACCCAGTTTCTGTGCATTATACTTCAGATATGATTGGTTTTTCTGTGCACTCAACTCAATGTGTTGTTTCCTGGATTTTCTAACCAGGATCACTGTATAGTATTTGAAATGTGTTACTCACACAAGACATACATGTACACACTTATCCAAACTATATACATATATATATATATGTATGCATATAAAAGAAAACTTATCTTTACTGACATGTTTCATCCTCTGATGGATTTTATCAAAGCAAATTTTTGCCTGAATAAAGTCTATCAGAGCATGATACATATTGGTTAAGATAAGTTTTTGTCTTTTATTCATATTATTTTTCTTTTTTTTAAGTTATATCTGAAATTTTACACATATATATATATATATATATATATATATATATAGTTGAAATGGAGTGTTAAAAATTTCTTAAAATAGAAAGATGCTCACATGAATTCCAGCCATGCTCAACATATGAAGGCTCAGAATAAATGTTCCTATTCAAAACAACACAAAAATAAAATACAACTTAAACAGTCAAAACATGAGAAAAACTAACAACACCAAAAACAAAACCCCCTTGAAAAAGGTTAAAATGGCTAAAAGTGCCTGGGACAATGAAAATTATGGAAAATTCCCTTCATCCTACAAAATGGAAATACGTAAGTATGCTGGAAAAACTAAATGAAAAATTAATTAAATCTTCATTGTCTACTGTATTTAGTGAAAGATGTTTAAAAGAAAGGTTGCTGCCCATATATATATATATATATATATATATATATATATATATATATATAGGATTAATGGGAGTAAAAGTTTGCCACATAGCTGATTGATGTTGCCTTCAGCATCTCAACTCCAGAGTTTCATAGGCAGACATGTCCATCCACTCTTCAGTGGGTATCAGCAATTTACTGCTTATATTTTTTTTATCTTTTCTTTTTTATATACATTTAACATTGGTGTAAGTTATTTTCTGTGTTTTTTATGTTCATGTGTAGAGTTGTGCTTGTGCAGCCATGCACCTCTCTCTGCAGATGTGCATTTGCTTGTGTGTGCCCATCTGCACAGATGTGCATATGTGTAGGGTGTCATGAACATTTGGCCTTTTCTTTGTTGTTTTTTCATTCACTTTGCACACATTCATTTACCTTTCTTTTTCCTCTTCATTTTTGTGACAGTAGTTATTCTTTCAGGATTTGTTCCAATTCTAGAGATGTGACTGATTTTTATTTTTGTGCATTCTATTTTTGCTAGGGAAGTGGTGTTTAATTTTTTATATACTGTTTAAAAAACAAGGATATCTATTAAAACACATTTATCCATGAAAATATAACATTTACAGTACTAAGAAATAATGTTGGATTATGAATAAAATCTATTAATTTCTTAGAAGTTACATTGTTTACTTTGCAAATACAAGAATAAAAGTTTGTAGATATGGGCTTCAGTAGTTTGGAACAAGAGATGTGCATTTCTTAAATAGGTTAATTGAATCTTGCTTGATTATGAAAGTCTTCAATAACTGAAAGGTCTAAAAAGGCACACCAGGCTTAATGGTTGTTTCTTCTTCAAGAACAACACATGTTTAGAGCCCTGCTGGAAGGACACAGTTAAGACTCTCAAATGCACAGGCCAGTAGACATAAATTTACACTGTTTAAAAAAAAGCAGGGATATCTACTCAAATACATGTATCCACTAAATTCTTTTCTTGCACTTCTCATTTATGGAACTCCCTTTTAACTCCATGCTTTCCACCCAACTTTAATCTTCAAAAATTTAAATGCAATATCAATTGCTATCTACTATCTTCCTGATTACTCTTCTGTTGCTCTCACTCATCAGTAATGTTTCTGTTTTTAACTCTTCCATGCCCAGTAACTCCTTGTGTCTTAGTGGCTTTACTGCCTTGCTTGGGGTGAATTCAATTAAAAAAAAATATAATGTTTAAAGTAATAAGAAATATTTTTATATACCAGATATGACAATTTAATTCCCAGAATAAGTGCAGCATACATTGAGGCAATGCATATCCAGACATGTTCCAACTTCACTTACTTGAAACATACACCAGATGTTATTCATTGGTGAGCAGCAGAGGAAGTTATATGTGTTCATGTTATACTATTGGCAGAAAATGAGTGAAAGAAAACTGAAGCAGTGGATTAACATTGTTTTGTGTAAAGATTAGTAAAATTGCTGGTGAAATGTTATCCTCATTAAAAATGGTTTCTGTTGAACATCTAATAAAGATTCTTTTTGAGTTGCACAATCAGTTCAAGGGTAAGAAAATGTGTATTACGACACAAGAATCAGGCAACCCTAAACAAAAAGAACATGTTTATTTAGAAAAATATGTTTAAAATATCCTACCGGAGGACACATTTTTTTAACAAGATTTCTCAAATATTCAGGTCAGTTGATGTAAATAAATAAATACACTGTTTAATAAATAATTAAAAACAGAGCATCTACTCAAATATGAGTATCCATTTAAAAAATAATGTTTAAACAAATAAATTAAAAGATATATATATATATATATATATATATATATATATATTCAGAATGTTAAATTAATAACTTCAGTTTTTAAAATTGACTTTTAGGATATTTTGGCCATCCTGAGTAAGACGATAAACTACGTCGAACAGAAAGGCCTCTGATTATGAGGTTTTGAAGAGCATGGAACCAGCTCTTAATTGCTGGTGTTCCCAGGTCCACACTGGCCCATGGTGGTAGCACCTGTTAGGGTCCCAGCTATGGATAAATAGTTAACCCCTCCAAAAACAAGGGGTCAAAACACTATGAAAGGGTAAAAACGGGTTTTAATACCAGAAATACGTTTTTGTAAAAAAATTATTACCAACTATACATTTTTTGAAAAAAAAAATATTACCAGTGATAAATATTGGAACGAAAAAATACTACCAGAAATAGATTTTTGGAAAAAAATGTTACCAACAATAAAAATTTTGTTGGCTTTAAATAACCCATTGAGGTTGATATGCTGTAAAACAAAAAAAAAACAAACCAAACCATTAGTATATTTTGGCTGATTATTTCTCCAGCATTCTTCAGGTGTTTTGTTTTAATTGATGTTGTTTCTCTTAAATACTTGAGAATGGCTGATAATGTATCTTATGAGAATTTGCTCTTGTTTTTTTTGTAGCAGTGAATCAAAGATTTAAGGCAATTTGCATATAATCCTGAGGGCAGTGAAAGCAATGATTGTTTTGGAGCAGCTGACAAGATACTTTGAAAATATAATGTCACACAAAAATACCTGAGTTCTTGGCAATTAAAAGAAAATACCAAAGATATATTTTAAAGTCTTAACACTTGTGAACTCCACAGCATAGTTTTTTTTTGTTTTTTTTTGTTTTTAAATATCACATAACGATATGACACTGGAATGGACTTGGTTATGAACAATGTAACAGAGAAAAACTAAGTTACAGAACAGAAATAAAAATTTGAAATTTGAGTCCTGTAATCTAAAGTTTACATCAGAGAAATTAGAATATTTTTTGTATCTTCTTTTATGTGCTGTGTGGGCAATAATGGCTCTCCACAACCTCTTGTCCTTTGCAGCACTTTCTCTTTGCCCAATGAATGTTAAATGTTTCCTTATAAGGAAACAGATAATCTTACGATTACCAATAAGTATGCCAGACAAAATAAATTTTTATCATGATATCTGTTAATGAGACTGAGTTTAGGAGGATATTCTAATGCCTTTAACTAGTGCTAAGTGACCACAAGCAGCCTTTGGTAATATTAGAACTCAATTGGCTTATTGTCATATCACATTAAAACACTGATTCTTATAGGATCACCAAAGTTAAGCAACATAGGAGCCTGGTTAGCACCTAGATGGGTGACCATTTGGGAATGACAGGTGCTGGAAACTTGAATGTGCAAGTGATGTAATAAATAATGGCTTGACATTGGGGATCAGAGAGCCAAGTTCCAATTCCAGTCAACTTCATTATATTCACTTATGCACAAAGACCATTGGAAAAAGATTTGTATTAGTAAATTATTATTATCTCTAAAAAGAATTCTTACACATCTAACATTTTCTGGGTTTAAATAACCTGGAAAAGGTTGATAAACCATAAAAAACAAATCAATAGAGTTCAGTTTGTTAATTTTCCATTCTGATGATCATTACACTGTCTTGCTCCTCTGATGATAAAAAAAAAATTATTCATCCGCATTCGTTTGAGTTTCATCTGTTTGGTTTTCAAGTAGAAAATTTTAAAAATCTACTTTCTTTCTTTTTTAATTCTGGGGAGCTTTATTTATTCTTATCTTAAGATGCTTTGAGGCACAAGACTATAGCAATAATTTCTCAGAGGACTAGAAAGAAATAAATGCTAGAGATAAGGAGGAAAAGAAGGACAATATGGAATTGAAAAGAAATGAGAAGATGGCAAGAATTCAATAGTGGAATTTTTCTTTTCTTTGGAGATACTTCATTGAAATGTATCTTTATAAATTTTTTTTTTTAAATAGCTAATAAAATATCAACATTTAAAGTTACAGGAAAAAAAGAAAGTAAAATTGCAGTTTTGGTTCTGGTAAAGAACTAGCCAAGATGAAGAACATTTATTTTGGTTCTGGTAAAGAACTAGCCAAGATGAAGAACATTTATTGAGCATTTCAAGTCTGTTCTTATCATGTCTCAAAAATACAGTAATTTAAATTTTTATTGAATTCTCAAAACCAATACAAACTCTTCTAAAGATGATTCATATTGGACATTTTTATTAAAAATAATCCTTTCTATTATTTTTTTTTTATTCACAGCCTTGAATTTCTTTTCAAAAAATTTAAAGTTTAACTGTGAAGGGGAACATTGTATGCAAATCATGAATATTATTGAATAGTCTCAGAAAAATGAAGCCAAATAGAGCGACAATATCAGTCTCCATATTATTATTATTATTATTATTATTATAAAAAACGTCTTCTATGTGCCATGTACCTTCATGACATTGGTGATCATGGCTCTCACCAATTTCCTTTTTATTATAGCTCCTAGTTAATTTTGTATTTTTGCTATCTCTCATAAACCCTGTTCAGCCAACCATTTACACTAGTTCATTAAGTAAGTTATACATTGTTTTCTTCTTCATCACATATATAAATATATTATATCTCTTATCTTCAGAGAAACATTTAAACAACAATTGAGTGTTCATCTAAATCAATATTCATCAGTTTATGAGTGTTTCTATATTCAAGTGAAAAGATATGCCATTTTTTTTTAAATAATGTAGATATAAGAATAGCTTAATGGTTAGCAGCATGGAAAATGAAGGCAGCAAATTGGTTGAAGTTTTTTACATTCACTTTAGACTAATGTCCTTGGAAAAGGCATGAATCCACATCTCCCAAGAGAGAACAAATAATTCACTGCCAAGAATGAGCAAATTAATCTCTGCAAAGAGTGATCAAATTAATCTCTGCCAAGAGTGATCAAATTAATCTCTTCCAAGAAAGAGCAAATAAATCTCTAACAAAAGAGATCAATTTAATCTCTGCCAAGAGAGAGCAATTTAATCTCTGCCAAGAGAGATCAAATTAATCTCTGACAAGAGTGATCAAATTAATCTCTTCCAAGAAAGAGCAAATTAATCTCTAACAAAAGAGAGCAATTTATTCTCAGCCAAGAGAGATCAAGTTAATCTCTGCCAAGAGAGAGCAATTTAATCTCTGACAAGAGAGATCAAATTAATCTCTGCCAATAGAGAGCAATTTAATCCCTGCCAATAGAGATCAACTTAATCTCTGCCAAGAGAGATCAACTTAATCTCTTCTACTACAATCATTTGAATCAATACAGCCTGTCAGATTGTACTTGGAGAGGAGACAGACATTGCCAATTAATTAACCTTCACAGCTAAGACCTGCCATACCACACACATTGTAGTAGACCATTGTCATTTCCTTCATATTCTATTGCTGAAATGTAATTTCCACTTGAGCATCTTCTTCCAATGAACCACTGCTATGCTGAACAGACTCCCAAGAGAATGCTAATCCAATCACTACAATCTTAACCTGTTCAAGTCTATAGTCATCCATTATCTTCTTCCATATATTCCCATAAACTGTGCCTTGGCTCAAAAAGAGACAGAAGACTAACAAACTGGTAGCAATGTGTAGTTTTTTAAAAAAAATAACATCGACCAAATAGATAAATCTGCTACTGTTTGTACGAGAGAAGTATACAGCATTGAGAAAAAAAGAAATGATATTCTGGAAAATATTTAGCTTTAATAGTAAATAGTACTAGACTGGCATTGAGATCTCATCAATATACCATTAAGCTGGCTAGATGTAATCGTAAATTCTATGCTAAAAGTTCCTTTACTCGTACTTCTCGATGGAGGAATTCCATTCCAGCTAGATGCTTTCCAGCCAACTTTAATCTGCAATAATTTAAATACAATGTCAGTTGCTATCTACTGTCCTCCTGTGATGTAATGGAATAACCTGTCACCCCCATGTGTGACTACACTATAGGTAGTAACTACCTATAAGTATCTGTAAGTCAACATACAGACTGGGATCTGTTGAGTACCACTCAGACTTACGCGAGAACTACCAACCTTCCAATAGTAGCACTCACTACTGGATTGACATGCGATGACCTTGTGCATAACTGTTACTTTTATTCTTATTGTATTTTATTTTTACAATAAACCTTTACTTATTTTATACATCTTGTTTTCAAGTATATATTCCTATTAGCATGGAATATAACATCCTGATTACTCTTTCCTCTTTCAGCTCATTATTAATGTTTCTGTTCCTAAATTTTCCACACATTGTAACCTCTTGTGTCTTAGTGGCATAACTGTCTTGTATGGGGTGATACTGATTAAAAAAAAAAAAACGTCTTACTGGGAAAGTCGAAAATGTGTTTTACTGTCCTCCTCACATTGACAGTAAAAGCTAAGGAAAGAGTAATGTTGCTAGAAGACCTAAAAGCGAAACATGGTTTAGGGAGGTTGTGTTTGGAAAACTTGACTCCATCTTTGAAGGAAGATTCAAACATTTCAGTATTGTTGGCGTATGAAAGAATAAAAAATTATGTCAGATCAGAAGATGCACAAATTAATGAGCAACAGAAACGCGATTTCTGTCTGCTGCTACAATCATTTAAATCAATATAACCTGTCACATATTACTTGGAAAGAAAATGGACATTGCTAAATAACCCTCATATTGTCACCACCCCAACCTACTCCGGTATTGCCATGAAAGGTTGATCTTGGCATTCTGATGATCTTGGTTTAGAGATTTGATTTGAAATGTAGATTTCGAGAATAAAATTAATTTCAAGAAATAGGATTATAGATAATCCTTATCTGATTAACAAGTAAAGCATACCTGTATGTTTATGAGGTGTGGCTATTAAATAATGAGACTGGACTGATGTAAGTCAAATCCCTGTATACATGAATAAATCACATGGTATACATTGCCAAGGTTGATAATCAAGGTAACAGCTCATACAAGTAATGTATGAGACATGCCTCTTAAATAATGAAGCTGAGCTTATATATGATGAATGAGAGTTCATCAACATAAAGCACATGGCATTCATTGACCAATGGGCAAGCTTAAACACTTCATGGAACTTTCAATCTGTTTACATCTTTAGTTCACTATATACATTATTGTTATAGTAATTTACCTACGCATGCATGGACAAGCTATAAATAGGAGCAGGTACTGCCTTTTTAGAGAGAGGGAAGTTTCCAGCAGTCAGCTCTGACAGTCGGACTGAACATTCTTGCTGTAACACTCTCACTTGTATATATTTGTATTACTGTTTCTGCTAATATATTTGTTTAACTCATTCCTCTCTTTGTGTCTTTATTTCTAGCCCTAACAAAGCCTCAACAATTATTTGAAGTCATCATAATTTTCTTACATATGAAATGGCATGCCATAAAAAGAGTCTGTTGAGGAATCCAATAGTGCATAAGCTAAAGAGTATATTTACCAATAATGGCCATATCTGCAATTATTCTAACATTGAGTTGTTGGTCATTTTTTTTTTTTTTTTTTTATCATTTCACCCCAAACAAGGCAGTAAAGCCACTAGAGCACAAGGGATTACTTGGAGTGAAAGGGAATGAGAAGACTTCAGAAAGACAGAGAATGGCAAATGATTTCTGCATTTTGAAGATTGTGGGTGACAGGGAAGCCAGAAACCAGAAGGAAGTTCCACAGGAAAGAAGTGTGAGAAAAGAAACTACTAGAATAGAACTTATGGTTATATCTAGTTATTTCAACAGTAAAAACAATGAGGCCTGTTTTACAATCAAGTGGTATGCTTAAATTCATGCGATCAAGGTGCCAAAGAGAAAAGATCATTAGAGCAACTGCCATGAAAATATTTGCAGAAAAAACGTAGGGAAGCCATATCATGGCAGTGTGAAAGTGACTAAAGTCAAGATGCCAGGTCAGGACTGATTATATTACAGACTGTTCTTTGGATTTTATTGAGAATCTTGTGATGTGCAGCAGGAGCACCAGACCAGATATGGCAGCAATATTCAATGCACGGACGAATGGTAGATTTATAAATGTGTAAGATGGATTCTGGTACAAACAAATGTTTTTGAATGTTTTTACCATCATAATTGGTTTTCAACATACATGATTATTTACTTAGTCATAATGATTAACACTGTCCTCTCAACTGAAACAATTTTTTTTTTGTATCATGTGACCAATCTTTATTCTACAGTTAGCATACAAACAATTTGGTCATGATTTTGTCTAATTTTACAAAAACTGATTTGTTGCTCAATTTTTCAAACTGAACATTTTTGTGATATCTCAGTAAAATATGTTGACTTTCAACAATGCATAAAATGGCTAGCTGTAACTGTAAGTTCTATGCTAACAGTTTCTTCTCTTGCAATTCTCACTTGTGGAGCTCTTTTACAGTTTCTTGCTTTCCAGTGAACTTTAATCTTCAAAAATTTAAATGCAATGTCAATTATTATCTTCTGTCTTCTTAATTCCTGTTCTTTTATTAATCCTTTTTTTCTTATTCTTCTATTCTTTCACACTCAGTAACCTCCCCACAAACCTTGTAGTTCACTCCAAGCAAGACTTGGTTGCCTTGCTTGGGGTGAAATGATTAAAATAAAAAATTGGATTGAAATGTTCATGGATTTGATTTTCAAACTTGCATAAGCTTAGTTGTTCTGAATTCTTTGGATAGGGGGGTTTATTATTTACATTTAGACTATTGTCCTTACCTTACCTTTGTTGTCATTAAGTGGCCTTCATCAACTAATTATCAATCCAGGTAACATTCAGGAAATTTTAAACTAAACACTTTATTTAATCTATGGGGTAGGTTGTTCTTGTTCTGTTATACATTTCTAGGGATGTATAACAGAACAAGAATCATATCATTCTTACTTAATATTGCTCATTTATTGTTCATCCTGTTTTCACTGTGAATGAGTTTGCACTTCCCAGCCCAGTAATGCATTAATTTGAAGTTTTTTGTCTAAGAGTCTCTTTACCAATAAAGACCATTTCTGAAATTATTCTGATGTTGAGTCATCGATCATTTTGAATTATTTCCTTGATTTTTTTTTTTTTCTAACAGCCTTGTTGGTTTTTAACATGCAAGAGTATCTACTAATTCATAATGATTGACATCCTCTCAACTTTTTCTCAGAATTTTTTTTTTTTACCATTCAAACACATATAAACGTGACAAGCATTCTGCCCCTTAATCTACAGTTAATGTGCCCAAAAATTTGGTAGCAATTTCGTATAATTTTATGAAAAATTACAAATGTTATCTCGGTTTTTGTTCCGAACAATTTTTGCAACATCTCAATAAAACACATTGACTTTAAACAATGCATAAATCCAAGTGGTTTGAAACATCCAGGCTTTTGATATGCTTGCCAGTGGGTATAATATGTGATTTGTGTATATGCACTTAGATTCAATCCCTTTTTATTATTTAATAGCCATACCATATCTGAATGAATAAACTCTGTCAAGGTTGGTAATCATAGTAGTATCTTTGCTGCTACTTCCTGTACAAGCAATGCAGTCATAGGATTTTCAGATCAC
>CAHIKZ030005623.1:0-142500 GCA_903632075.3 Acanthosepion pharaonis | reverse complement strand
TATATATATATATATATATATAGTTTTAAGATATGTGATATTATGGGTAAAAAGGGCTCAATATCAGGGATAGAGAGGATATGTAAATGTAAAAGTGGACACTGAGGTCAATACTGATAGCCACTTATATGGGCTTCTTTGGAGACTAGGGTGGTTGCATAAACACTAATGATTGGTGTTAAAGCACAGATATAAAACATTTCAAATACTAATTTTCAAGGATGAAATGTTTTAGTCACTTGTAAGATGACTGCTACACAGTCTTCCTGCATCCTTTCAAACCTATTTGGATTTGTGCTAGACTTATCTAAGATTAATAAATACCTCAGGCCAAGTTTGGCATTTCTAACTAGTGCTAGTTGTTAGTATTAAAACTCAAGGATTTTGAAGAACTATCTTAAAACCATAAGGATGTTCCCAGTTAGAAGAATGACATGACACAATCTTCCTCTCTCTCCCTGTCTATCAATCACAAAAAAATCAGAATGTTGGACAAGGTATTTCTGGGAGATAACATTTATAAGGCAAGCAGTTAGAGCATTAATAGTAATTCTTGTGGGCCAGTTGAGAGATAAACATGTGCCTCATAAAATCCCCACAATAAACATGGCAGACTCAAGATGTGAGTCCTTGGAAAGAAATGGCAAGAACTAATCTACATGTTCAAATAAATGATAGTGTATTAACAACAAAGGTACACAAGTAACATAGACAATAATGTGTGTAACAAATGAATGTGAAAACCTTTTTTGTCCAAAGTATATGTAGTGAGTTCATGTGCATACATACATATGTGTGTGTGTGTATATTGTTCTTCATAAGAAGTTACATATTGTTGGATAAGCAGATAAGGTGAGAAGAGGGTGAGAAAAGTACCACAGCATATTTATAGTCCAGAGAGTGCATCTACTCATCAGGAGATTTGATTGTAAATGTGAATTCTTTTTCAGAAATTAAATTTTTCTTAAAAGATGTTAACATATTGACTACTAACACAAAAACAATATCGGGTCATGTTCACTATTTTTTTTTTTTTAAATATTTAGTAAAAGAATACATTAGATAGTAACGAAAGTTTTTTTTAGTGCTAATATATTTGGAGAAAATGGCTGCTAAAGTTTTAACCTAACCTCAGAAGCCATGTCACCAGCTTGTAATGATGGCTACTTTCTTGTTTACATAATATTCTTTTACAGAGTTTCTAAATGATATAAAACATTATTTTCTAACAGATGATTCATAGCAAATAAGGAATCAGTATTATGTGCTGTAAATGTGATTTGCATTTATTCTATAATTATGGCTGTGTCACCATATATTGGTGACAAATATTAATATCTTTTTTCTTTCTTTCTGCAAAAACCTATTCTTACTTGAGCTTTGTTTTTTATATTTACTCTATATTTAGAAAGTCTTCAAGTAAATGTTAAGAGAACCAGAGTGCCAGATACATTTTACCAAAATTTCACAGGAAGCCACAGACTTTGCTTTATATATAGAAATATGTGTAGCGTGTCTCCAACATTTGGCAAAGCAACTTAAAATGAAAATATAAACATCACAAGAATCTGGAGATGCTCCATAAACTGAAATACCATGTCACCAATATATGGTGACATGGCAGTCAACATGCTAATTAATTTTCCTTAAAAACAATAATTGATTATATAAATTTATTTGAATTTGTTCTTCCTTAAATGTCATTATGTTATGATGTAAAATTATTTGAAAATGTTCTGTTATATATAATTTTTTTGCATAGTCAGGAATTAGATATTAATAGCCAAATATTTCTATTTTGGATAGGGATGGGTGTAAAGGTTTGTTTTTTTTTTATTATTATTTTTTTTTTTTTTTTTTTTTTTTTTTCATCTGCTTGACCCATTGGGTTTACCAAATGTATATGTGCAGCCTTAGATATAGATACAGATATTTACCCAAAAACTTACAAAAAATAAAAATAATAAATGTTTGGAAGAAGTTGGAAAAGCATAAAATAAAATTTTCTTTTATAGAAGAAGAACATGCCAACATAATGTAGAAATGTGCTACATGTATTCTCCCCAACCCTAAAAAGGAAAACTAGTGAATACCACAAATGTTTGTATTTGCTTGCAAGTCTTAATATGTCATATTGCAACAGGCTGTGTTTTTAGGAAGGCATTTTCTCCTCACAGTGTCTACCCAAAGCTGTCCTCTGTACAGACTAAGCTTCACCGATTGGCTGTTAAAGGTCATACGACTGGCTAAGCACAGTGTATGTAAATGAGGAGAAGGAAAGTTAACCTAACAGTCTGTTGACCTAAAGAGTTTTTAGTCTATTACATTATCTTTCCCTGTAACTTGAATTGCTTCGTACAAGCTAATGTTTATTTCTCCAGCAATGGCCTCTAAATTGCACTTACCTTTCACAGATCATGTCTATAATCTTTGTTAAGTTCTTATATAGTTCTTCATTGAACATATACTGTTTCCAGCTGATATTTACTACTCACAGTAGTCAAGTAGCAGCTTGGATTGAGAAATTGGAGAGCCGAGTTCGAATTCCAGCCAGATCCATTACATTCACTTATGTGCTAATACCCTTGGGAAAGGCATGAATCCTCTTCTTCTCTCCCCCCCCAGCTATGGGTAAATATCAGAACAGACCGAGTTCTATAGCCTTGGATGGCAACTGGTCTACTGCAGAAAGAAATGGCAACCTACTGCGGGAAAAAAAAATTTGCCTTGTCAGTCATGTATCGAAAGATATATGATCGCTTAAGCATGTATGACAGATGACACATAACTGATGTAATGTGTACATTTTTTGACAGAGATTTTGTTAATGTCCAACTGCTTGACCAATATAAAAAGACTTTTGCTGTAGTTGATGTAAAGAGTTGCAACTTTCAAATATTTTTTTTTTAATTTTTAACTTTCAGATGCAATTTTTTATTTTCATTGTTGCATCCATTTTATTGAAGTTTTAGTATCTATGCCTTTTTTTTTTTTAGTATCTATGTCTTTTTGTGTGCATTTCAACCAAGATACTGGACATAAAAAAATCCATTTAATTTAGATTGCTACATTTGAATGACCTATTTCTGCTTCATTATATTATAAAATGAACTCTCTGATTTTGTTCTTTTCTCTTTTACAGATTCTTTATGCTTTGGACCATGAGGTGTTAACAAACAAACAAAACTTGTCCACCAAACTGGAACAGGTTATTTGCATGATTGAGGGCCAACCAAAAATGGCCTATCTGTGAAATTACCAAAGTCATCCTATCTGACTAGCAACCTGGCTAACATGTGTAATTTACCATATAACTCCTAACTAGTGACAAAAGACTCAGAAAAATCTTCGGAGTCAGTGGTCTGCAAGAGATCCACTCTAACACTTACGAAACACTGAGAAATTTATGCAAAAAAAAAAAAAAGAAAAAAAGAAAAGAAAAAAAAGAGAATTATAAACTCTAATTGCAGACTGTCAACCTGTGTTGGTGACAGATGACGAACAAAAAAAAAAACAACGATGATGAGTTTTCCAAAACGATAAATGCCAACAAACACACAATAATATTTTTACCAGCTGATATATAAGTCAATCAGCTTATGCAAAATATTTAAAAAAAAAAAAAAAAAAAATAAAAACTCTGTTTAAAAAAAAAAAAAAAATAAACAAAGGTGGAATAAGAAGAAAATTAAGACATAAGAAAACAAATAATAAATGGTTCTATTTGTAAACAACAAGGTAATAGTGGTGACTAATATACTAAGAGAAATCAGTCAAAAACAAAAAGCAGGATGTTGTATTAGTAATGTCAACAAAAGAAATAATCAACATTGTGATCTCTTTTCTATGAAGACTGGGGCATTAATATCTTATTAACATAGTTACATTAAATATAGCAGTAAAATTATGAGCTAAAAAGAGAGAAAGCTTTTAGCACTATGAATATTATTTAAGAATGAACAATACTTAATAAAAAGAAAAAATATGCTGCTATTTTCAAGGGTAAAAAAAAAAAATGTTCAAAGTGGTCTTCAAAAAGAATGCATTGTTATCCACACTTAAATTTCAGTGGAGGAATTTTTAAAAGTGAAATAATACAACTTGGGAAATTCTTCAAATAATGGTCCACCTAAGTTTTGTTCTATTTTTTTTTTTAAATTCACTAATCTATTATTTTCTGGTTGATTAGACATTATTCCTCAAATAATCTGCCATTCTTATAATTGAATGCACCAGCCAGAAATATGCTTTTACAAGAATGGCTGTTGTGTGTAAGTAGGATTAAAATTATAAAAAAAAAAAAATAGCGATATACAAAAAAAAGGACAACTTAATGAATCAAAAATGAAGCCCACCAAATCCAGGGTGCTAGTGCCATATTAAAGATAATATTGATCTTCTCTGATTTCCACCCCAAACCCATGGTTAAAAACTAAAATACAATATAATCACAAAATTGCAGGAAAAAAGGGCAAATTATCTTCTCCACCATAAAACACTGCAGACTGTTTTAAACATTGAGTTTTGACAATAATTTTCATTCTTTGTTTTATTTTCTTTCTATGTTTGGGAAATTTTAAAGGGGATAGTCTTTTCCTTATTACTATTTTTTCTCCCCCTTTTTTTCTCCCCTTTTTTCCTGTAATTGATGGGGTTTCTTGCCAGATCATCACAGTAACAGAAATTTTTATTTTATTTATCTTTTTTTTCTTTTTTTTTTTTGGTGAGAGTGGGGATAATTTCAGCAACAAGTCTCAATGGGGAGCCTCTGCATGTCTTGGATTGAGATGGAGGGGTATGGAGACAGGGCGGGGTGGGGGTGTTCATTCCAGAATGTAAGAGACAAATTATTTTTACTTTATCCATTCCAATTCCCTGAGACGATTCAGTTAGAGGTGAAAAATGGAAAAATAAAAAAAATAAAAATATATATATATATACAACATTAAGAAAAGAAAGAAAGAAAATATATTGTCCATCTATCTCAACTTTCTTTTAAAAAAAAAAAAAAATTATGATGAAAAATCGACTTAAATTTCTTTTTCCAAATTTGCTTCACTCTGCTGTTCTGTAAATACTCCCTACCTTGGGTTTGAACTAAATTTATTACCAACAACAAATCACCAGAACTGGATCTTTATATCATTGTTGCATGAATAAGGGTGGTACAGAGGAGATGTAAGGTGTTGGGGTATTGCTTCCTGGTACAATTCCGCAAATGGCGTTGGTGGACTATGAACAATATTTCAATAATAACAACAGCAACAACCTGGGACTGCTTTTCAGTTTTCAATATGGAAAAAGAGGATGAAAAATTTTGCTAATTAACCAAAATTAGACTGAGCATTTTAAAGAAAAAAAAAGAACATGGAAAGAACAAAAACAAAATATAATAAAGGGAAATAACCCAATTTTGATCATACAGACATCAAATTCAAACCCCAAATATTAAAAAAAAAATGGAAGTAAACCAAAAAAAAAAAAAGAGAAAGAAAGAAAAAATCTGAATGGACAGAAGTTATTGGTTTTATATTACCACAAAGATTGAAAAAAAAGACAAGTGACACTTTGAAAAAGAACTGTAACTGACTTCTGAAGAAGAAATGAAAGAACTGTGAAAGAAAAAAAAAGAAAGAATTTGTTCTGAAAAGTAATTTGTCTATTAGATATTAATCAGCTAAGCTCTAAAAAGATTCTTGCTTTGTTTATGAAAATGTCGAAAGACTTATAGCCATTAAGGAAATCTCAAAAGGATGAATTTTTGATTTCTTAAATGGCTATGAACATTTCACAAGTCAATAACAATATGAATGTTAAAAAAAATTGTTCCATTTTTCTTATTGCTCACACACCAAAAAATATAACAATTGAAAACAAAACCCTGTATATGAAAAATATATCAAAATACTTGCCTATAGTTTTTAGATGTGAAACAAAAAAATCTCTAAAAAAAAAAAACAAAAGCCAATCAAAAATGACAAAAAAAAATGTGGTATCTTGTTTTCAACCATGAATAATTTTGTTTATTCTAATTATTTCTGTCAAGACAAAAAAAATGATGGGAAATTATTTTTGAACAAAGAAACTGAAAAAAAAATCAACAAAGAAAAAAAATCATTCAAATAAATAAATAAAAACCCCTTTAAAAAAAATAAATCTTTTTTTCTGCTTACCTATATAACTATGAAAAAAAAATTAGGAATTTTTTTCTTTTACTACCTTTGTCCCAGAGTAGATGTTACACTTGCATACACATTTCATAGTGTAAATATAACAACTATTATGGGACAGAGGTAGAATCATTTTTGTTTTGTATGGAGAAATGAAACAAGAAAATTCAATTCTCTTTATAAAAGCTGAAATTCACAAGAGCGAAAAATTTGTTATTTTTCTTTTTTTTTTTTAAACTTTTTAAAAAAATTTTTTATAATTTGGTTTATATTTTTAAAAAAAAGCAGTCTAAGAAATTGAGAAACATAAATGTTAAGAAAGCCTAAACAATTTCACGATGTCTACAAAAAGCAACAACAGCAAAAAGAACTAAAAAAAAACTATAATAACATTTCTAGCCATTTTTATTATTAAAATGTTTTGATAATATAATTTCTTTAACTGACTTATCCGTCTCATCCATCCATCTAAGATTTAAAAAAAAAATACAAAAATCTCTGTGAGCTTAAGGAACTGGGAACACAATAATGTTGTACATACTTCTTGGTAGGTTGTAAGAGTTAGACTTGTTAATGTGGAAATGAAAGAAAAGAAAAAAAAAATTGAAAAAAAAAAAATAGAGTTCACAACAATGAAAAAAAAAAAAAACCTACAAATGAAATTAATAAAATGATTTTAATATCTGAAGAACAAATCTGACAACCAAAAGAAGAAAGAAAAGAATTATATATATAATGAATAAATAAATGATAAATAAATTTTTAAAAATAACCACTGAAATGTGTTGTAACAAAATTATTATACTTCACAATGGACCTTTCACTGATATTCATTCAATCAAGATGTAAGTAAAAAAAAAAAAAAAAAAAAAAAAAAAGAGGGAGAAAATGCTTGGTATCTCGTAAGACTATCATGGAAGATGGTCCCCAAAAAAGAAAGAAGAAATTCACCAGTTTCAGAGTTTTGTATAAAAAAACAAAAAATTATAGAAAATGCCAGAAAATAATTGTTCTTCATGTTTTTTCCACTTACAACTTATTATAAATTTCTGGCATTATTCTTAACTAAATACAGTTTTATGCCTCTGAATTTACAGTGAATAACATGACTTTTCAGCCAAAGTTTTGTGGGAGAGAAAGAAAAGAATTGAAAAAATATATAGCCTTGCCAATGTTGGTTCTGCACAAATTGCATAGTGAATGCTAATAATTGCATGTGAATGCTAATAAATGAAAGAAAAATGTTCTAAGCAGTCAATCTTGCCAGTTATAGTAACCAAATATGATATATATATATATATATATATATATATATATATATATATATAAAATAAAAAAATATAAAAAAATGTGGTATTTTACTTTATTTTATTTCATTTCATTTTAATCTAATGAATATTCATGCACATGCTTGTGTTTTGTGGGCAATGACTTCCCCATTCTCCCCCTCATTGGAGGAGGGATGGTAGTAGTCACTGTTTACTAGTATATATACTGGTGGGATAATGGAACTGACTTCATTTTAAGCACTGATGGGTTATTTTGCTGCTCAATCACCATGAAACCTTTAGTCACATATATGCAAAAAACATAACATTACACACAGACACACACACACACACATATATATAAATAAATGATATACAAATATACCAGGCTAATATGGAGTAAGCGAATGATAAAATGGCAGTCACATGTTTTTTTTTCTTAGAAAGCACCTCAGACTAATTCCGTTTTTATCAATCAAATCTGTCTTATATAGGGGCAAAGGTTGTGGGATGAATGTAAAATTCTAACTAGCATTTGTTGCATTTCTCATCCTACTTCCATCACCATTCATATATATGTGTGTGTGTTTGAAAAATTGAATATGCAAATGGAGTCTTTAAGAATATTTATTTAGTGTAACTTTACCAGTTTCACATTTCTATCATATTCAAAAGTTAAATTAAGATAGATCTGTGGCTATGTGAGACTTACCCTGGTATAACCATATGTCTCCCCATCTCAATTTAACTTTTGTAAATCATAGAACTGTGAAACTCTAAATAAATATTTTTAAAGACTCCAGTTGCATTTTTTTTTCTATATATTTTTACTCATATGGGATATATATATATTTAAAAAACTTTTCTTTCATTTATATATATATATATATATATATATATATATATATATATTGATTGACTCCAATAAAACTATTATTAGCCTGAAGAAGATCCTTTCTATTTTGTCATAAGCTTATACACAAACACACACACAGTTTCATTAAAAGCAACTGACAAAATCCTGCAATTAAGCTTTTCATTCAATTTTTCTTGTATTCCTAGAAGTGTTTTTTTTTTTTTATTTCTGGACTTAATGTGTAAAAACTGTCCTAATCTTCTATATATCTGAGTGCTTTTGAATATTCTATTAACTTTTTTCTTTTTTTTTAACTGAATATGTAGATTTTCATATATGTGCATCTATAGGGATCGTTATATTTTTTATTTTCCAAACACAGTCAGCATGTTGTGGCCATGTTCATAGTCTTATATAATAGCCTCATCCACGTGTAAAAAAAAAGGGAAGCATTAATAATAAAAAAAGAAAAAGCCAACACACAATAATATAAATTATGAACATGGCCACAATTTTCTGACCATGTTTGGAAAGTCAAAAAACTTTCCTATCATGAAAGATACACATATATAAAAATTTACATATTTCATTAAAAATAAAAAAATATTTTTGATAATTGTCTAATAGAATTGCCAAAAGCATTTGGATATATAAGATTTGGGCAGTTTTTACAGACTTTATGTCCAGAAAAGATAACATTTATACAAGAAAAATTGAATAATAAGCTTAATCATAGTATCTTGTCTGTTGTCTTTAATGAAACTTGTATAAGAGAAGGATTGCTACCTAAATACAGTATATATACATATAATAATAGCTGGCCACTCGTATTCAAGGATACCCATCTACTAGGGTGGCTAGCCAATCCCTGTAGCAGACTCTTGATCAGGCACATTTGTGTTTGCTCAACACCCACAGAGCCCACCTGTGGTTTATACTGCAACTATACTGAGCAGACCTTAGTTACAGTTTCTGGGAAAGAGCATGTTATCTAGAATGATCAACAATCTGAACAACACCAGCACACTCAAACCCTTGGTCACGATGACTTGTGACTTCGTGCTAGCACAGCTATCAACAGTCCCAAGGGTTCCATCTACCCAATTTCACTCACAAGGCTTGGGTCAACCTGTGGTATGGTTTTCAGGCAGGCACTTTCCAAAGGTGCTGCACACTGGGATCACTCCCCCTCTCCAGACTGATAACATCAGGAAGTTTCTCATGGTGAGATTCAAACCCGGATCTCATGGTCAGAAAGCGAACGTTCTAACCACTCAGCCATGTACCCATATATATATATATACACACACACACACACACACACACACACACATATATTGGAGGCAAATACATTTTAAACTAGTGATGCTATATTATTATTTTTGCTTTGACCAGAATTTTTAATTGCTTTGTACTTTGTAAGCACAGGTCTGTCTGAGCAGATCAAGGCAAATCATGTCTCTCTGGTAAGCAACTTCAACTGCACTATGCCCAACAGGTTAGTCTTACAGACCAATCTCCTAGTGCCTCAAGTTTCACCCTTACTAGGTACACCACACTTGTTGCTTTGTGTCATACTATATTCAGCAACATTGCTTGGCTATAGAAGAAGGCAAAGCATGTAATCTATTTATATGACTCTAGTAGATATCAGGATGTGGCTTTGACTGTGAAAACATTAGTTTGAACTTAAATAATAACTCCTTATCCCAGAAATACAGATATATAAAACAAGCAGTCATTCAGTCAATAAAATAGAGTGGAACTTAAAACATTCTTGCCTTTCTGTGTGGCCAGAGGTGATCAAACCAAACAGGTTTCATGTCAGTTTGAAGAAGAAACTTTGTATCTCATTCAAAACCTCTAATTTTCTCTCTATTCTACATCCAAATGAAGTGAGAACTCAAAACTATAAGAAGTTCGAGTTGTATTTTGATATCCCAACTGGTCAAAGGCCACCAACTGTTTCACTATCAGTCAATATATTACAGTTTTTTCTGAGGTCATGGTGGGCACAAATCACAGGTCATGAGGAAATAGGGTCAGATATTTCTGTTTGAAATGCAGGGTGTGTCATTGATGATCATTCATATAAATATCAATAACAGCATTTCTCTTAGTTGGTAGCCTTTGACTTAAAATAATCAGATTGCATTTTAGTGACAGTCAGTAAAGAAAATTTAAGAAAAGATTGTTCAAAATACCATAATAGAAGCAGACTAATTTTCAGTAAACTGAAATCTTTAATGGTCTACCTTTTAGAAAAATAAGATAAGCTCTTCGCTATGGTATGTAGACTTTTTGAATTTAAGTTCAGTACTCGACTGGCATCAAGATCTCATCAAACAGTTGAGCTGGTTACATGTAGCCTTAAGTTTTATGCCAACAGTTTTTTTTCTTACACTTCTCACTTGGGAAAATCCCTTCCAGATTCATACTTTCCAGCCAACTGCAATAATTTAAATGCAATGTCAATTGCTATCTACTGTCCTCCTGATTATTCTTTTCTCTTTCTGCTCATTATTAATGTTTCTGTTCCCAATTCTTACACATCTTGTAACCCCTTGTGTTTTAATGGCTTTACTGCCTTGCATTGGTGGGGGTGATACTGACTAGAAAAAATTCAAATCTTAATAGATTTCACTTGTGGCATTATAAGCTGCAGAATGTTGAAATTTAGAAAAAAAAAATATTTTTTTTTAATGTGAAAAATAGCATTAATATATATTTACATTATTTACATTATTTGGACTATTGTCCTCATCTTTGTCGCCATATTTATTACAATGTTTCGGCCGTTGTACACTCTGGCCTTCTTCAGGTGGTTTGAATATCAAACTGAACCCTTTATTTCGACATTCCAACCACTTGAAGAAGGCCAGAGTGTACAACGTCCAGAATGTTATAATAAATATGGTGACAAAGATGAGGACAATAGTCCAAATAATGTAAATAATGTACTTAATACCTCATCTCAGAAATATAGACAGATACTGATATATATTTGTAAATTGAATTTAAGCCTTTTAGGTTATTTTTGGATATTTCTCCTTTGTCTTCATTAAAATCGTATTCTTCTATGTGCCGTGTACCTTCAGGACGTGGGCGTTCATGGCTCTCCACAATTTCCTGTCTTTGTAGTCCTTAATAAAGTTTATCCTTTTGCTATCTCTCTTCACCCCTGTTCTGCTATCCATTTACACCCAGCTTAGGTTATGCATTCCTTTCATCTGACCCTCTTGCCTTCAATATGTCCTGTGAGTGTCAGATTTTCTAAGCCTTCTTTCCTCATTATGTCCTCTGGAAATTTCAACTGTCTCTTTCTAATGCTACATATCCTTTTTGTTTCCATTTTCTCTAAAACTTTTCAATGCTCCATGTTCATTCCATGGTGCCAAATCATAAACAAATAATCTAATCATTACTTCTGGGTACATTGCTTTTATATATTTTATTTAATATGGGTTATTTTGTATAAAAAACATGTGGTAATTGTGTGGTAGACAAGAGTCTATGGGTTACATTCTCAACTGATCAATATTGTCATGGCATACATATATGTTTACACATTAAATAAGCTGCATAAATAGTTGAATAGAAACATTGAAATAAAGTAAGTTCATATTTGTGTGTGTTTATTTTTTTTAAATCTGTGGTTTTATTTCATAACATTTAAATGTATACCCTATAAAAATTTTCTGTGCCATGATTTCATTTGCTCCTAGAGGTGCCATTGCTTAAAAAAGTTGAGAAACAGTGGATTACATAATGGTATTCTTTTGAAAGTTCTATTCTTCTGCCCCTCTTGCTTTCAATATCTCCTGTGAGTGTCAAATTTTCTAAACCTTCTTTCCTCATTATGTGCCCTAGAAATTTCCAGTTTGGTTCTAAGCAGAAGCATTCTTTTCAACCTGAAAAAAGTAGATAATGCTATTTATGACTTCTTGCTAAGACATACTTCTTGAGAGGGGTAAATTTCTTCTGTCAATGGTGTTAGGCCAAATTTATATCCTGTATATTTTAACACGGACATTTAGGACAAATATTTAACAAATCAGCCATTTTTGAATAGTCATAACATTTCAGTAATGAAATATTCCTTCATCTTGTTTTTTATTCAGCAATTTTCTTTTCAAATAAGAAATCAGCCAATTGAAGAAAAAACAATTTTCAATATTTCCTGATGATGCCCAGGTTAGGTGTCAATTGTAGCAAAACAAGCAAATACTTTATTATTATTTAGAGATTCTTAATAAAATCTGAAATGTTATCAGTCCTGACCTGGCATCCCAGCTTCAGTTACTTTCTCTCCACCATAACATAGCTTCCCTGTGCCTTTTTTCTATAAATATATTCATGGTAATTGTTTTGATGAGATTTTCATCTTTGATGCCTCAACTTTATGAATTTAAGCGCAGTTCTAGATGTGTGTTGTGGTGTAATGGATATTGGTTCAGAATGAAAAAACGAAAAGCCAAGTTTGAATTCCAGTTGAGTTCGTTACACTCACTTATGCACAAATACCCTTGGGAAAGGTATGACTCCATATCCTCTCTCCCAGCTATGGGTTAAATAGCAGGACAAACTGGGTTCTTTATCCTTTGTTGACAACCAGTCTACCACAGAAAGAAATGGCAACCCATTGTGGGGAAAAAATCTGCCTCATCAGTCATGTATTGAAAGATACATGATCACCCAAACGTGTATCACATATTGCACTTAACTGACTGACTAGATTGGCAGCTAGGTCCCATCATTTTACACTTGTAATGGCTAGATATAACCACAACTTCTATGCTAACAATTTCTTCTCTCCCATTTTCTGCTTTCCAGTCAAGTTTGATATTCAAAAACTTAAATGCAATGTCAATCATTACTTCTGTCTTAATTCATGTTTTATTTTTATTGTTCCCCCTCTTTAATAATGTTTTCCTTTTTCTTATGTTCTTTCACACTCAGTAACATCTTGCATCTTAGTGGCTTTATTGCCTTGCTTTGGGTGAAATGATTAAAAAACCAGCTTAGTAATGATCAATTTTCAGACACATATCATTGCATATTTCCTAGCCTTATCAGAAATCAGTGCTGGAGCCAATTATCAAAAACCCCAAACTTCAAATGCTGATTTTCAAAGCTGCTATCCACCCCCTATAGAAAATTGGTATAATACAGTCTTCCTATTCTTAATTAAGTTTCACGGTGTGTAGTAGTAGTCATAATTTGCTCACAATTGCTACTCACAAAATCTGTCCCCCTCATGTCTACATGAGTTAATATAGTTTCTCTCATCCATATGCCATTTATCAAACTCTTACATAAACAAATCATTACAGTTTGTCTTCTGATATATTAAACTTAAATTAGTAATTATTAAGGGCCACTTTACTATAGAGTAATACTTATCAAGTGTAATATTGTAAAGACTAAATCTATATATAATACATAAAATTATTGTTTATCTTCTACTGCAGTTTGCCAAGTAATGTCAGAATGAGAATGTCTGGCTTTAGGAGCTTTCTTCAAATGTGGCTTTTATTGAATGTGAGAAGCTCCGGCTTTTCCCTCTTGGGTGGGAACTGCTATAACTCCCTGTAATCTGGCTGTCCTGCATGTGCAAATCCTAAACTCAGCTGGGTTGTTTACATGAGGGGGGAGCCTATGACATCTTTTGAGGCCTAATTTTGCACCTGCTTTCTAAAAGCCACCTTTTAGGTCAATGCACCTGTTTCCTCTGATGCCATGTGCAAAGCTTAATTTGGTATCTTTTAGGGTGAGCCCCGTTAATATACGAGGGTTACCAAAGATCATCTCCTGTTATAGCAAAGTAAATATCAATACACCTAACCATGGAGCAATGGTTAGCAGATGTGTCTCACAAGCTATTACTACTAAAGTGTGTTCTGTTTACATCAGGTCCTTATGTCAGACTAAAATAGATATGTTCATTTTCATGAAGTTCTTATATCAAACTTTATAGATATATATATGGAAGTTTCACAGACCATTACTATGTTAATACTATAGAGTGTTTGATTCTCACTCAGAACTCCACATCTGTGGCCTTCTGTCAGACTAATCTATAAATACCTGTCCTGCTTAGTTTTTATAATGCTTAACAGAGTAGTTGTATATTTCCTGCCAGTATCACTTGTCAGGATGTTTTCAGGAAAATGGAAGGAAAAAGGAGATTTGTATTTCTGGAACACATAATGAGGAAAGAGGACTTGGAGAGTTTGATACTTATAGGATATATTGAAGGCAAAGGGGACAGAGAGAAGTAACTAACATACCTAACAAGCTTGTGTAAATAGATGGTAGATCATGGACTGGTTGGTATAGTAAGGGGACAAACATTACTTATCATAATATGGGAAGTTGTGTAGAGCCATGATCACTCATGACTTGAAGGGACAAACATTGCTTGTCGATTTAACTTCATCAGGCAAATAGATTGATATATCCCCAGTGGAGAAACCATACATTTATATAAAACTCAATGGGCAGAACCCATTTCAACTGTAAGTAGAAAATCTTCAGTTTAATACTTGTGCTAAGTAGTAAATACATATTTGAGCTATTTAACAATATTGCTTATCAAAGGATAGGAAGTTGTGGAGAGCCATGACTTGAAGGGACATAGCATATAGAAGAAGAAGACACATTTGTTAGTGTTCAGATTCAGGTCAAAGTCAGAATTTTACTGGAAAATATCTAAATTAAACAAATTGTGAGAGAGTGAGGTGACAGTTGTGCCCATCATTATTTGAGCACTTGGAACAATTCTCAGATGCTTTGCCAAAAGATTCAGAATTAGAAATCCTAAAAAATTTTTAAACTTTAAAGATGATAGCATTACTAAAATCATGGCAAATACTGAGGAGAGTGCTGAAGTGTTGAGGGGACTTGTCACTTGACCTCCAATTAAATCCACCATAAACTGCTTGCATGAAAATTGAATTAGTACAAAATAGATTTTTTAAGAAATAATAGATTGAAAGAACTGGTAATCTGAGGACAAAGCAAAACCGTCCAGATAAGATCACTATTAAAATCAGATACAATAATAGAATAGAGACCTAAATAGAAACTCACATATACAATCCATTGCTGAAGATGCTGCAGAACTGGTCGATTCATTCTATCACTCCAGAAAGTATCTGACTCCTATTGCCATGCTTTATCTTAACAAAAGAGTCAGATTAGACCAAAAATCATATCTGGACTAGAACTGCTCAATCATCACTTTCCAGCATTGATAGAGTTCAAAATTATTTACATGGTCTTGTTCTCTGCTCTGCAACCTCTTTGCCACAGATGCAACATTACAAAACTCTCACTATTTCCATGGCAAATATTTAAATGAGCTCTCTTCTTTGTTCCACCAGTTCAGACCATTATAGTGAGGATTTGTGATGCTAGGTATATGGAGTCAAATTAACCACATCTCTTCTATATTCTTATTGTAAGGAGTAAGTTCTACTCTGACAGCATTTTCTCAAGAACTGATACTTTGTGAAACAAACTCTTGTGTGGATGCTTCCCTGAACACTATAGTCTTAAACTCTTTAAGTCAAGAGCCGATCACTATCTACCTTTCATATCCTTATAGTATTCACTTTGTCTTATGTTCATATCACACACCTCATTCAGTAACCTTCTACCTTGAGTGGTTCCTGAGCCTGGTCTTGGATGAAAAAAAATGTGCTGGAGTCATGAAGAGACTTGCTGTCACTTGATCTTTGGTAAGCATCACTAGATACCACCAATATGAAAACTCACTGAGTATAATAATATTATTAAAAGGAAAACTGGAGAACTGAGGAAGGATAAAAACTACCCTGACAATGGTGCTGGGGTGAGTCTCCAGTCCAGGTGACATGAGAAATATCAGCTGTATTAGATTCTGAATTTTACTGCTAATGACATTTATCTACTTTTAAATACGTTAACCTATGTTGTTAGAGGCACAGTGGAATAATGGATAGCAGTTCAGATTGAGGAAGTGGAGAGCCGAGTTCCAATTCTAGTTGAATCCATTTACATTTGCTTACATGCTAATACCATTGGGAAAGGTATGAATCCTCTTCTTCTCCACCCCCCAGCTATGGGTAAACAGCAGGACAGGCCGGGTTCTATAGCCTTGGATAGCAACTGGTCTACTGTAGAAAAAAATGGCAACCTACTGCTGGAAAAAAATCTGCCTTGTCAGTCATATTTCGAAAGATACATGATCGCCTAAGTGTGTATCCTGCATGGCATATAACTGACTGACAGGACCTATGTCGTTAAGATTGTGGCCGCCAATAATGAATCCTGATAGGATTTCTAATTCTCTCAGAATCACCTCACTGTATAGATTGAATGTCAGGTGAGAAGACATCTTTCTTTTACACCTTTTTCATGTTTGTATATTTATTGAATTCATCTTCTATCCATATGCAGGCAGTTTGTTGCCAATATAGGTTCTGGATTATTTCTAATACCCCTCCAAAATATGTCATGGTCCTAACAGTTCTTTATCAAACACTTTTGTATAATCTATAAAACATAATTACACATCCTACTGCATTTGTATTACTCTTTCTAATATCATTCTGAGCATAAATATTGCATTCCTTGTTCCAGTTCAATAAACAGACACTGTCTTGTCCTATTTTGGATCTGATTTCACTGCATACTCTATTCATCAGAAAATGTCCTACCAGGATTCATTATTGGTGGCCATAATCTTAACAACATAAGATATGCAGATGACAATGTTGGTAGCAGACACAGAAAAGAAACTACAAGAACTCTTACAGAAGGTGGTGAAAGAAAGTAAGATGAAAAGCCTAAACATCAATTACAAGAAGACAGAACGTATTGTTGTCAGTAAAAGGAATAGCCCAACATACAAATCTCTATCTATAAAAGGTGTGTGTGTGTGTGTGTGTGTGTGTGTGTGTGTGTGTGTGTGTGTGTGTAACAAATGTACGACCACAATTTTTGACGGATTTCCACCAAAATTTATATGCACATGCTCCAAGTTAGCGGGAAGGCCAAGACCAACTTTGCATTTCCCAACTTCCATTGATAGTGGAAATAATCGATTTTTTTCATGCTTCAACAGCAGTTTTCATGTAGTTTGCAGCCATTTTCTACTGGCCAGAGTGAGAGCCAATAGCTAGCTGCCACGAATAGGCAGGAAGATTCTATTGGCCAATGTGAGAGCCAACAGCTGACTGACACGAATGTTAACTAGCATGCTAGCATGCAAAAAAAAATTGATAGCTGCATACGTCACAAGTGGGAAAAATTTAAATCTGCATGGCACTTTACTCCAATTGGCTCATTCGCTTGCTTAAACTGGGTTGGGTGTGAAAAAGTATATGTTGTTAACATTCTTTTTTCATTTGGTTTTTCCAGTTACAAGTCATTTTTTAAAGCTGATCGTTTTGTGTTCATTTTGTTTAGTTCTTTTTTCGTAACAGATTTAATGTTTAGCATAGAGCTTAGAAAAAATTCGCAGTGTGAGATAGGCAAGAAGTAAGGCATGTAGCAACATCAGTATGGCAAAGGGCACTCCTTTAAAGGCAAGGAAGGGCAAAAATATTTCAAGTCAAGTGATAGCGATTGCTGTATGAGTCATACAATTTTTGAATCAAGCACAAGCAACGCTAGGCCATGCTGCTAGTTGGAGATAACAAAATCAAATAAGTACAACAATTTAAATATTTGGAAAGTGTTTTAAGAGAGGACAGAAAGTGTGACACTGAAATCCAAAAATGCATTGTCATAGTGAAAAATATCTTCCAAAAACTAAGCAAAGTATTAAGAAACAGGCAAATTTCATTAGAAACAAAGAAAAGAGTACTGAACCATTGTGTAATATCAGTTATCTTATATGGCAATGAATAACAATCTCCTTACAGATGAAGAAAAGACTTTAAGCAATGGAAATGTGATTCTACAGAAGGATGCTGAAAATACGATGAACTGAACATGTGAGCAACAACAAAGTTTTAGAGAAAATGGAAACAAAAAGGACCCTTATACTTAACACCAGAAAGAGAGAGTTAAAATTTCTAGGACACATGATGTGGAAAGAAGACTTGGTAAATTTGATAGTCACAAGACAGATTGAAGGTAAGAGGGACAGAGGAAAATGTGTAACCCACCTAGTGAGCTTGAGTAAATGAATGAGAGAACAGGATTTAGGAAAGATAACAAAATGACAAACTTTATTAAGAGCTACAATGGACAGGAAATTGTGGTGAGCCACGATCAAAAACGTGCTGAAGTGACACAGCACATAGAAGAAGTTTAATTTAAGTTACAAATGAGAATTGTAGCAGACTGTATTAAGTATTGTAATGGGTGTGGTTATTTGCCAACACATTCAACACATGAAGGAATTTCATATATATTCTTTATATAAAGTAAAATATAGCTCACAAAAGCATAAAAACAAATCATTTTTATATTTATAAAAAAAGAAAGAAAGAAAAATATTTATGTGCTTAGCTGTAGTGTATGTTTGTGATTTGTTGTAACTGAATTATCAAAAACAACAATAGAAAACTAGAACTGTAAGTTTATTAACTTTTGGTACAGGGAAACATAATGTAGAATAGAAACTAGGGAAGAGAATGCTTAGCCATGAATGACTAACCATTTTCAACAAAATGCTCCTCTTCTTGATGTAGAAGTATTTTTTTTATGTCTTTTGTTTGATGAATGAATTCAAACTTGGAGGGAAATATACTCCCTTACAACATGATTGCACCACATGGTTGAGTGAAATTAAGAAGTTGATTTTCCATGGGAATAAGGCTCCCCGGGAGGGAAGACTAGACATGATTTCTACCTACTACATCCTGGATCAAAAAGAAAGAAAAGTTTTATTTCCTTTCCTTTTATTGCATTGAATAGAATTCAACCTAGATGCATATTCAAAGTATATCGGAAGATAGGGTAGGGTAATTCCACAAAATCAAGTCAATTCAGAATTTAATACAGCTGAACTTTCAAATATAACCCAAATCCTTAAATATAGCTCAATTTGTGTTAGCGGCTCTGCTTGAGGTGAAATGAAAAAACCCGGTGATTCAATTTCTTGTTTATTCATTGTTGCTATAATTAAAAATTTCCTTGTTTTTAACACAGGAGAGTTATCACTTCCTCTAACTTAGAGCTTATAACTCATAGTTTTACCATGGTTCACAATTATTTTCTGTCAGTGTATATGAATTGGTAGAAGGTAAGTATTTGCCAATGATTTGTTTCAAAGTTTTCAATTCAAGCTCCCAGCTAATAACTTGTTAAATTGATATTATTAATGTATGTGGTAATAAAATAAGCACATCCCATCTCCCCTCTCACTTGTAACCACCTGTCACAATAAAATAAACGTTTTTTGGCACTAAAGCTGAATGAGTCAAATAAAGCTTAATAAGCTTCTACTTAGAGTTGTTGCTATATTTCAATATAACCTTAGAATTGATTAAAGTATCCTTTCGGTTTGAAGGATGAACTTGTGTAATGATTGAAAATTCATTGGTTGAATTTGTTTTTTTTTTCAGATAAGCCATTAAAACATGCAATGGATTCAGAGTTTCTTAACTGTAGTGTATGTTTGGGATTTGTTGTAACTGTATTACCAAAAACAACAGTAAAAAACTAGAATTGGTTTAACAAGTTTATTATCTTTTGGTACAGGGAAACATAATGTAGAATAGAAACTGTTACAGAGCATTTACTTAAATATTTGTATCTATAAAAAGAATGTATAAACATAAAAATGTCTTAAAATAATTGTCAGGCTTTATCTGTTTCATTATATATATATTTATTTCATTATATATATATTTATTTCATTATTTATATATTTATTTCATTATATATATATTTATTTCATTATTTATATATTTATTTTCTTTTCAACATCATCACTTGATAAGACACAGAGTGTGTTGAAACAAAATGGCTATTTTTGTAGTGATTTTATAACATACTTATGTTATAATTTTTTTAAAAATAAAATATATATATATATATATATATATATATATATATATATATATATTAGGACTCCTAATAAAGGTCATTTTTACACTTTACTAGTATAAAGTGTGTTACTTTTAAGTTAGACCTGTATATTTAATTAATGAATTATGTCATAAGTTAGATGATCTGATAGAGACTTGAAATAAAATTCAAGTTTCACTCAACTAATTAGCAAGTACAACTGCTAAATAAAATTTTCAATAACACTGTTTTAGATTTAATCCTGTTACTATTTATAAGAAATGTACACTCATGTGACTTAAAAATTTGCATATTACAACACATTTTTTTTTTAACCATGGTAAAGCTATGAGTTAGAAGTCATGAGCTACAGGAAGTGAGAACTCTTCTGTGTTAGAAACAAGGTAAATTTTAATTATAACAACACTAAATGAAAACTTTAACTCAGAATTCTCCATGGAACTATATGAGAGTTTAATGAAACTACCCTTAAAAGGATTCTGAATATAAAATATTTCTCATTATTTTTTATTATTATTTCAAAATCCTTTAGGAAAAATTTGAAAATCCTCAGGACAAGGTAACTTCTTAGAAGTTAATTTAATTCTTTGTTATTACCTTTAAATGTATTTTATATCAAAGTCTTTCCAATAACAGTGATTAAAAATTAATAGATATTACTCTTAAATTATTTGAGCTCAGAACTTTTTCATTTTTTTTTAATTTTCTTAGTTAATAATTTTTGGCAGGAACATTATTTTTTCATATTTTTAAAGTTTTGAGTTTTTCAATTAAGAATTAATTAATTTCTATTTTTTTAATTAAGAAAGTGTTCGTTTTTTTCTTGTGCTTCATTAACAATTATCTTAAATTTCATGTCAAGATTTTTTTCAAAAATTTATGAAAATTTTAGTCAGTGTTTAGTATTGTCATATAACAAAAAAAATTTTCATTTTCCTTCCCAATTATTATAATTTTAATTTTAGCATCATATCAAATAATTTCACTGATTAAAAAAAAAATATATAGCAGTAATTAACTTTCAGCATCCCCCAGAGCTTTGTTTGGTGTTCATAAGAATCATTTTTAAAATCAGCAGCCATTTGCTGACTGCTTTTGTTGTATAATAAAGAAGGTTGCATCATGAGATCTTCTCCACTCAAAATGGGTTAATTACTATAACACCTTTTTTGTCAGGTTTCATAAAATGCTCAAACTATTTTACCTTTGTTATTTTATATTTTGATAAGTACAATTGTTTAATGTTTATCAAAAACAAACAAACAAAAATTATAGAAAGCTATTGCATATGAACTGCAGAGCATTTTATTTTCTAAGCTTACCTCAACAAATATATGACAAATACATTTATTTCTGTCAATATATTATTGCCTCATATTCAAGGTCTACTGAGTGTCAAAGGCAGTGTTTCTCAACCTTTTTTTTTTGTACTTCAGGGCACACTTGTAGGATAACTAAAACTCTGGGACACACTTTCAATTTTAATAAGGAAAAAAATAGTCATGAAATTTGAAAATAGGAAATTGAAATCTACTGAAATAAGCATTTATGTCACGACTTGTGTGTTATGGGTAAATCACTTGCACAATCATTTATATAGAGGCAGAACCTGCCTTTATCACTGAATACAACAGAGTACCATTTCATCTTTCCAAGTGATCCTCTTATGAAAACTACTGAAGATGTTTATAACAGTATTGTGATTATAATTGAAAGTCTGGCTCAAGGTAAATGTACTGTAAATAAATGCAGGGCTGGTGCTAGGATCTTTTGCCCATCCACAATCTATGATACAGGGTCCCCCCACTTTACTACATCTCGATTTTTTTAACGTAGAATTCATATAAAATACAAATTTTATTGTAACCTAATTATATACAGTAATGGATCATATGCAATATAAGTGAACAATTCAATTAGAAAAATTGAAAGTAAATACAATGTATGTAAATACAAATTAGAGACATGTCATAATAAATCGAGAATGTTTTGTAGTTTTAACATCAACTTGAGATTTTTCTTGTTAAAAGTTGAATAATTTAACACATTCAACATTATGGAAAAAAATAGTGAATTTTATATAGTGTTTTTTCAGACTTAGCATTAACAAAACAAATTCACAGATTTGGAAGAAAAAATAAATGAACCAAGAATGATGTCAAAATCTGCAAAAAATTTTTATCCTTTAATAGTCAGTTGCGCTTAGTTTAATTTGTAACGTATATAAATGTAGGTAGAAAAAAAACAATTGTTGATAAGATAATGGGGGTCATAAAGCACTGTTCAGGCTTCCCCTCGATTGAGGTTCAGAGGTAGTACATGCTGGCCCTGTGTAAATGATTCCCAACAGTTCAATTAGACACTCCGATGGTCACATTTTCTTTCAACTATGATGGGCTAAGATAGTCTCTAAAGATGACTTGGGGGGGGGGAATTAAGTCTTATTAATAAGTACACTAACTGTTATTAATTATCAATTATCATTTTATTTTATTTTATTTATTATTTTCTCTGAGTTAATATCAACATTTTAGCAAAAGAGATTAGGTTGATTTCTTTTCTATTTGAATAGGGGTCAAAAAATTAATTTGTGTTATTAATAAGTACACAAGCTGTTATTAATTATCAATTATCATTTATTTTATTTTATTTTATTTTTTAATGAGTTAGCATCAACATTTTAGCAAAAGAGATTAGGTTGATTTCTTTTCTATTTAAATAGGGGGTCAAAAATTAATAGTGTTATTAATAAGTACACAAGCTGTTATTAATTATCAATTATCATTTATTTTATTTTATTTTATTGTTTTCTGAGTTAGCATCAACATTTTAGCAAAAGAGATTAGGTTGATTTCTTTTCTATTTGAATAGGGGGTCAAAAATTAATAGTGTTATTAATAAGTACACAAGCTGTTATTAATTATCAATTATCATTTATTTTATTTTATTTTATTTTATTATTTTCTGAGTTAGCATCAGCATTTTAGCAAAAGAGATTAGGTTGATTTCTTTTCTATTTGAATAGGGGGTCAAAAATTAATAGTGTTATTAATAAGTACACAAGCTGTTATTAATTATCAATTATCATTTATTTTATTTTATTGTTTTCTGAGTTAGCATCAACATTTTAGCAAAAGAGATTAGGTTGATTTCTTTTCTATTTGAATAGGGGGTCAAAAATTAATAGTGTTATTAATAAGTACACAAGCTGTTATTAATTATCAATTATCATTTATTTTATTTTATTATTTTCTGAGTTAGCATCAGCATTTTAGCAAAAGAGATTAGGTCGATTTCTTTTCTATTTGAATAGGGGGTCAAAAATTAATAGTGTTATTAATGAGTACACAAGCTGTTATTAATTATCAATTATCATTTATTTTATTTTATTTTATTATTTTCTGAGTTAGCATCAACATTTTAGCAAAAGAGATTAGGTTGATTTCTTTTCTATTTGAATAGGAGATCAAAAATTAATAGTGTTATTAATAAGTACACAAGCTGTTATTAATTATCAATTATCATTTATTTTATTTTATTGTTTTCTGAGTTAGCATCAACATTTTAGCAAAAGAGATTGAGGTAATTCCTTTTCTATTTTTTATAGTCAAGACTGAATTATTTTGCTACTTATAAATTAATGGACAAAATAAACAAGGTTTTATGCAACAAAAAGAACAAAAGAGCTTATTTGTAACAATATTGAATAAGTATAAAGAAATTCACTTGTAAGTGCTCTTTCTTCTTCATACATCTGAGACTGACAATGGAGGTTAATAATATATCATGTTGGGGTAACTCAAATAATTGGTGAGCCATGGAAGAAAATGAATATTCTCTGAGTTTGTATTTTCCCCACTATTGGCACTATTATATCCATGATATAATAAAGCCTTGTTTCACAGCTGGAATGGTATAACTGAGAGAAAAGAAATAACAAACGTGCTTTGTTAGCTAAGAAAGTTTTATACTGCCAAGTCATACACAAAATTATCTACACATATTTACATTCATTCCATTCAGAGAAACTACAACATGTATGCAACAACAAGCAGAGTAAAAGGGAACAGAAAGAAAGAACCTTATTTTGTAATAATTCCTAATGGAAATTAGAACTGCTGTGTTTAGAATTCCAGATTCGAGCAGGCCAGATTCATCTGCTATGTCACTAGCAAGGACATATTTCTTTCAAACCAAGAAATAGTGGGTCATCGGTTTTTTCCCAAATTGAGGACTGTGAACCTGAGATAATTTCTATGTGAAGATGTATTTTCATAGGAAAACTGTGCTATGGCTTGTAAGCTGCACCATGTGGCAGCTGATTGCCCTGGGCAAAAGCCTGGGCAAGACAACTGCTTAGTCTGACTCCTGGAAACTGACTGAAGGATTAGCCACTGTTGTCGCTCTATGAAGTGACATCACTAAGCAGCTATCATGTGACCCACGTGACTATCTTGACTAAACAAAGATAATCGATTTTGTATCCCTACACTATGAATGCTTGTATTATCAGGTAGGTGGGCTGGTAATAATAGAATAGTGTATATTCATTTCATCTTGATAGTGTGTAATTACAGATAGTAAATATAGTTCATAATGGAAGAAAAATAATAAACCAACCTTCAAGGAAATAACTGCATTCAAATTGTATTCTGAATGTTTTCTTGCATTTCAGTAGACAAAATTTGTTTAGCATTTCTTCTTGTTTATTAAAACCATTATTCTGACAGTGATAAATTAATGGACAAAATAAACACGGTTTTATATAACAACATTAACAAAAGAACTTATTTTTAACAAATTAGCATTGAATGAATACAAAAAATATTCATTTGTTAGCTTTCTTCATACAGTGTAATTTGTGATTGTGAATGCTTGCATTAGAATTTAGCCAGATTTTAACTCGGTGTTATCACTCACATCTAGTATCATGCATCATCCAATTAGTGGACTATTTTAATGGCATTTCTAGATTTTTATCGAGACTTGTGAGATTAAAAAAAAGGTCTGTGCATTAACTGTTAGATTGATGCATGATTGTGTTCTGTTTTATCATTGGTTAGAACATATGATGGTTATGGTTCAAATTTTCTTGTTCTGCAATATATTTTTTCCACAGATTTGTGTCTGTAATAAATACAGAGTAAACCGACCCAACTAGCAAGATTAGTGAATTATCTCCCTTGTCAGGAAATCTCTATTTTTGTTTAGATTTTAACCCTTTGAGCCCTGACCACTGCTTTACCGGTGGTAGAGAAAAATGACTTAATGCCCAGCCACCAATTGAACAGTGGTAGAGAAAAATGACTTAATATGCAGCCACCAGTTGAACAGTAGGTGAACACTTGTAATTATTTTTATATCTACCATAAAACATTACATACCAATTATTTGCAAATTTTGACTCAGGAGCTCAGGCAGAAGGGTTAAAATTGTTCAGAAACACAGGGTTCAAAGGATTAATAAAAGTATTCTGTATTATCCATCATGATGTTAAACCAATATTTTCAGAAGAGACTTATTTGAAGTCAAAAAATTTCATCCACTGCCAAATTATCTCTTTCTTATTCCTGTTAATCTTATACAACAACTGTCCTCCTTTCTCCACAGTTTTACTTTCTGTGGTTTCATTTACTCATAGTCAACCTCAGAAATAAACTATTCATAAATTGATGTAATAATGTTCTCAAAAAGCATAAGTGGTGATGATGGCAGTTCAGATATAGCAAAGAGAATCAATAAAGTATTTCATTTAAGTGAAAAGGTGAAAGTTATTGCATAAAAATATAAGTTGCAAAATCCTATAAAGTAGTGAATTGAAAAATATAGTAAAAAAAAAAAGAAACAACAAAAAAGCTAACCAGTTATCAATCTTTGCTCTTCAGAGCACAATCAAAGACAAAACATTTAGATATATCCACAGTGTAAAATAACCACAACAGCAATGGTAAGAGTAATTCTGAATTACTTTATTCTCATACCAATGAGATACAAATACAAAAATACACTTGACTGCTGGCCTCTCAGCTGTTTATATAACACTGGAGGAGATAGCTTATGTCCTCCTCTGTCTACATGTGGAAGTCCCTCCCCTATTATCTAATGAGACCTTTCATTTCTACTCTACACACATCAACTAAAAATAGGGGGGGGGGGAGAAAAAATGAATTACCATTTAAGAGTGCTTGAGATACTGTATATTAAGACTAAGCAGCCTTCCCTCTGTAAGCAGAAGGAATAGTTGCTAGGTTTAAATGTAATCTGCTAATTATCTAGCTGCATTTTATTCATTTCTACTTTTTTAGCTGCTGTGCACATAATTCTGTTTTGTCCTCAGTCTTCTGAAGGGTGAAGCGTAATAGCCTGATAGCTTTTTTGTTGTTTATTTTTTGTTATATTTTTGATTGGTGACTTTATTGAGTAATTTAAAAAAAATTTTTTTTTTGTTCTTCCTCCTGCTTTGCTTTAATATTTTTGTATATATTATATACATATGTATTTTTAAAATGTTCAATTTTTAAAGCCATAATTAAATTTTGTATACCCCACAGATTATTTAAATTGCAAAATGTGGCAATTTCTGCGAAATATAAGTGTTATATGAAAAAGGAGAAGAAATAGTGAAATTAAAGAACACTTTTTTTTTCTTTTTTTTTTCATTCCTATTAAGTTGAAAAATTAATTTACTATTCACATAATTTCAATTTTTTTTCAATTCGCCCCAAGCAAGATGATAATGTCGGTAAGAGGTTACTAAGAGTGAAAGGAAATGAGAAAACTTAGTGAAGAGAAAGGACAATAAAAGACAGGATTCAGGAAGATAGACGATGGTTATTGATGTTGCATTTAAATTTTTACAGATTGTAGGTGATAGAAAAACAAGAAGCCGGAAAATAGTTGCACAGACACAAAGTGCAAGAAAATAAACTTTTAGAATCGAGTTATGGTTAAATGTAGTGATTTCAACAGTAAAACCATGAAACTTAGTTGCCAATCAATGCTTAAATTCATGCCAAGGCAAAAACCTGATTAGAGCAATTACCATGCAAATATTTATAGAAAAGACACAAAGAAGCCATGTCAGAGTGGAGAGAAAGTGACTGAAGTAGAGATGCCAGGTTATAATAGATATTAAAGAAAAAAGATAAGATATAAAAGAAAAATAGTTCTGAAAATTCAACTGACACTGGCTTCCTGTTTCAGAAACTGAAGAGAGATTTTTTAAATTCTGTAAAGTTGCACAAATTGTTCTCTGTAAGTGGATTGTTCAGTAATCAAGACTTCGCTCATGTCTTTTTTTTTTCCAGAAATATCTTCCAGGAAAGAGAAGAAAATTTTGCGGCTTTTTCTTAAATTGTGTTTCTCCTGTGATTCTTCTAAATGAAGGAGTTGTCAACAATGTTGAAAAGGAGAGGTAAGTAGGTGAAAAATTGGTGTTTCTTGGAAAATTACTGTTTTAGTATACATATACATATATATGATCCCATTTTTAGTTCAGCAGTTAGGATCCCAAGATAAGATGACAAATAGTCAATGTTTTTATAAAAATTATCTCACTTGTTAACTATTGCGGCATGTGGGGGCTTCCTTACTTTGCTCAATTCAGCAGCAGCAGCATGAATAATCAATAGGGTACAACCAAAAAGTCTCAGAGATCGTAAAAGCCTTAACCAAACCCTATTTGGCCTCCCTTCCACTTTTTCACTTTCAACAATCTCAACTTTCAAACCCAGCTCAAAGGGCTACACAACTTTTGCTGCAGGAGAAATCTCCCTTTGAGACACCTACTAAAGAAAAACTAGACACAACCCTTACTGCAAAAGATAAGGCCTGTCCTAGAAGTTTTGCACTCAGATTTCTTGTTTCTCCTCTGGAAACTAGTGGAGAAGTCTCTCTCAGCAAAAACAAGGTAGAGTAATGGATAGCAGCTCGGATTGAGAAATTGGAGAGCTGAGTTCAAATTCCAGTCAAATCCATTGCATTCACTCATATGCTAATACTCTTGGGAAAGGTATGAATCCTCTTCTTCTCCCCCCAACTATGGGTAAATAGCAGGACAGACCAGGTTCTATAGCCTTGGATGGCAACTGGTCTACTGCAGAAAGAAATGGCAACCTACTGCAGGAAAAAATATCTGCCTCATCAGTCATGTATCAAAAGATACATGATCACCTATGTATGTATTACACATGGCACATGACTGACTGACTGATACTCAAGAACTTTGTTAACTGGGAAACTCCCCCTTTCCCCCCACACACAAAATACTACTGTTTTCCACTCTTTTTCAACCAGAAAAAAAAACTGTTGAACAGTTATTTTCAAGCTTTGGGTTTTTATTCATTCTACTCACACTGCCACGCACAAACACATGCACAACCAGGAAACAGTTTCTGGGAAATGACTCATGAATTGGAATCCCATTTTTTAAATCCTCCTCACTATTGAACTGGAATCCCATTTTTAGATCATCAAATTATGCTATCTTTGAAAGCCTATTGCTACTAAATTTTGATTTTCATTACCTGTGACTTTAAAATATACCCTCACTTGTAGCTCAATATGGGTGCTGAAGAATGGAAAAAACCTATTGTAATTCAGACCCTTGAAACAACCACAGGAAAATTTGGTGCAAACATTCTAATGTTTGAAATATTACAGCAATGATATTAGGGTTTATCTAAAGTATTTTCATTTTTTAATCAACTATATTTTTTAAACTTATATTATGCTTCACATAGGGTACATTTCAATGATTCTAACTCTTCTAAAAGCTTTTAATTTCTAGTAAATCTACCTGTTATTACTGATGAGAAAATTCAATGACAACATAATAATGATATGTAAAAAATGTCAATAATATAAACAATAAGAATAATAATTACATCCAAAATCAATAATGATAATAATAATTAAATAATGACTAGTGTACTCATGCTGTCAAAAATGACAGTTTATTTTTTATCTGTCGCAATTATATTATTGATAACTGGCTTCAGTGAACAGATTATTTACTATGAATTCTGTTTTGCATAGTCCTTGCATTTATCATGGTGCCAATGTTCTCATTCTTCCTTCTGTTTTGTTGCTCTTGTTTCTTGTCAAAGATGTTCTTTCCACTTGTATTTTCTCTTCTTGCATTAGATTCTTCCTCTGTTTCATTTTAAATCCTTTCAGCTACATGTTCTCTCATAGCAACTCTTCTTTATTTAGTGTCTTCTTCTGTTTCATTTTGTCTTCTTTGCACTGCTCTCTCTCTCTCTCAGGTCTGCACTCCTCCTATTATCCCCTTCTCCTGTTTCATTTTTTCACCTCTGAGCCTCGCGTCTCCTGGCTTGTGTTCTTATTGTTTCATGGCGTTCCTGAAATGCCTGTAAATATCTTTGCCTATCAAGCTCTTGCCATGCCTGTATCAGATCCTGAGTTGGGTGTAATTGCTGTCTTCATTTTCATTCTCATTCTAAATTCCTCCTTTCTTAAAGGGAATTTTCCAATTTAATGATGTTCACTGGACAAATTTTTTTTTAAATGCACAAAACAGTGTAAAACATAGGGAATTATTTCAATTTAATTCTACATTTATAGAGTAAGTTTGTATTGAATATTTGATCCCAGTGCAAAACTAAAATGTATTTAAACAGTATGAGAACTTGTAATTACACCTACAATATTAATACTAAATTTATCTCTTAATAGTTATATATTTAGAGGGTAAAAGTGTGTTGAATCTAAGATACATAATTCACATATTCAGATAAAATATATAGTGATTGATGCATTTTCTGTTGAGATGTTAATAAAAACCATGTGACATATTTGTTTGAAAGTAACTGTTACTTGTAAATAAATGCAATGGTATCTATGATTCATTGATTACTCCTGGTATTATATAAATCCCTTTCTGCTCAATATCATCTCATGTTAAAAATTTTATGTGTTTAATATATCAGTGAAATGGAAATATCTCTCAGGAGAAAAAGATTAGCAACAGAACAACAAAGATGCCAATGATAAAAGCTTATTTCAAGATCAATTTGAAGCAAGAAAATCACTGAATAGACAAAGGTATCTGAGTGCCTCACATGAAAAGCTTGAACAAATAAGACTGCAATCTAAGAAACCTAGAAGTAAAGGAACTGATTAATTAAATGGTTCATTTTGCTCAGAAACTAATTTTGTCTAAATGCAGATAAATATGTTATTTATATAGATTATTAAAACAACTAATGGAAGTAATCACTCATAAATTTACTAACTTAAGTTGATTTAACTCCCTTCCAACTACAGATAGGGCAGAAAATTTATAAATAACTACACATTGATAATTATTATGTTTTGATGATTGATTATTTTAATTTGAAAAGGAAATAAACCTAAAAATAAATAAGATAGATTTCTACTTTGTCATACTTAAGTCAGATAAGCATGGTGTCATTGATCAAGTAATTGCATAAATATACCTGCTAAATAGTTCTTATGAACATACCTTTGTTTTTTCAAATTGATGGGCTAGATCAATAATTCTTTTGTGGAGAAAGTTCTACCTGGGACATCCTTAATCTAATCATCCTTTTTATTAAATACTAGCAGTAGAGCCTGGCGTTGCCCAGGGATGTAACAGTAAGAGATAGATCAAATATCGACCATCATAAAGACTGAAAAATAAAATTGACAAAGATTATTGTTTAAGGTTGACGGACACGCATGTTTTAATTATTTTTTTTTTGTTTTTTGGTGTTTTTTTACGAATTGGTCAAACCCAAACTCAAACAAAAACATTGTTTTCAATCGTTATGAGTCTATCGATTGAATAGAATTTTATTATAAACAATTGTCTTGTAAATGGAATTTTTAAAGCATTCTGAATGTAAAAATAAAGAAAAATGTGTGCAAGACAATCAGAAACACTACCTGCCAAAAAAAATTGAAGTTTTGTTGAAATCGGTTGAAAAATGTAGGAAATCCGATCCCATATATAAAGGAACACACACACAAACAACCTGGGTTTTTATAAGTATAACTCGATATGAGTTGTCCCCCTTTCATTCTGACACAGAATAATGTTTTATCATGTTTTCAAATTGATTTTGTGCAAAAACAATTGTGTTTTTCCAATTTTTGGTGCTGTCAGAACCACCAAAAAGGTAATTTCGTTGTCCTGTGAAGTTTTGTTGAAATCGGTTGAAAAATGTAGGAAATCCAATCCAATATATAAACGTACAGGCACACACACACACACACACACACACACACACACACACGCAATCTGCATTTTATAATAAGTAAGATTCAAATGAAACACTTTGTTTTAGAATTTTCATAACCTAAATTAAGGGAAGTCAGAAATTTCCTGAGTATTTAATAAAAGGTGTGATTGGAATAAGTATGTCCTGAGTGGGCTTTCCTCCAAAAAGGAATAATTATCCCACCCCATGTATTTGAAACTCAAAATAACCTTAATAATCTACTGGTTTTCCTATATATGATAAAGCACACATGAATTCATGAAATATGCAAATAAGCATCTAATGAATAAGTATTTCAGAAATTATGCAATAATATATGTTTTATATAAAATAGGATATCTTCTTTTTTATGTGCCATGTCCCCTGATGACATAGGTGATCATGGTTCGCCACAACTTCCTGTCTCTTATAGCTCTTAATAAATTTTGTCTTTCTGTTATTTCTCCTAAACTCTGTTCCACCATCCATTCATTCAAGCTCACTAAATATGCCATGTGCCATTTTCCTCTGTCTCTCTTGCCTTCAATCTGTCCTGTGAGTATCAGTTTTTCCAAGCCCTCTTTCCTCATTATATGCCCTAGAAATTTCAACTGCCTCTTCCTGATGTTAAGTATAAGTTTCTCTAAAGCCTTGTTGTTGCTCGCGTGTTTGGTCAGCGATATTCTCAGTATCTTTCTCTAGAACCACATCTTCTTCATCTTTGAAGAGATTGTCCAGTATTTGCTGTCATACAAGAGGACAGATATCACGTAACAGTTCAATACTCTTTTCTTTACAGTGTTGCATAAATAAGTATCTGTCAAGTCTGGCATCATCTCTGGCAATCTGATTTCCTAACCTGCAATCTGATAATTCCCCAGAATAAATGTCAAGTTGCCTGATCTGACCTTGGAATTGAAACCAGATCAAAAGAAAAGCAATCACCATCTCCTTTATATTCTGTTGATTATTCTAGTATGAAGGAGCTTGATTCACGAGATAGACTTTGATGTGAAAATTAAATAAACATATAAAAGAATAGCATATGCTTCTGTCTTTTCTGTATCATAGCAGAAAACTGTTTGAATGATTATTAATAGCCAGTATTTAATCCAAAGTCAATTACATAATGCTTGACCACCTAGCAGTAATGTAATTTCATATATCAAAGGAGAATACAACGAACCAACCAAATCAAATTAGTCTTTATTTCTACATACTGTTGTGTGCTTTGAAAAATCTTCTTTTGTTCATGATTTCTAGTGAAGAATTTGTCCTAATTCTAAAAGCATCCATCCATTCTATTTCTTTTCTGTTTTACAGTAATAAAAAAACCTTTAACTAACCCAGATAGCACTGCAATGTTTATTTCCTGCTTCATTCAATAATAATATATCAATGCAATTGTAGGTCAGCTACAGACAAGATTATAGAGTCATTGTAAAATCTATGATCTTGTCAATGGCTACATAGTAGATGCTATGCTAGGGCTACATCCGGTTTTGAACTCAGAATTGTCCTTCTCCTAGACTGGTTGCCAACTCTGACTAGAGAGTACAGTCTGCTCTGATATTTAACTCATAGCTGGTGGGAGAAGAAATGGATTCATAACTTTCCCAAGGTTATTTGTGTGAATGTGAATATAATAGGCTCAGCTGGAATTTGAACTCAGATCACTGATTTCTCATTCTGAGCCACTAACCATTACACTACTTGCACTTCCTTATTGCCTACATATGAAATGTAATTCTATTTTTGAACTAAAATTACTATCTTCTTAATTCTATTATTTAGCATTGTGCTGTACTAAGCACAGATTAGTGACTATCCTACTGTGTGGCTCAATTGTATAATTCCTACCAGTATACCAATAAACAACACTTCTCTCTTCACCCAAAACAAAACAGGATTTTGAATGATGGTTTATAAGCTAAGGTAAGCCCTTCTCAATTGAAAGATTAATGTTGCCTTAGACAAAATAAATTGTTGTAAGTTCAATCTCTTAAGTTGACCCCAGATTTACCTGTCCAAAGTAATCAGTGTAATCTTGTTAGAGACAGTTTAACAAGTCATACTGTGAATTTTATCAGGACACTACCATCCAGATCTGAACATAATGACTGCATTAATATTAAGATAAGATTCTACTGTGCATAATGTGGGGGATTAGTTTTCTATTATTATTTAGTAATAAACTGATCCCCCTTCATAACTGATACATTTTAATATACTACTCTACTGAAAATCTAATCTACCAGACAACCTCAAACAGATTTTTCAAGCCATTGTAGAGGCAGTTTTAATGTTATGGTGCCATTGCTTGGACATTAACTAAAACCCTACTGTCTAAGCTTGATAGAACATACACTCAGATGCCGAGAGCTATACTTAACATCTCTTGGAGACAACATCCAGCTAAATCACAGCTCTATGGAACCATTCCTGATATTTCTACAAACATAGAATGCACCTTGCAGGACACTGCTGGTGAGCAAAACAAGAATTTGCGAGTGATCTAGTGTCCTGGATATCTAGCTATGGAACAAGATGGGTTGGACCACCTACATTAACCAGCTATCTTATAACACAGAATGCCACCCTAATAACCTTTTGACCTTGATCTAGGACCATGATGGATGACATGATAGATACATAAATCTACTAGCTAGCTTGACCAAATAATACTATACTTCTACTATGACTCTCATGCAAAATAAATCATTGCATGAGTAGTCTCTTATGCTGACCCCCACCAACTGCAATTTTTCAAGACTAGAGAAGTGGAGTCTTGTGAGAGACAGTTTAGCTATTGTGAAATTCATGGATTGAATTTTATCAGGAGTGACACCATCTTGATCCAAATAGTAATTGAAAGATAAGCATAAAACAATTTTTCCCTACATTCATCCTTGTACTAAATTAATGTTAGTAAATACTGACATGGTAGTAAAAAAATATATACTCTTGCTCCATGTTTCCAAGATGTGTTGCACCAGCGATTCTTCAGTTATTTGATGAAGAGAAAGAGTTTTAATTTTAATAAACTGGTGTACCTCTCTATTGTGATATCGAGTCTTATCTTTTTCCAGACAGTTGGAAAAAATGTTGGTTCACTGAATTGTGCTAGACAATTTTTCCTCATAACAATCTACCATAGACATTTATAAGTCTACCATTCATTCTTTCTTTAAATATTGTTGCCACATTTGGTCTGGTGCTTCTGCTATGTATTTAGAGATTTTTACAAGAATCTGCAATGTCATTGGTCTTGAGCTGGCATCCCAGTTTCAGCCACTTTCCCACCACAGTAACACAGCTTCCCTGTGCCTTTTCCATAAATACTTTCATGGTAATTGTTCTGATAAATTTTCCTTTATGGTACATAGACTTTATAAATTTAAGTGCAGTAGTAGATTAGGAGCAAGGTCTCACCATTTTGCAGTTGGAATGGATAGATCTAATCATAAATTCTAAGCTAACAGTTTTTTTTCTCTCATACTTCTCACTTGTGGAACTCTCTTTTGGCTTCTTGCTTTGCAGACAACTTTGATCGTCAAAAAATTTAAATGCATCATTCCATCATTTTAATTCCTGTTCCTTTATTGTTCTCTCCTTCATTATATTCTCTCATGCTCAGTAACCTTGTATCTTAGTGGCTTTATTTAAATGATTAAAATAAAAAAAAAAGATGGCTTGAATAAAAAGAAAATGTTGAATGCCAACAGGTTTAACATCACTTGGTTGCTTCACTACAATGTATTTAATACTTCCTGCCTCACCCAAAACACATTTAATAAATTATCTTACTACCTACAGATTAATGTTATATTCCACTTCAAATTAGATCACTTTCTGATTCACTTTACATGTTGGTCAAAAGTGGATACTAAGAAAGCATAACAAAAAATAAAAGAGTTGTCCTCTGTGCAGCAGGCATTGCATCCACCTCACATAACAAATCCCCTCAAAAAACATAAAATACAGTATAAAAGAAGCTAATAACAAATGTTGCCACCAAAGGAAAAACATGAGTTCATGAGCCACCACATTTGTTTTTAAGAACGCTGCTCATAATGACTGATACAGAATTGCAGCAAGTGGGCAAGCTGTCAATGACACTGGCAAGCTCTAAGCATCACCATCAGTGTACCTGCAGGTATGCATGAAGGCAAGATAGAGACAGCAGTCAGTGTTCTTTACCAAAGCAGATCAAATTTGACTGAAAGAGATTCAGGAAATCAATTGAAATTGGCACCTACTGAAGCTCACCCCAAGAGAAAGCCTGAATAGGAAAGATAAACCATGAAAATGGGAAAAAACAAATAAAGTTGTAAGGGGTGGGGCAAGCCCCATGTAAGGATTAAAGAATATATATATATATATATATATATATATATATATATATATATATAAACAAAATGGTCAGAGATAGCTAGGTATATGATAACAGAAAAAGAAAGACTTTTTATTCCTGCTGTATGTTTAGTCAAATTTTTTTTTTGCATAAAAGCTTTTAGCTTCACCAAAAGGAGTAGGTAGAGCCTGGGTGTCAGTTCCAAGTATATGACAAAAGGATAAGGGAGTGATGCAACACAGGGATTTTCTCTTTTCACCAAATGACACCTTACAAACCTTCTGTTACTTAATCGTTATTTCTATGTCAAATGTGTACCTGGAAAAATTGAGAATGTAATATTCACTCACAAAAAAAGGAATTATTCTTACAATCCAAAATATATCTTGGCTTAAAATAACTCTCAAAAGTTTGATAAGCCTTAAAAAAAAAAAAACACATAAATCAATCTATGATAAATGTCAGACAATGTCTATTTTTTAGTTCCACCAGTTTAGACCTTTACAATTCAGAAAAACCATGTTACTTCCAAGGAGTTGAATCACTTTCATTTTTTCCCTATTCCAAATGTAAAAGAAAAGTTCTACCCAGGCAGCTTTTCACCAAAAACTGCTACTTTGTGGAACAGATTGTGGAACACATTGGTTTTTGCAAGAACAGATTGTGGAACACATGGGTTCTTCCAAAGAAGTCTATAATCTTGACCTCTTCAAGTCATGGATCATTTGTTATCTATCCTTATTATCCTCAGTTCTGACTATCTCCTCTTTCATTAATAGTAGTAGACATATTTGCCTATCACCCAGTTCACACTCCTCCCTGATCTTTTGAACAGAAGTATAGGTTTATGTCTTGTTTCTTGCTTAGGATTGGTTTCTGGTTCCTTCTTTTCATTCTGTTTCATTCCTGTAATCCTCCTTGTTTCTTAGTAACATTATCACCTTGCTTGGAGTGAATTGATTAAAAAAAAATATCACACACTTCACTCATCATAACTATTTTAACAGAAACCATCTACCTTGAGTGGCACTAGAGCAGCATTGCTTAACCTTTTTACGCTTGTGGGACCCTTGAAATAGTTTTTGTCTCAGAGAACTCCTGTATAAAAATGATTATATACCATTATAAATATCTATCTCTTTTATATTTTTCTTATAGTTCACATGGTAAACATAATATATGGACACTTGTCCTGTACTTGAGTGATTCAATCATTGATACATGAATCCGTCATGTACAGGTCATGTCAACTAATCAGTAAAGACGGTTTCACACTGACGCCATATAGAAATCGCTAAATACATTCAAGTTCATCATAGTAGCCATAAAAAATAAAGTAATTAACTCTTCTTTTTTTCTTCTAAATCTTATTTTTCTATGTGCCGTGTCCCTTCAGGATGTGGCTCGAAATGGCTCTCCACAACTTCCTGTTCTTTCTGACCCTTAGTAAGATTTGTCATTTCACCATAACTCCCACCTCCTGATCTACCATCTATTTACTCAAGTTTCTTATGTAGGTTATTTACTTTCATTATGTCCTATGAGTGGTAAATTCTCCAAACCCTCTTTTCTCATTATGTTTCCTAGACATTATGTTTCTTTCTGATTCTAAGTGCAAATGTCTATTTTTCTATTTTCCTAAAAAAGCCCTCATTACTCACATATTAAGTCCATCTTGTTCTGATCAAAACCAAAATATTAACCAGAAGACTAGAATCATTTACTTAAATATCCCCATCAGATCTTGACTCAAATATGGCTGTCATGTATAAAATGTAACTCAACCAGAAATGTCTAATCTAGAGTTTCTCAAACTTTTTACTCTTGTGGAAACCTTGTCATAATTTTCATATCTCAGGGAACCACTGCATAAAAATTATTATTTACCATTATTAATATCTCTTTTATATTTTTTATCATAATCCACGTGGTGAACATAATATATGAACACTGTGAAATCCTGCAGTACTCAAGTGAATTACTCACTGCTAAACAAATCCAACACTTAGAGGACCTGTCCACTAATCAGTGAAGATGGTTTCATCCTAACATCATATTCTTTTTTCTTTATATGTGCCATGTCCTTTCATAACATAGACAATCATGGCTCTTTACTTCCCCCTATCCCTTGTAGCTCTCAATAAGTTTCATTCTTCTGCCACCTCCCCCAGACCACATTCTGTCATCCACTCACTTAAGCCCACCAGGTATGTCATGCATTGCTTTCCCTTGCCTCTCTTTCCCACTATTCGACCTGTGAGTATCAGATTCTTCAAGCCTTTCCTTCTCATTATGTGTCCCAGAAACTTCAGTTGCCTCTTCCTGATGTTAAGTATAAGCCTCTCCCTTGTTTGCATCCTCTCCAAGACATCATCATTGCTCACACACTTGGTCCATGATATCCTCAGTATCCTTCTGTAGAACCACATCTCTGTCACCTCGAATCTCTTCTTCAAACTTTGAGGAGACCATCCAACATTTGCTGCCATAAAGAAGGACAGATGTCATGTAACAGTTTGGTACTCTTTTGTTTGATACCAAAGAGATCCTCCTGTCTCGCAATACTCAGCTTTTGGAATGCTTCCTTGGCCATTCCAATATGTCTACGGGTCTCAGTGTCACACTTGTCTGTCAAAACACTTCCCAAATATTTAAACTTCCGACCTTCAAACTATGCATTCTGTCTTCTTATAGTTTGTGCTTAGTCCCTTTTTCTCCCTCTCCTTCACTACTTTCTGTAGGAGGTTTTGTAATTTCTTTTCCATGTCTGCTATCAGTACTGTGTCATCTGCATATCTTATGTTGTTACGATTGTGGCTGCCAATGATGAATCCTGGTAGGATTTTCAATTCTCTCACATCACTGAATACATTCCCTATGATTATTATAATTTTAAATAATATAAAATCTTGAAGCCTTTATTATAACCAAGGATTTTCCAACAATATGGCATATGTGTATAGCAAAATTACAAATATAAAATTAAACAAAAATTACTCAGAAATGCATTAGCCTATTTATCACCCGTTTCTTATGGAACCCCTAGTGACCTCTCACATGATCTTAGGGTTCTGGGGAACACTAGTTGAGAAACACTGCTCTAGATCCTTGTATTAGATTAATTTTGGTATAAAAAATGTTAAGCATATAAATTTAATAATTGCAATTCATAAAAATATATATTACTTTTTAAATATTCCAAAAAATATTTCTGCTTGCTTGTTAAATAAGAAAATGATTGCATGGTTAACATTAGTAAAATGACAAACTTTGATATCCCTACCCACATAAAAATGGTGTGTCAAAAGGATTTTTCCTTCACTCCCTCAGCAATGTTTGTTTTAAAAAGCGATGATTAGAACTTTAATAAAACCTAAACAAAAGAAAGTGAATTTTCTTTTTTCTTGACAAGTGACAACAAAAATAATAAACACTATTTATTTACTGTAATATTTGACAAAACATTGGCTAATTGCCAATTGATTCAAATCTTATAAAATAGTAAATAAGGATTTCTATAGTTTGTTCACATATTTTAATAATTTAATAATTGTTTATAATTTTATAAATAAAAAATTGTTTTCACATTTATCTGTTTATAAATTGATAAATGATAAGTATTATATTGCATTAGTTTTGATTGTATTATTTTTTAGAATTTTTAAATATAAAATCTTTCTTGTAAATAAAAAATTTAATAAATAGTGTTTAATATTTATGTTGTAAATACTCAATATTCATTTTCATCATATGTTTAGGCTTTATTACAATTCTAATCATCACTTTTTAAAACAAGAAACATTGCCAAAGAGTGAAAGTATTTAAAATAATAGAGGTGTCAAGGGAAAAAAATCGTCCTTGTGAAATTCCAGTTTTTTATGAGCTCAAAATTCCAATTTTGCCGGTAAAACATTTCAATACATGAATTAAAAATAAATTAGAGATAATTAATATTATTAATTATTTTTCCATGATTCAATACTTTATTATAATGATAATAGTAATGGTGAGATTAGCTGTTTCCTTATAAAGAAGCATTCAACATTCTTTGATGGAACATTTAGTTGAAATTTTGAAAGTCCTTCTCTTAAAACAGTTTTTCATGGAAAATTTTTCTCAGGTTCATTCTTCATAGAATTGATGGGCTTGCCTTCCTAACCTTTTGCTAAAGGAGTGTGGAAAGTTAACACACTGATTATATCATTACTTTTCTTTCTAGTTATATGGGCTATCCATTTTATTTGTTGCCACTGTTGGAAGTCTTCAGTAAGTATTTAGTTTTTGTTATTTGGTAAAGTTCCTTGTCTGTGACTTTTGTATATGTATACAACACTCTCAAATAATCATTTGTTTAGGCTCCTTTGGTACAGAATTAGTTAACAGACATAGATAGATCTGCTATCTAAGCAGAGGTAGATAGATAATAGATATAGATAACAGAGATAGATAACAGAGATGATAGATAATTAAAAGACATAGATAGACAGATATTTTCTGCATCTTTCAATTGATATTTCCAACCATTTTTTTATACATTCCAAATCATTCATATTAAATGACTTGCTTTTATGAATGGCATTTTTTTTAATTCATGCTACAAATGTGCAATTGTATTTAGGTTTGGAGAGTCAAGTACAGATTCTGTTTCATTCACTTATTCACAAATATCCTTGGGAATGGTATGAATCTACCTTTTACCCCCAACTATGGGTTAAATACTAGGACTTGCACCTGGAAAAAATCATTGCTATTCTGAAAAATTGTTAATGCAATATTCACTTAAAAAGAATTATTATTCTTACAATCCAAAATATGTTTGAGCTTTAAATAACCCACAAAAGGTTGATAAGCCATAAAAAACAAATCAGTCAATCAAAATCAATGTATTTATGTCAGACAATTGAAAAAACTCTATTATTCTAACCTTATTCTTCTGAAACCATTCTGAGCGAAGATTCAAAGTATATTTCAGGTCATTTTATTGTTAAAAGATGAATTACAAAGTCTCAGCTGGATAACAGAAGGTAAAAGATTTTCCGAATAGAATGGACTGATATTTTAACAAATACATTTCCCCCTCAAACCTGGGGAAGTTTTACAGTTCCAACTGCATGAAAGCAGCTTCCCATTTGAGGTGCTTTCTTTATATTGTGCATTTTCCTTTCTTTTTTATTTTCAAATATAACATGGTTAGTTATGTCCCAGATTTTCAATTTTTGCTTCATCTTATCAAATAACTGAATTTAAGTATCATTCAACTCATGCCAAAAACTATTTTGTGAATACTGAATAACCGTTTCTACACATTTTCTCAAGTGAAACGTCTGAAACTCTTCCCAGTTCAATGATGCCAAAATTGGTTCCAGCATTCTTCAGATTTGTCTGAATACCTTTTATTTTATTTTGTGTATGACTTAGCCCAAGACTGGTTTACCAATCTGTAAAGAGTTGATAGAAATGCAATTAACCCACTACTATTTTTAATTTCACAAATGCAACAAAAAGCAAGCAAACAATAAGACAAATAACAATATGAAACAATATTTTGATTCAACAATAAATATTTTTTAATATATAACCAATAGAAAATATAAAATTGTATGTTGAAAGTTGTTTAAATTGCTTCAGAGTTTTTTCTTGTGTGGATTGAAGTGTTTGTGAAGGTATTATATGAAAGATTAAGAGTGGAGAAATTGTGTGTATAAAAATGGGTAAATTTGATAAGGTATTTTTGTGTTTGTAGGAAAATTAGTTTTATGTGTTGGATTTTGTAATATTGTACTCGACTTACTGTCCTGTGTATGAAGTTGTCTCTCTTTGATTGAATGTGTCACGATGTTTTCTGTTGAGTTTATGTAGTTGAGTGAGTGTACTTTGCAAGCTGTGGAAAAGTAAATTTAACTTTTAAGCCTGCTAAGATATGTGATATAGATTCATGTGTCGAGCTGAGAAAATTTGTAAGACTCACTGTCAAAGTCGAATGATGTTTCATTTCTTTTGATGTTTCAAGTCACATGGGAGGCTCCAAGTAATTTGATTTTTTTCTTTATTAGCCAATCAGAAAGTGTTTTTAGTTACTTCCCATATAGAGCTGATTTTAATGGGTTGTTGGATTACTTGGATTGATTTAAGATAAGTTTCACTCTGAGCCACTTTTAATGGGTTTTTAAACAACCCCTTAAATTGAAAATTTCTTTAGATGACGCCATCTTTCATATACTTTTTGTTTTTTCATTTATAAATAATGGATGTGTCAGTGGAATGTTAAAGCTTTTTTAAATTTTCTAATTATAAGCATCAGTCAAATTCTTTTTCAAGTTCACAAAGTGTCTGTCTATATTTCTGAGATGAGGTATTATGTACAGTATTTACATTAGTCGGACTATTGTCCTCATCTTTGTCGCCATATTTGTCACAACGTTGTACGCTCCGGCCTTCTTCAGGTGGTTGGAATTTCGAACTGAACCCTTTATTTCGATCACTGGGGTAGACTGTTCTAATTCCATGTGCCATGTTTGATGGATGTCAGTTATCAGTTATCTCCTGCTAATTTTCCCTCAATCAAAGTATTCAACCCTATCTATCTATTTTAGTATGTAAGTATTCAATTTATCTATTTTTGTATCTAAGTATTCAACCCTATCTATCTATAAATAAACATATCTAAATATTCAATAGATAGATAGGGTTGAATACTTTGATTGATTCCTTCATTTTCTGTGGCTTATCAACAATATTGCAGGTTACTTAATGCCAGAAAATATTTTTAGATTGTGAGAATTTTGTGGGGAGATAATTATGATTTAGTGATACAAATCTTACTAATTAACCCATAGCTGGGAAGAAAAGAGGTGGATTCTTACCTTTCCCAAAGGCATTTGCATGTATATGAATATAATGAACCCAACCAAAATTGGAACTTGTCTCTCTGATTAACAATTCCAAGCCATTATTCATTATACTACCCACATATCCAAGCCTACAGCCCCTAGTATTCCCAAGCTGTCACCCATCTAGGTACTGACTAGACTTGACATTACTTAACTTCAGTGATTGATGGAACAGGTGTTTCAATGCTATATAGCCATATACCAGTACTTAGCTAGATAGATGTGAACAGACTGAGATAGATAGATAGATAGATAGATAGATAGATAGATAGATGTGAACAGACTGAGAGAAATAGATACATACACATATAGATAGATAAAAATACACACATAGAATACATACATAAATATATACATACATACAGAGAATGTAGATAGAAAACATGAATAGATAGAATACATATATAGATAGAAAGAATGCATAGAATACTTAGATAGATGGGTAGGTAGGTTGAATACTTAGATAGAAAAATAGGTATATAAATAGATAGATAGATAATGTAAATTTAAATGCAAAAAGAATAAGATTTAGAAATAAAAATAGTAAAATACAGAAAGAAAAGTAATAGAAAATTATTCCCATCATTCCAGTACACTTGAGTGCACAATGGAGTTGAATTTTCCCCCTTCATCTTGCAGTGAACGAGCGACTCTTCTATTCAACTTCCAGTCCAGAAATATCCCCTTTTTGTCTGGCATTCCACATTTATTTTATTTTATACAGGCAACAACAACAATGGAATTCTGTAGAAGAACCTTTCTAGCCCAGAGAAGATCATGACCCAGCAGCAGATCAGACTAACAACAGACATTTCTTGCTTTTCATGAGAGAAGATTACTATTCTTTCCATCTCTTGTGGAAATGTAGAAGGCATTAACTATGGCACCAAGAAAAGCCAAAAATCAAAAAAGCATTCCTCAGTATTAGTGCATAATCATGTGTAATTGTGAGCATGGGTGTGTAAGTCAATGGTATGAATGAGGGTATTTGACAAAAATAAAAAGAAAAGGTAGTAGTGAATTAAAACTATAGATAGATATGGACTAGCTTAGATAGATATAAACTCACTCAGATAGATAACATACTCATATAGATACATAATTAACACTTAGATAACCGACTTATATAGACAGATAATTAACAGAGTGATAATTAGCAGACTTCAATATGTAGATAATTAACAGATTTAGATAGATAATTAACATACTTAGATATAGAGATATATAATTAACAAACATAGATAATGAACAGACATAGATATGATGAGACTGAATAGATAGATGTGAACAGACTAAAATAGATGTGATGATATTAAGAGAGAGGGTGTTAAGATGAAGACAGAAATTGTGATTAAAACATTAAGAGTAAGAACTAAATTTCTACTGTCATGTGTATGTGTGCATGTCTCCGTATTTACAGGTATATATATATATATATATATATATATATATATATATAGAGAGAGAGAGAGAAAGAGGCATTTTGAGGTGGTGCAATGGTTAGCAAGTTTGCCTCGCTAGAACAATTATGACTGAGTAGTGAGTTCGATCATCACTGGGTGCCCCATGCTTTCAGCCTTGTGCCACATCTAAGCTACACTTGGAAAATCACTATAGAGACAAAAAAGTTTGATCAAGCCATCTTAAAACAGGCTCTTAAAAAGCAAGACACAACCTCAATCCCAGATAATCTTCAGCCTGAGCATATAACATCTGTGGTAGGGTATTCTTAACCAAAGCGGGACATGCTAATTATCTAACATATCATTATGGTTAGTAGTCCCAAGCAGACTATGTTGACAGCCAGCCACATTGATTTAGAGCTAATTTATGTCATTTTTGTGATGGCATATATGTGTCAGCAGTAGGTCTAAAGACTTACCTGAGAGTGCATAAGGACTAGATAAACCCACAAACATTTTCTTTCCTTTCGCTTTCACTAACTGCTTGTATCTAATTGGTCTTATTGTCTTGTTTGGCGTGAAAAGATAAAAAATTATATACATACATGAAAAAGTTTTCATGTCTAATTTTCTTCTTTTATATGCTGTCCTTTCATGAGATCATGGCTCTCTATAACTTCCTGTCTTTTGTTGCTCCTTTACCATCCAATCATTAATTAGTTTATTTACTATTTCCCAGCAGTTTCTCTTGCTTTTAGTATATTTTGTGAGTGTTACATTCTCCAAGCTTTATTTCCTCATTATGTGTCACAGGAATGTCAACTGTCTCTTTCTGATTATTAGTAAAAGTTTCCTCTTTTTTTGCTCACATGTTCCATCCATGTTTTTTGTAAATCATTCCACCCCAAGCAAGGCAACAAAGCTGCTAAGATGCAAGGGGATACTGAGTGTGAGAGAATATGAGAAAAAGAAAACATTATTAAGGAGAGAGAACAATAAAAGGACAAGAATTAAGAAGACAGTAGATGATGATTGACATTTTGAAATTTTTGAAGATCAAAGTTAACTGGAAAGCAAGAAATCAGAAGAGTTTCACAAGGAAGAAGTGTGATAGAAGAAACTGTTAACATAGAATTTATGGTTACATTTAGCCATTGCAACTGTAAAATGATGAGACCTAACTGTCAATCTAGTACTTTGCTTAAATTTGTAAAGTCTAGGTACCAAAGAGGAAAGTTCATCAGAATAATTACCACAAAAATACTTATATAAAAGGTACAGGGAAGCTATGTTAGAGCAGTGAGAAAGTGACTAAAACTGAAATGCTAGGTCAGGACCAATGAAATAGCAGATTCTTCTTTGTATTTCATCAAGACTCTCTAAATATATAGCAAAAGCACCAGATCAGAAGTGGCAGCAATATTCAAAGTATGGATGAATGGAAGATTTATAAATGCTTAAGATAGATTCTGGTGAGAAAAATTGTCTAGCATGACACAGTGAACTAACTTTCCTAGCAATTGATTCAGTATAATCACTCTACTTCATGTCAGCAGAAAACATTAGCCTGAGAAGGCACAAGGAGTCAATCTCCTGAAGGTTAGCATCAGCTATGCTGATAGAAAGGAAATAAGGTTCTCTAAGACAATTAAAAGAAGGCAGTTTCATTCTGGAGAAATTAAAATTAACAAGCCATTTCTTGCCCCAGTTAGCAACAGATTATAGGTCATTTTTTAAATCAGCTGCCAGTTTGACCTTACTGAACTGATCAGATTTATTAAAACAAGAGTAAATAGTTGTTTCATCAACAGAGATACCAAGTTGAGAACTGATGACATCAGGAAGATTGTCAATGAAAATTAGGAAAAATGTAGGTTCAAAGATAGTGTTGGAGGATGCCTGCATTAATGCAAAAAGATCTAGAAGATTGGCCATTCAAGACAACTTTCATTTTGAAATTTGATAAGAAAGATTGAATCAGATGAAAAATTTGTCCAGAAATACCATGTGCTTTCAACGTTCTGACTTGACATCAAGAAGCAAAAGCCATATTGCTTATCTGAAATAAAACCCTGTGAGGTGAAATGCTTAACCAATTTGGAGTCAATTAGAGCCTCTAATACATTGCCAAAAAGAGGTAGAAGGCTAAAAATTAGAAGGATCAGATGGTTCACCTGGGTTCTTAAAACTGGAACTATGGAAGATTTTCAACAAGCAGGAAAGCAAGAAGCAACAAGGCATTTATTGTAGAGTTTAGAGAGAACAGGAGCACATTTCTCTTTCAAGGATACCATCAAATCTACATGTTTTGTGGGGATACAGTTTAGAGATGATAACAGAAACCATGGATGAAGTTATATGCATATAACTCATAGAATCAGTTACAAGCAATATCATGCCTCATTCTTCCATGAAAACAAATAATACAAATTGTATTGTCCTATCATATATATATATATATATCTCATCCATTGAGAGTCCTAACACTGATAGGATATACATAGGCTCAACGAAGAATAATTTTAAAATTAGATGGAGGCAACACAAGAGCTCCTTCAACAATATTCAAAATAGAAATCAGACATCTCTATCCCAATATTTCTGGCATCTAAAAGAAACGAATAAAACACCAAAAGTAAAATGGAAAATAGTAAATAAAACAAGAACCTGTAAAACCTGGGATGACCCATGCCCTTTATGCTTACTGGAAAAACTACACATCATTAAATTTCTAAATAATGAAAAATTATTAAACCATAGGCAGGAGTTAACGGTTTTCTGCAGACATCAACAAACTTTCGCATTAAATAATTAGCATCTAAAAAAAAAAAAAAATCCCATAGCTAAGTAAAATTCTTAAAAGCTTAGCCAAATCATTAAATAGGAAAAACCCTTTTTGTAGTCATCAAAAAACAAAAAAAACAAATTGAAATTCAGTGCAATGCGATCTGTATATAAAACACTCACTTGAATAAACAAATAAATAAATAGATAATCAGATGGACAATAATAAAAGACAATTCCCCAGACACATAATGATTGTAGGCGCGCCATAAAAATATCCCTCACTGGGAACTAACTAAAGGGTGACCGCAAACATTAGCCTTGAAATAGATACCCTACCCAACCTTAGCAAAACCTCTCAGAAGATGATGAATCTATTGATAAGAATTAACTCTCTGACCACTTAACAAAGGAAAATAGTCTAGCCACTCCCACAATAATGAATTCTGTAACGGACTGTGCCTAAAAATACACGTAAACCGAGAGATAGCTTATTCCTAAAATTTCGCTTGAAGATGAAACGGGACTAAACACCACAATCCAACTTAATTTTAATAATTATTTGGATGATTTTGGCTCTCGTTTTTGAAACATGAGAACTCTTATGTAGCAAAGGAATCATATTTTTTAAACAAAAAATTATTATATTATATATATATGTATATATATATATATATATATATATATATATATATATATATATATATATATAAAAGGATAAAGAACAAACAGGAAATAATTTATAAATCTAACATTTTCATTGGTTAAGCAGATTTCACATGCATTTGACTAGTCAAGCAGCATTTGTGTGTATAATTTATGTGTTAGTGTATCCTAATTCTAGTTTATCTATGCAGAATTTGGATAATAACATATATTTATAATTGTGTGTAAGTCTAGTAGGCATTATTTATCTTTTGAGGTTGTCCACATGTTGATTTGGGGATTTTTTTTATATGTACAACAGTCATGGTAGTTAAATATATAATGTTAGATTATTTAAAAATGGATTTACACTATATACATATATATATGTGGATGACTATGCTCTCAAAATAATTTGATTGAGCTCTGAGAGGAAGGGGTGATTTTATAAACAATGGCTGCTGCTGCTAATGCAATGCTCTTCAACTAGAATTGAGCTATCCTAGCCACTGGTGTGTTTCATATAGTAAAAACACTAAAATTTTCCTTTCTTTCTGCCATGCAACAATAGCTTGGGGGTAGAATCTCTGACTGATGCCAGCTTGAAAGAATCAGATGTCTAGCCACACTGATGAGATGTGATACAGAGAAATAGTCTGTCTGTGGATGACTATATATATATATAAAATATAAAAGGCTCAAACACTAATATTCTATGGTTATAATTTATTACATTGGAATCGTAATCATTACGATTCCAATGTAATAAATTATAACCATGGAATATTAGTGTTTGAGTTTTTGTTATATTATATTCTTGCTCTGTCCTGGACATTGAGCTCTATCTAGATTCTATCCTCTTGGAAATTTATATATATATATTTATATATATATATATATATATATATATATATATATATATATATTTATTGACCACTAATATATCTATCTATCAGTCACGGTGGAGTAATGGATAGCGGCTTGATTGAGGAATCATGAGCCGAGTTCGAATTCCAGTCAAATCCATTACATTTACTTACGTGCTAATACCCTTGGGAAAGTTATGAATCCTCTTCCTCTCCCTCCAGCTATGGGTAAAATAGCAGGACAGACTGGGTTCTATAGCCTTGGATGGCAACTGGTCTGGAGAAGGACAACTCTGAATTCAAAACCTGCGGAGGGTCATTTGGGAACCTTGTGGCATTCATTGCACCAGGTCTCTGTATTTGTCCCTTCAAAAAAAGTGTGGATTGTCCTGCACGAGGCCTTCACCACTATAATCAAATCTCATGTGCGGTGTCGGGTTGCGGTTTCCTGGAAACTGATCTGCTTGATCCTCATACGTCGAATCTCGACGGGAGAGTCAATTATATATATAATCATCCACAGACAGACTGTTTCCCTGTATCACACAGCTCATCAGTGTGGCTAGATGTTCAGTTGCCTCTAGCTAGGATCAAAAACAGACTGAATTGGCATCAGTCGGGATTCTACCACTAAGCTGTTGGTGCACGGCAGGGATGAAGATGAATTTAAGTGTATTTATTTTTAGATGAACACGCAGTGATTGAAAGCACTCATTTCAATTTACCAAAGAGTCTTGCATTATTAGCCATAATAGTCACTGTTTACAAACTCACACTTCCTCCTCAGAGAGCTCAACCAAAATAAATTTTTCAGGAGCATATATATTGTCATCCACAGACAGACTGTTTTGCTGTAACACAGCCCATCAGTGTGGCTAGATGTCCAGTTGCATTTATATATATACACACACACACACACACACACACACACACACATATCTATACAAGTTTCATTAAAGATGACTGAAGTACATATTTTTAGACTGTTTTTACAAAAAATAATGGAAGCATTAATAATAAAGAAAAAGACAACACTCAATAATATCAACTATGAACATGGCCACAATATGCTGACTGTATATGGAAAATAAAAAACATTCCTATCACTATAGATACACATATATAGAAATCTACAAAAAACATCCTTGATAATGGCTAATAGAATAGCCAAATACATGTGAACATATAAAACATTTAGGCAGTTTTTATACATTTTATGTCCAGCAAAGAAAACACTTATTGTAGTGCAATAAAAATTGAAAAAGCTCAGTTGCAGGACCTTGTCAGTCATCTTTAATGAAACTTGTATAAAAATGGGATTGCTTTCCAAATACACAATTATATATCAGGTGTGTGTGTAAGTTGGACTTTAAGTCAGTTGATCACTTTGAGTAGATCTATGTTTTTTCTCTATTAGCTCATAAAACAATAGGAGCACAGTGCAGTATATGATCTAATAGAAATACACACACATACATAAATAGGAGTTGACATGCCGTTAAATCCAACAACCAACACACACACACACACACACACACACACACATATATATATATATATATATATATATATATATATATATATATATACACATTTCATTGAATGTGAAAGACAAGGAAAAAGTGAAATATGGATAGAAAGAAACTGAAACTGATAGATAACATCAGAAGGTAATACATTGTTACGGTCTATTCATGTACAGAATATAAAACAATTATTGCTCACACACCTGATTCTCCTCATATTAGCATAGCAACAGAATCACTGATTACAATGTAGGGAAAATCAGACTTCTAATATATTACATTTTTATTTCTGTTTTGCTTTCATTGGATATTTTTCACTTTTAATGATTTAAAAATCAAAATTCTTTCTTATATGTAACTGTAGGAATACAGAAAGCAATTATCTACATTAGCAATAAGTCACACGGGTCATGTAACAAACCATTTAGTGATGTCACTTCATACAGTGATCATAACAGCAGTCAAATTCAGTTCATTTACAGCATTTACAGAAGCTGAAGTGAAAGGTTGCTTTCTTTAGCCTGGGCCCCCCATGGCCTGGACAGAGTCTAAATTGGCCTCCCCAGCAGCTTACAAGTCCATGGTGCTATTTCCCTTGGGGAATATACCCAGACATAAAAAAGAAACACCAGTTTGCAGTACCCAATTTGGGAAAACTCAATACTCACTGTTTCCCATTCATGGAATATGTCCTTCCTGGACATAGATGAATCTAGCCCAATTGAATCTGAAGCCCTAAATATGGCTTCTCCAGATACAGGAGTATCTCCATATTGTATGTAAGATCCTTCCTTTTTCTTTGGTGTGTAGAGAGATGTAATATATTATTCTCCATATGGGGCACTTGTATATATGTCTATATAGTTTTGCATCTGTCTTCATGCTATAAAAGTCTCAGAGATACTTTTATACCACTATCTTTGTCATTCATTTTTCTTTAAGCCTTTTCATTCTGTCTGTGAACTAAGGTGTTATTACATCACAGATATAATAATGTCTATAACAGGGATAAAACAAATGAGTGAATAAATCTTTCTACCACGGCAACCTCCCATTGCACAACAATAAAAGGTAATAGTATAAGTAAAAATCCTAGATTAGTCATACAGAAAATATAACCAAGGCAACTGAAAATTATTTCATTACTGTTGTCATTTTTTGAAAGTACTTGTAAATTTGGATTATATATATATATATATATATATATATAACTGCATACATCCAATACATTGATGGCGATGTATTAATATATCCATATAATACTGATTTACCTGATCTTGTAAATAGATTCAACACATACAACAGAATCTACATACAAAATGGAAAAAACAATACTTTACCTTTCCTAGATATCATGCTACATTGCATTAACAGTAGCTTAAAATTAATTATCACTAAAAATCAACTAATAAAAATTTTTAAATTTCTATTCTCATCATAACAACAAAATAAAATCCAGAATAATCATTGAATTCTACTTAAGAGCACTCAGAATTTACAGCTCTCAATAGTTGCATGAAGAAGAGAAATACATTGAAGATACTTTAAGTTGCTCCAATATTCTATTTCATATTCAGTGTGAAACAAAAGGCTTGTAAGATATTTAAAAATTGAAAAGTGTCCTCTCCTATCAAACCCAACAAATTAAAAAATATATTGTTTTACCCAATAACTCTATCACACCTACAATTGAAAAGAATTTATCTAAACTCAGCATAGAATTTGCCACAACCACATTTAAAAGAATAAAAGACATACAAAACAAAAAATAAGCTAAAACTTGAAAGAGGAATTTACCCAATTACCTGTAATAATTACCACGAGGAATACATAGGAGAAACCTCAAGAAATTTAAATAAAAACTTATATGAATACAAAAGGGATATTTTGCAAAACAACACATTAAATGTATTAGTTTCTTAGTGTAATGAGACTGACCAAAATTTTAATATATAAAACGCTACTCTAATTAAAAGAGAAAACAATTCACTAAGACAAAAATGTTTAGAAAGTGCTTTAATCAATAGATCATCCACAGTAAATTTACATCCAGATTCTTACAATGTTTCACTCTTCTTGGCAGATTTTCTATTATCACAGTGTGGAATATTTAACGAGAAAAGTGATGTAAAAAAGAAAAAGAAAAAATCTAAATGAAATTGGTTAGATTATATACGCAAAAATGCATATATATAAAAAACAAAAAAAATGATTTTTTAAATTAAAAATTCCCAGTGTCACGCATTATTGTACACGTGTAATCACATCAATGCAAACAAACTTAGTTTGATGTCATCCTAAAGGTTAAAACACATCACATGAAAAGTTATATATCTTTCCACCAAAAACATTGTTCTTGATGTATAAAAATTTCTATATCATTATCCCATATATATATGTATATATATATATATATATATAAAGACTAAAAAAATATTTCTTTAACAATGTTTTATCCTCTGATGGACTTTATTAAAGCAAATGTAAGGATTTTATTTTGGAATATATATTTATCAACAGAATTAAAAAATATCATTACATTTTCAAAATTTTAAATTTAAGAAGGCTTAAAAATATTCGTAAGACTGTATTGTATGTGTATTGGGGGGATAAAAGAGAGAATGAGAAGACATGGGCAATGGGTGAATGGATAACATAGTCATGAGATAATGGATAATCTTAATTGTACTAGAAAAGATAAGAGAGAGAATGAGAAGACATGGGCAATGGGTGAATGGATAACATAGGCATGAGATAATGGATAATCTTAATTGTACTAGAAAAGATAAGAGAGAGAATGGGAAGACACAGGCAATGGGTGAATGGATAACATAGTCATGAGATAATGGATAATCTTAATTGTACTAGAAAAGATAAGAGAGAGAATGGGAAGACATGGGCAATGGGTGAATGGATAACATAATCATGAGATAATGGATAATCTTAATTATACTAGAAAAGATAAGAGAGAGAATGGGAAGACATGGGCAATGGGTGAATGGATAACATAGGCATGAGATAATGGATAATATTAATTATACTAGAAAAGATAAGAGAGAGAATGGGAAGACATGGGCAATGGGTGAATGGATAACATAGGCATGAGATAATGGATAATCTTAATTATACTAGAAAAGATAGGAGAGAGAATGAGAAGACATGGGCAATGGGTGAATGGATAACATAGTCATGAGATAATGGATAATCTTAATTGTACTAGAAAAGATAAGAGAGAGAATGGGAAGACACAGGCAATGGGTGAATGGATAACATAGTCATGAGATAATGGATAATCTTAATTGTACTAGAAAAGATAAGAGAGAGAATGAGAAGACATGGGCAATGGGTGAATGGATAACATAGGCATGAGATAATGGATAATCTTAATTGTACTAGAAAAGATAAGAGAGAGAATGGGAAGACACAGGCAATGGGTGAATGGATAACATAGTCATGAGATAATGGATAATCTTAATTGTACTAGAAAAGATAAGAGAGAGAATGAGAAGACATGGGCAATGGGTGAATGGATAACATAGGCATGAGATAATGGATAATCTTAATTATACTAGAAAAGATAAGAGAGAGAATGGGAAGACATGGGCAATGGGTGAATGGATAACATAGGCATGAGATAATGGATAATATTAATTATACTAGAAAAGATAAGAGAGAATGGGAAGACATGGGCAATGGGTGAATGGATAACATAGGCATGAGATAATGGATAATCTTAATTATACTAGAAAAGATAGGAGAGAGAGAATGAGAAGACATGGGCAATGGGTGAATGGATAACATAGTCATGAGATAATGGATAATCTTAATTGCACTAGAAAAGATAAGAGAGAGAATGGGAAGACACAGGCAATGGGTGAATGGATAACATAGTCATGAGATAATGGATAATCTTAATTGTACTAGAAAAGATAAGAGAGAATGAGAAGACATGGGCAATGTGTGAATGGATAACATAGGCATGAGATAATGGATAATCTTAATTGTACTAGAAAAAGATAAGAGAGAGAATGGGAAGACACAGGCAATGGGTGAATGGATAACATAGGCATGAGATAATGGATAATCTTAATTATACTAGAAAAGATAAGAGAGAGAATGAGAAGACATGGGCAATGGGTGAATGGATAACATAGTCATGAGATAATGGATAATCTTAATTGTACTAGAAAAGATAAGAGAGAATGAGAAGAATGGGAAGACACAGGCAATGGGTGAATGGATAACATAGGATCATGAGATAATGGATAATCTTAATTGTACTAGAAAAGATAAGAGAGAGAATGAGAAGACATGGCAATGGGTGAATGGATAACATAGGCATGAGATAATGGATAATCTTAATTGTACTAGAAAAGATAAGAGAGAGAATGGGAAGACACAGGCAATGGGTGAATGGATAACATAGTCATGAGATAATGGATAATATTAATTGTACTAGAAAAGATAAGAGAGAAATGAGAAGACATGGGCAATGGGTGAATGGATAACATAGGCATGAGATAATGGATAATCTTAATTGTACTAGAAAAGATAAGAGAGAGAATGGGAAGACATGGGCAATGGGCGAATGGATAACATAGGCATGAGATAATGGAAAATCTTAATTGTACTAGAAAAGATAAGAGAGAGAATGAGAAGACATGGGCAATGGGTGAATGGATAACATAGTCATGAGATAATGGATAATATTAATTGTACTATAAAAGATAATAGAGAGAATGAGAAGACATGGGCAATGGGTGAATGGATAACATAATCATGAGATAATGGATAATCTTAATTGTACTAGAAAAGATAAAAGAGAATGAGAAGACATGGGCAATGGGTGAATGGATACCATAGTCATGAGATAATGGATAATCTTAATTGTACTAGAAAAGATAAGAGAGAAATGGGAAGACGTGGGCAATGGGTGAATGGATAACATAGGCATGAGATAATGGATAATCTTAATTGTACTATAAAAAGATAATAGAGAATGAGAAGACATGGGCAATGGGTGAATGGATAACATAGTCATGAGATAATGGATAATCTTAATTGTACTAGAAAAGATAAGAGAGAGAATGAAGACATGGATAATGGATAACATAGGCATGAGATAATGGATAATCTTAATTGTACTAGAAAAGATAAGAGAGAAATGAACATGGGCAATGGGTGAATGGATACCATAGTCATGAGATAATGGATAATCTTAATTGTACTAGAAATAGATAATGAGAGATGGATACCATAGAAGACAATTGTACTAAAAAGATAATAGAGAATGGGTGAATGGATAATGATAGGATATGAGATAATGGATAATCTTAATTGTACTAAAAAAAAGATAATAGAGAGAATGAAAGACACAAGGAATGGGTGAATGGATAACATAGGCATGAGATAATGGATAATCTTAATTGTACTATAAAAGATAATAGAGAGAATGAGAAGACATGGGCAATGGGTGAATGGATAACATAGGCATGAGATAATGGATAATCTTAATTGTACTAGAAAAGATAATAGAGAGAATGAGAAGACATGGGCAATGGGTGAATGGATAACATAATCATGAGATAATGGATAATCTTAATTGTACTAGAAAAGATAATAGAGAGAATGAGAAGAATGGGGAATGGGCAATGGGTGAATGGATAACATAGGATCATGAGATAATGGATAATCTTAATTGTACTAGAAAAGATAAGAGAGAGAATGAGAAGACACAAGGAATGGGTGAATGGATAACATAGGCATGAGATAATGGATAATCTTAATTGTACTAAAAAAGATAATAGAGAGAATGAGAAGACACAAGGAATGGGTGAATGGATAACATAGGCATGAGATAATGGATAATCTTAATTGTACTAGAAAAAGATAATAGAGAGAATGAGAAGACACAAAAGGAATGGGTGAATGGATAACATAGGCATGAGATAATGGATAATCTTAATTGTACTAAAAAAAGATAATAGAGAGAAACGAGAAGACACAAGGAATGGGTGAATGGATAACATAGGCATGAGATAATCGATAATCTTAATTGTACTAGAAAAGATAATAGAGAGAATGAGAGGACACAAGGAATGGGTGAATGGATAACATAATCATGAGATAATGGATAATCTTAATTGAACTAAAAAAGATAATAGAGAGAATGAGAAGACACAAGGAATGGGTGAATGGATAACATAGGTATGAGATAATGGATAATCTTAATTGAACTAAAAAGATAATAGAGAGAATGAGAAGACACAAGGAATGGGTGAATGGATAACATAGGCATGAGATAATGGATAATCTTAATTGAACTAAAAAAGATAATAGAGAGAATGAGAGGACACAAGAATGGGAAGACATGGGCAATGGGTGAATGGATAACATAATCATGAGATAATGGATAATCTTAATTGTACTAGAAAAGATAATAGAGATGAGAAGACATGGGCAATGGGTGAATGGATACCATAGTCATGAGATAATGGATAATCTTAATTGTACTAGAAAAGATAAGAGAGAGAATGAGAAGACACAAGGAATGGGTGAATGGATAACATAGGCATGAGATAATGGATAATCTTAATTGAACTAAAAAATAATATAATAGAGAGAGATGAGAAGACACAAGGAATGGGTGAATGGATAACATAGGCATGAGATAATGGATAATCTTAATTGTACTAGAAAAGATAATAGAGAGAATGAGAAGACACAAGGAATGGGTGAATGGATAACATAGGCATGAGATAATGGATAATCTTAATTGTACTAGAAAAGATAATAGAAGAATGAGAAGACACAAGGAATGGGTGAATGGATAACATAGGCATGAGATAATGGATAATCTTAATTGTACTAGAAAAGATAATAGAGAAATGAGAGACACAAGGAATGGGTGAATGGATAACATAGGCATGAGATAATGGATAATCTTAATTGAACTAAAAAAAGATAATAGAGAGAATGAGAAGACACAAGGAATGGGTGAATGGATAACATAGGCATGAGATAATGGATAATCTTAATTGAACTAAAAAAGATAATAGAGAGAATGAGAAGACACAAGGAATGGGTGAATGGATAACATAGGCATGAGATAATGGATAATCTTAATTGAACTAAAAAGATAATAGAGAGAATGAGAAGACACAAGGAATGGGTGAATGGATAACATAGGCATGAGATAATGGATAATCTTAATTGAACTAAAAAAGATAATAATAGAAGAATGAGAAGACACAAGGAATGGGTGAATGGATAACATAGGCATGAGATAATGGATAATCTTAATTGAACTAAAAAAGATAATAGAGAGAATGAGAAGACACAAGGAATGGGTGAATGGATAACATAGGCATGAGATAATGGATAATCTTAATTGAACTAAAAAAGATAATAGAGAGAATGAGAAGACACAAGGAATGGGTGAATGGATAACATAGGCATGAGATAATGGATAATCTTAATTGTACTAGAAAAGATAATAGAGAATGAAAGACACAAGGAATGGGTGAATGGATAACATAGGCATGAGATAATGGATAATCTTAATTGTACTAGAAAAGATAATAGAGAGAATGAGAAGACACAAGGAATGGGTGAATGGATAACATAGGCAAAAGATGAGATAATGGATAATCTTAATTGTACTAGAAAAAGATAATAGAGAGAATGAAGGGACACAAGGAATGGGTGAATGGATAACATAGGCAATGAGATAATGGATAATCTTAATTGAACTAAAAAAAAGATAATAGAGAAATGAGAAGACACAAGGAATGGGTGAATGGATAACATAGGCATGAGATAATGGATAATCTTAATTGAACTAAAAAAGATAATAGAGAGAATGAGAAGACACAAGGAATGGGTGAATGGATAACATAGGCATGAGATAATGGATAATCTTAATTGAACTAAAAAAGATAATAGAGAGAATGAGAAGACACAAGGAATGGGTGAATGGATAACATAGGCATGAGATAATGGATAATCTTAATTGAACTAAAAAAGATAATAGAGAGAATGAGAAGACACAAGGAATGGGTGAATGGATAACATAGGCATGAGATAATGGATAATCTTAATTGAACTAAAAAAGATAATAGAGAGAATGAGAAGACACAAGGGAATGGATGGGTGAATGGATAACATAGGCATGAGATAATGGATAATCTTAATTGAACTAAAAAAGATAATAGAGAGAATGAGAAGACACAAAGGAATGGGTGAATGGATAACATAGGCATGAGATAATGGATAATCTTAATTGAACTAAAAAAGATAATAGAGAGAATGAGAAGACACAAGGAATGGGTGAATGGATAACATAGGCATGAGATAATGGATAATCTTAATTGTACTAGAAAAGATAATAGAGAGAATGAGAAGACACAAGGAATGGGTGAATGGATAACATAGGCATGAGATAATGGATAATCTTAATTGTACTAGAAAAGATAATAGAGAGAATGAGAAGACACAAGGAATGGGTGAATGGATAACATAGGCATGAGATAATGGATAATCTTAATTGTACTAGAAAAGATAATAGAGAGAATGAGAGGACACAAGGAATGGGTGAATGGATAACATAGGCATGAGATAATGGATAATCTTAATTGAACTAAAAAAGATAATAGAGAGAATGAGAAGACACAAGGAATGGGTGAATGGATAACATAGGCATGAGATAATGGATAATCTTAATTGTACTAGAAAAGATAATAGAGAAATGAGAAGACAAAGGAATGGGTGAATGGATAACATAGGCATGAGATAATGGATAATCTTAATTGTACTAGAAAAGATAATAGAGAGAATGAGAAGACACAAGGAATGGGTGAATGGATAACATAGGCATGAGATAATGGATAATCTTAATTGTACTAGAAAAGATAAATAGAGAGAATGAGAGGACACAAGGAATGGGTGAATGGATAACATAGGCATGAGATAATGGATAATCTTAATTGAACTAAAAAAAAGATAATAGAGAGAATGAGAAGACACAAAGGAATGGGTGAATGGATAACATAGGCATGAGATAATGGATAATCTTAATTGAACTAAAAAGATAATAGAGAGAATGAGAAGACACAAAGGAATGGGGTGAATGGATAACATAGGCATGAGATAATGGATAATCTTAATTGAACTAAAAAAAATAGATAATAGAGAGAATGAGAAGACACAAAGGAATGGGTGAATGGATAACATAGGCATGAGATAATGGATAATCTTAATTGAACTAAAAAAGATAATAGAGAGAATGGGAAGACATGGGCAATGGGTGAATGGATAACATAATCATGAGATAATGGATAATCTTAATTGAACTAAAAAAGATAATAGAGAGAATGAGAAGACACAAGGAATGGGTGAATGGATAACATAGGCATGAGATAATGGATAATCTTAATTGTACTAAAAAAGATAATAGAGAGAACGAGAAGACACAAGGAATGGGTGAATGGATAACATAGGCATGAGATAATCGATAATCTTAATTGTACTAGAAAAGATAATAGAGAGAATGAGAGGACACAAGGAATGGGTGAATGGATAACATAATCATGAGATAATGGATAATCTTAATTGAACTAAAAAAAGATAATAGAGAGAATGAGAAGACACAAGGAATGGGTGAATGGATAACATAGGTTAATGGATAATCTTAATTGAACTAAAAAAGATAATAGAGAGAATGAGAAGACACAAGGAATGGGTGAATGGATAACATAGGCATGAGATAATGGATAATCTTAATTGAACTAAAAAAGATAATAGAGAGAATGGGAAGACATGGGCAATGGGTGAATGGATAACATAATCATGAGATAATGCATAATCTTAATTGTACTAGAAAAGATAATAGAGAGAATGAGAAGACATGGGCAATGGGTGAATGGATACCATAGTCATGAGATAATGGATAATCTTAATTGTACTAGAAAAGATAAGAGAGAGAATGAGAAGACACAAGGAATGGGTGAATGGATAACATAGGCATGAGATAATGGATAATCTTAATTGTACTAAAAAAGATAATAGAGAGAATGAGAAGACACAAGGAATGGGTGAATGGATAACATAGGCATGAGATAATGGATAATCTTAATTGTACTAGAAAAGATAATAGAGAGAATGAGAAGACACAAATGGAATGGGTGAATGGATAACATAGGCATGAGATAATGGATAATCTTAATTGTACTAAAAAAAAAGATAATAGAGAGAACGAGAAGACACAAGGAATGGGTGAATGGATAACATAGGCATGAGATAATCGATAATCTTAATTGTACTAGAAAAAGATAATAGAGAGAATGAGAGGACACAAGGAATGGGTGAATGGATAACATAGGCATGAGATAATGGATAATCTTAATTGAACTAAAAAGATAATAGAGAGAATGAGAAGACACAAGGAATGGGTGAATGGATAACATAGGCATGAGATAATGGATAATCTTAATTGAACTAAAAAGATAATAGAGAAATGAGAAGACACAAGGAATGGGTGAATGGATAACATAGGCATGAGATAATGGATAATCTTAATTGAACTAAAAAAGATAATAGAGAATGAGAAGACACAAGGAATGGGTGAATGGATAACATAGGCATGAGATAATGGATAATCTTAATTGAACTAAAAAGATAATAGAGAGAATGAGAAGACACAAGGAATGGGTGAATGGATAACATAGGCATGAGATAATCGATAATCTTAATTGAACTAAAAAGATAATAGAGAGAATGAGAAGACACAAGGAATGGGTGAATGGATAACATAGGCATGAGATAATGGATAATCTTAATTGTACTATAAAAAGATAATAGAGAAATGATGAAGACATGGGCAATGGGTGAATGGATAACATAGGCATGAGATAATGGATAATCTTAATTGTACTAGAAAAGATAATAGAGAGAATGAAAGACATGGGCAATGGGTGAATGGATAACATAATCATGAGATAATGGATAATCTTAATTGTACTAGAAAAGATAAGAGAGAGAATGAGAAGACATGGGCAATGGGTGAATGGATAACATATAGGCATGAGATAATGGATAATCTTAATTGTACTAGAAAAGATAAGAGAAGAATGAGAAGACACAAGGAATGGGTGAATGGATAACATAGGCATGAGATAATGGATAATCTTAATTGTACTATAAAAGATAATAGAGAGAATGAGAAGACACAAGGAATGGGTGAATGGATAACATAGGCATGAGATAATGGATAATCTTAATTGTACTAGAAAAGATAATAGAGAGAATGAGAAGACATGGGCAATGGGTGAATGGATAACATAATCATGAGATAATGGATAATCTTAATTGTACTAGAAAAGATAATAGAGAGAATGAGAAGACATGGGCAATGGGTGAATGGATAACATAGGCATGAGATAATGGATAATCTTAATTGTACTAGAAAAGATAAGAGAGAAGAAATGAAAGACATGGGCAATGGGTGAATGGATAACATAATCATGAGATAATGGATAATCTTAATTGTACTAGAAAAAGATAAGAGAGAATGAATGAGAAGACATGGGCAAAGGGGTGAATGGATAACATAGGCATGAGATAATGGATAATCTTAATTGTACTAGAAAAGATAAGAGAGAGAATGAGAAGACATGGGCAATGGGTGAATGGATACCATAGTCATGAGATAATGGATAATCTTAATTGTACTAGAAAAGATAATAGAGAGAATGAGAAGACACAAGGAATGGGTGAATGGATAACATAGGCATGAGATAATGGATAATCTTAATTGTACTAAAAAAGATAGAGAGAATGAGAAGACACAAGGAATGGGTGAATGGATAATAAAGGCATGAGATAATGGATAATCTTAATTGTACTATAAAAGATAATAGAGAGAATGAGAAGACATGGGCAATGGGTGAATGGATAACATAGGCATGAGATAATGCATAATCTTAATTGTACTAGAAAAGATAAGAGAGAGAATGAGAAGTCATGGGCAATGGGTGAATGGATAACATAGTCATGAGATAATGGATAATCTTAATTGTACTAGAAAAAGATAAGAGAGAAATGAGAAGACATGGGCAATGGGTGAATGGATAACATAGTCATGAGATAATGGATAATCTTAATTGTACTAGAAAAGATAAGAGAGAGAATGAGAAGACATGGGCAATGGGTGAATGGATAACATAGGCATGAGATAATGGATAATCTTAATTGTACTAGAAAAGATAAGAGAGAGAATGAGAAGACATGGGCAATGGGTGAATGGATAACATAGGCATGAGATAATGGATAATCTTAATTGTACTATAAAAGATAATAGAGAGAATGAGAATACATGGGCAATGGGTGAATGGATAACATAGGCATGAGATAATGGATAATCTTAATTGTACTATAAAAGATAATAGAGAGAATGAGAAGACATGGGCAATGGGTGAATGGATAACATAATCATGAGATAATGGATAATCTTAATTGTACTAGAAAAGATTAGAGAGAGAATGAGAAGACATGGGCAAAGGGTGAATGGATAACATAGGCATGAGATAATGGATAATCTTAATTGTACTAGAAAAGATAAGAGAGAGAATGAGAAGACATGGGCAATGGGTGAATGGATACCATAGTCATGAGATAATGGATAATCTTAATTGTACTATAAAAGATAATAGAGAGAATGAGAAAGACATGCAATGGGTGAATGGATAACATAATCATGAGATAATGGATAATCTTAATTGTACTAGAAAAGATAAGAGAGAGAATGAGAAGACATGGGCAATGGGTGAATGGATAACATAGGCATGAGATAATGGATAATCTTAATTGTACTAGAAAAGATAAGAGAGAGAATGAGAAGACATGGGCAATGGGTGAATGGATACCATAGTCGTGAGATAATGGATAATCTTAATTGTACTAGAAAAGATAAGAGAGAGAATGAGAAGACACGGGCAATGGGCGAATGGATAACATAGGCATGAGATAATGGATAATCTTAATTGTACTAGAAAAGATAAGAGAGAGAATGGGAAGACATGGGCAATGGGCGAATGGATAACATAGGCATGAGATAATGGATAATCTTAATTGTACTAGAAAAGATAAGAGAGAGAATGGGAAGACATGGGCAATGGGTGAATGGATAACATAATCATGAGATAATGGATAATCTTAATTATACTAGAAAAGATAAGAGAGAGAAAATGGAAGACATGGGCAATGGGTGAATGGATAACATAGGCATGAGATAATGGATAATCTTAATTGTACTAGAAAAGATAAGAGAGAGAATGGGAAGACATGGGCAATGGGCGAATGGATAACATAGGCATGAGATAATGGATAATCTTAATTGTACTAGAAAAGATAAGAGAGAGAATGAGAAGACATGGGCAATGGGTGAATGGATAACATAGTCATGAGATAATGGATAATCTTAATTGTACTATAAAAGATAATAGAGAGAATGAGAAGACATGGGCAATGGGTGAATGGATAACATAATCATGAGATAATGGATAATCTTAATTGTACTAGAAAAGATAAGAGAGAGAATGAGAAGACATGGGCAATGGGTGAATGGATAACATAGTCATGAGATAATGGATAATCTTAATTGTACTATAAAAGATAATAGAGAAATGAGAAGACATGGGCAATGGGTGAATGGATAACATAATCATGAGATAATGGATAATCTTAATTGTACTAGAAAAGATAAGAGAGAGATGAGAAGACATGGGCAATGGGTGAATGGATACCATAGTCGTGAGATAATGGATAATCTTAATTGTACTAGAAAAGATAAGAGAGAGAATGAGAAGACACGGGCAATGGGCGAATGGATAAATATAGGCGTGAGATAATGGATAATCTTAATTGTACTAGAAAATATAAGAGAATGGGAAGACATGGGCAATGGGTGAATGGATAACATAATCATGAGATAATGGATAATCTTAATTGTACTAGAAAAGATAAGAGAGAGAATGGGAAGACAGGGGCAATGGGTGAATGGATAACATAGGCATGAGATAATGGATAATCTTAATTGTACTAGAAAAGATAAGAGAGAGAATGGGAAGACAGGGGCAATGGGTGAATGGATAACATAGGCATGAGATAATGGATAATCTTAATTGTACTAGAAAAGATAAGAGAGAGAGAATGAGAAGACATGGGCAATGGGTGAATGGATAACATAGTCATGAGATAATGGATAATCTTAATTGTACTATAAAAAGATAAGAGAGAATGAGAAGACATGGGCAATGGGTGAATGGATAACATAATCATGAGATAATGGATAATCTTAATTGTACTAGAAAAGATAAGAGAGAGAAATGAAAGACATGGGCAATGGGTGAATGGATACCATAGTTATGAGATAATGGATAATCTTAATTGTACTAGAAAAGATAAGAGAGAGAATGGGAAGACATGGGCAATGGGTGAATGGATAACATAGGCATGAGATAATGGATAATCTTAATTGTACTAGAAAAGATAATAGAATGAGAAGACATGGGCAATGGGCGAATGGATAACATAGTCATGAGATAATGGATAATCTTAATTGTACTTGAAAAGATAAGAGAGAAAATGAGCAGATACAGGTAAATTTTGAAAGAACTGAGGTTATGAGATAATAGATAATCTTAGTTTTATTGGACAGTATAAGAGAGAATATAACATGATACAGACAAAGCTTGGGAGAGCAACAAGCACATATAATATTGGTTAATCTTTGTTGTAAAAACCTAAATGCCTTAGTTGCTGTAAATAAGGATTTCTACATATATTCAGTGCTCTTTACTTTTAAAGATTTGAGGAATATAGGAAACACATGATTAGTTTATATGTTAATGAATGCAGTTAACTTTGGTGTAATCAATACTTCCTTATAAAATTAAAAGGAAAAGACTTGCATATCATCTTCTTTGTTCTTTCTTTTTATCTAACACTACTATGAACTGTTTTATAAAATAGCATCATTGACTATTATCAATAATATTATTTTTCTTTCTTTTTTATTATGCTTTGAGTCAGACAGCCATCTTGCAAATGCATCTGCATTTGATTGGCTAGAATGAGTTGCAATATTAATTTACTTTTTATGAATAGCCATTCTGCATATGATGTTGGTGGATACTTATACTTGACAGGGACATTCATCTTTACCCCATCTTAAGCGGCCAAAAATATTCAAGCCTTGGGCCTACAGAGTCATCTAATATCATGTTCATGATAAAATGATTCATTGCAGAAACAGAAAACTGATCATTTAACTCTTGTCATGTATAGGAAAAGGAGAAATTGCATTACACCAAGAAATACAAGTAGATTCATGTTTTTGCATATGAGATGCTTCCTAAAAGTTTGGGAAATCTGAACAGAGCATTCAGACAAAATATAGTATGGACTTTTGATGCAACTGTTTATGAGCAGAATTATCTATTAGGTAGTGTACAAGTGGTAAACTGAAGATAACATAGAAAACACAATAATGTATGTAATATCTTTCATTGCCAAATTTAATGAAATTTTTGGTTACAACTTAATAATATTATTGATAACAGCCAATGATGCTAATGTAGAAGGTTACATTAGATGAGACTAGTGGCACGTCTACTATGGGGCCCTAGAAACAACTATTTTAATGAATGAATTCTTCAACAAAATCAGTGTTTTTCTGAAGTGTTCCTTATTAAAATAAAGCCATTTTAATGATAGAATCATAAGCCAATGGTTTGATGTAGCTAATGTTGGCCTTAGAATATGCTCTAATAACCATTTCATATGGCCTTAAAATTCCCCTGTAATTAGTCAAATTTCAAAATTGTCTTTGGCACTTGCACCAACTGAACCTTAGCTGTACGAGCTCATTGAGCTTGTAGCAGTATTGACGACCTAAATCAACCCGTACATTTTTTTTTACTTTACTGTGTAAGCAAGCGCAAAAACAACAAAAGAAGCAACACAAAACAGTTTTATAACAACAAGATTTATATTTATAAAATGATGTACAATCAAAGAGATTACTATATTTGTTGGTGTTACGTCCCTTTGACTGAATTAAAATTTTTACTAATGAAATATTTTTATCCAAGCTCACAAAAGTTGAATGAACTTGTCACTCAAAATGTTTACTGTGAGAGAGTTAAAAGAATTATAAAGTTGAGAATATATTGAATAAACTTTTCGCTTTAGAAGAGTTGAATGTTCCGTAATGCTTGTATGTTTCCATTGCTTGTAGTTGAATATTCATAGTTTGAAAAGTTTGTAATGTAGTTAGGAAAATTTTGTACGTACATGCATGTGTGAATATGTTTTCTGCGTCTGCCCAAACTGGGATCAGAACACATTTTCCTTTATGGCTACATTTTTGTAGGTGAATGAAATCAAGAAATAGAGAGAAAATGAACTTGTGTCTGGTATTTATAATTAATTTAATCATGTGGTAGGTTCAAAAAAGACATTAACAGATTTTGGCAGAATTATTTTTTTGTCAGGTCAAGAACTAGGTCGATGGTATTCGGACATGATTTAAATATTAAGTGACCAATCAGAAGCTGAAATTTTCTGAAAATATGTATGAAGCTGGGTAAGCTCTGTAACCCGCATTTTGCACAGATTTGCACAAAATTCAACATTGATAAGAAAGTGGTAGTGGAATGTTAAAAGCTCACCAGAATCTACTAATAGACTACATTTTGGCAGTTGGAACCTTAAATCTATTGTTGCTGGTTGTGAAGGGGCCCCCATATCTGTTCAAGCTTCAGGGCCGCCCAAAATGTTGGTCTAACACTGGACATTTCCCAGGAAATCCAGTTGAGCTCTCTTAAGAAAAGGGTAATTTTAAAAACAGTGGCTCATACCATTATTAATGCATTGCTCTTCAACCGAATTGAATTTAGCTGTCTGAGCCACTGACATATTTTGCATAGAAAAAATTAAAATTTCCCTTCCTCTCTGCCATGCGACAATAGTCTAGGGTTAGAATCTCTGACTGATACCAAATCAGTTGTATTTCAGTTGAATGTCTAGCCACACTGAAGAGCTGTGATACAACAAAACAGTCTGTGGATGACTATATATATATATATATATATATATATATATATATATATACACACACACACACACATACAAATATATTAGGCTACCTACAACTGGCTTACAGTCATATCACATTGAAACACCAGTTCCTGGATGGGGATTGCTTAGGAATACTCAGGACTGTACGCTTGGATGTGTAGGAGGTGCAACGGATAATGGCTCTGAATTGTTAATTGGAGACCTGAGTTCCAATTCCAGTTAGGTTTGTTATATTAACTTACACACAAATACCCTTGGAAAAGCTTTGAATCTACCTCTTCTCCCACCATCTATAGGATATTTAATAATCTCTAAATCGTTATTTAGTTATTTAGTAACTCTAAATCATTAGAAAAAACTTTTTACAATCTAAAATTATTCTCTGGTTTTAAATAACCTTCAAAGACTCAATAAGACATAGAAAACGAATCAATAAATCAATTATCTACAACCATATTGAGTCTGCAAAGCCTAAAAAATGAATAACCTCTCATTTAAAAGTCTTTCTTTCTTTCTTTCTATCTATCTATCTATCTATCTATATATATATATATATATATATATATATATGAAGAAAAATTTGGAAAAAACAAACAAAAATCCTTAAATGCAATTATGTTGTTTAAAATGAATGAAATGTCGATGTTTTAGGTTTAATAAACCTTCTTCAGGACAATATTCATTAAAAGTACAATTCAGTTCAATTTGACAAAACGATGGACATAAAAAAACAGTGACTTATCAAAACAGACATAACAGAAAGCTGATCATTTTAAAAATTTTCTGTTATCTGTTTTGAAAGTCTTGTTTTTTATGTCCATTGTATTTTGTTAAATTGAACTGAATTGTATTTTAATGAATATTGTCCTGAAGAAGGTTTATTAAACCAAAACGTGACGTCGACATTTCATTCAAAGTTTTAAACAACATAATTGCATTTAAGGATTTTTGTTTGTTTTTTCCAAATTTTTTCTTCATTCTGTCGGATCTATATCCATTTACATTTGCTTACATATATATATATATATATATATATATATATCCCAATAGGTCCATATGTAACGTTACATGAATTTCTATACATTTTTCATTCAATTACAGTGTTATTTTGATATATAGAAATGTATATATCATGAGCATATTCTCTGATATTTAAGTAAGTATATATATATATATATATATATATATATATATATATATATATATATATATATTTGATATGGATCTAATAATGTTCAATACTTATTGATGTTGACTCCATGTTTTGTAATTTTCTCAATCGCTATAATATGATTTTCAATAAGAATGATTGCATTGATTAAAAAAAATCTATTTATTATTTAATAAATATATTTAATTATATATTTAGACACGTATATACGCTTTCAAATTTAAAATTTACACTTAAAACTTTTAATTTCATAAGATTATTTCGTTTTGGTTTATTTTTTTAATTTTTGTAGAAGTCTGACAAAGAGTGGAAAGCTTTTTTTTTATTTTTAATCATTTCACCCCAACAATGGCAATAATTCCACTAAAATGCAAGAGGCTATAGGGAATGAAAGAGAATGAGAAAACTTTAGAATTAAAGGGAGGAGTGTGAACTGGACAATAGGCAAACCTATCTATTCCTACTGACGTAAAAAAAATTAAATAAATACATAAATAGTAAATAAAATTTCAGAGTCTAACCAAAGACCTGTGAAATATAGAGTTGAAATAGACTTTATAAGGAAGCAGAAACCCAATCCTAAATAGGAAACAAGTGATAAAATTCTACTCTTGTTCAAAAGACCAGCGAGGATTGTGAACCAGATGATAGGCAAACCTATCTACTCTTATTGGTGAAGCAGGGGAAAAAAAAGTAAAATAAAATAACTAATTAGTGAAAAAAATTTCAGAGTTCAGGCACAGACGTTAGGAGTACACATCTGAAGCAGACTTTAAAAGGAACCAGGAACCAAGGGATAAACGTCTATTCCTGTTCAAAAGACCATGGAGGAGTGTGAACTGGACACTGTGTGAACCTATATATTCCTATTAAGATAAAAAAATAAATAAATACAAAAATAGTAAATAAAATTTCAGAGTTTAGACAGAGACATGAGAAGTATAGAGTTGAAATAGACTTTTTTAGATTACCAGCTGATCTCTCCTTTGAACTAACTCTAACATTTCAGCGGGGAAAAACTGGCTTGTTACATTCAATGCCTCAAAAACCAAACTACTTACATTCCATCTTTGTCAGTCAGACCCCCAAACTACTACCAATCATGATGAATGGAGGTCCCATGCCTTGAGAGACTTTTGGGCCTTAAATTCACCCCTGACATTAAGGGAACTCGTACATATAATCCATGTCTAAAGATACAGAAAAAAGGTTTAGTTCACTGTACCACACTAGTAAGTACCTGACTCCTTGTGCTATATTCTACCTTTACAAGAGCCAGATCATGAGCGAAAATGGAGTACTGTTGTCGTATTTGGGCAGTAGCTGCCCAGTCTTTACTTTCCAGTCTCAATAGGGTCCAAATGCATCTCTGAGTCATTTTGGGTGACAGATTATTTTCCATCCTCCAACCCCTCTCTCACAGACAGGATGTGGCAAGCCCCTTGTTGCTCTATCACTACTTCCATGGAAAGTGAACCACATTCTTTGGTTCCACCAGTTCTAACCTAGGACCTACCATACCACTCACATTGTCATGAATAACACTCATTCCCTCCATGTTCCACTCAAACTGTTTCTTTCTGTGAACCACTGCACTGTGGAACTGACTACCCAAGAGGATGTTTCTCCAATCACTACAATCTTAACCTGTTTAAGTCTAGGGTTAATCATTATCTCCTCTCTTATCTGCATAAACTGCCTCTTACTCTGTAACCTTCTACCTGAAATGGCCTCTGGGCCTAGTACAGAATGAAGCTCAATGTTAAAAAAAAAAAAAAAAAGAACCAGAAATCCAATCTTAAACAGGAAACAAGGGATAAACCTCTACTCCTGTTCAAAAGATCAGGGATAAGCATGAACTAGTTGATAGGTGAACTTATCTAAAATCCTAAAAAAAAAAAAAAACCAGAAATCAAGGGATAAACCTCTACTCCTGTTCAAAAGATCAGGGATAAGCATGAACTAGTTGATAGGTGAACCTATCTAATCCTACTGAGGAAAAAAAAAAACTTAAATAAATAATAAATAAAATCTCAAAGTTTAGGCAGAGACATTAGAAATTTAGAGTTGAAGTAGATTTTGGAAGGAACCAGAAACCCAATCCTAAAAAGGAAACAAGAGATCAACCTCTACCCACTTTCAAAAAATTGGGAAGGGGTGTGAACTCAATGATAGGCAAACCTATCTACTCCTGTTGAGGTAAAAAAAAAAAAATAACATTTTGAAGTTTAGATGGAGATCTTAGAAGTATAGAGTTGGAGTAGACTTTAGAAGGAACTGGAAACCCAATCTTAAACAAGAAACAAAGGATAACCCCCTACTCCTGGTCAGAAGTAGAAAACTTATCTACTGCTTTTGAGAAGAAATAAAAATAAAGAAATAATAAAGAAAATTTGTTTTTTTGCTCTCACTTAATTTTAACTACTTATTTAGGTTTTAACATAGTTTGTGTTTTCACCTAAAAATGAAAAGTGTAACTTTTGGTAGGTTGGTGGCTATTAAGAATTAGCATTATCTATTAACTCATATCCTATTACACTCCAAAACCTATGATCATGTGTTTGTTGGGTGGTTGTCAAACAGCGAGTGAAATAAAAAAAATGTGGATTTATCCAATTGCACAAATTCCAGCTTCTTCTTCTATCTAATATATCCCTTCAGGATATACATGATCATGGCTCTCCACAACTTCCTATCTTGTGTAGCTCTTAACAGTTTTTCTCCCTTTGCTAAGAAGTTCCATCATCCATTCACACAAGCTTATTTTGTTTAGTAGCCTGCTGCCTTCCCCTATCTCCCTTACTCTCTATATGCCCTGTGAGTATTAAGTTTTCCAAGTCCTCCTTCATTAAGCGATGGAAAATTCCTATAAAAAGTCTGTGATTGTAGCATCATCAGACATGTGACTCACAGCAGAGGACACGGTGCTTTCATGGAAAGAGTGTGCCTTGCTGAGTACAGGCAGTTGAGCGTTTTAAACAATTCTTTTATGCAGGTTGTTCAGTAAAACTTTAAATTTATTGAATTCTCATTTATTGTTCTCAATGGGCAAATCCACGCATATATAATATTTTAGTCCTTACAAATCAAACTTTGAACAGAGACTTTTCACACCTCCTTCCATCACAAATGTAACAATGCTAATCTCTGTGATATCTTACTCTTCTCTGACTAGATTTGTTATTCATTGGGCACCAAACAAACAACCTTCTGCTCCATCTGTTATCCTTCATTCTGGCAGAGATTTTTTACAATCTTGTCACATCACCCACACAACTGGTTCCTTGACATTTTTATTGAATAAATCATTTTCTTTTTTTCTGAGTTGAACATGTGTACACAATTTCTTTGAAATACACTCATTTTTTTCTGTTGAATATCTTTGTTTTTGTTTATATTATAATTTATTCCTAGTTAACTGATTCGCCCTATATATATTTTTTCTGTTTGTATAAGTGTACAAAATATCTTTATCCATGTTACATCTGAAAAAGTTTACAGGTAGATATAAACAGACCTAGATAGCTAGATATAGAGAGAGATGAGCAGAATGATATAGATAGGATATGAACAAACTGAGATAGATAGATAGCTAGATATAGAGAGAGATGAGCAGAATGATATAGATAGGATATGAACAAACTGAGATAGATAGATAGATGAGATAGAATGAGAGAGATGAGCAAACTTAGATGATGGCTAGATGGGATATGAACAAACTTAGATATATGAACATAGATAGATATAGATATAGAGAGATGAGCAGAATGATATAGATAGGATATGAACAAACTTAGATAGATAGATATAGAGAGAGATGAGCAGAATGATATAGATAGGATATGAACAAACTGAGATAGATAGATAGATATAGAGAGAGATGAGCAGAATGATATAGATAGGATATGAACAAACTGAGATAGATAGATAGCTAGATATAGAGAGAGATGAGCAGAATGATATAGATAGGATATGAACAAACTGAGATAGATAGCTAGATATAGAGAGAGATGAGCAGAATGATATAGATAGGATATGAACAAACTGATAGATAGATAGCTAGATATAGAGAGAGATGAGCAGAATGATATAGATAGGATATGAACAAACTTAGATAGATAGATAGATAGCTAGATATAGTGAGAGATGAGCAGAATGATATAGATGGGATGTGAACAAACTGAGATAGATAGATGAATAGATGGCTAGATATAGAGAGATGATGAGCAGAATGATATAGATGGGATATGAACAAACTGAGATAGATGAATGGCTAGATATAGAGAGAGATGAGCAGAATGATATGAATGGGATATTAACAAACTGAGATATATAGATGGCTAGATATAGAGAGATGATGAGCAGAATGAGATGAGATGATATAGATGGGATATGAACAAACTGAGATAGATAGATGGCTAGATATAGAGAGAGATGAGCAGAATGATATAGATGGGATATGAACAAACTGAGATAGATAGATAGATATAGAGATATAGAGAGATGATGATGAGAATGATATAGATATAGATATGAACAAACTTAGATAGATAGCTAGATATAGATATAGAGAGATGAGCAGAATGATATGGGCTAGATGGGATGATGAACATAGATGAGATAGGTAGATGAGATAGCTAGATGGGATATGAGAGAGATGAGCAGAATGATATAGATGAGAGATATGAACAAACTGATATAGATGGGATAGATATAGAGAGAGATGAGCAGAATGATATAGATATGGGATGAGCAGAATGACAAACTGGGATATATGGATAGATATAGAGAGAGATGAGCAGAATGATATAGATGGGATATGAACAAACTTAGATAGATAGATAGATATAGAGAGATGAGCAGAATGATATAGATATAGAACAAACTTATAGGATATAGATAGAGAACATGAGCAGAGATATAGATAGGATATGAACAAATGAGATAGCTAGATATAGAGAGAGATGAGCAGAATGATATAGATAGGATATGAACAAACTGAGATAGATAGATAGATAGCTAGATATAGAGAGAGATGAGCAGAATGATATAGATAGGATATGAACAAACTGAGATAGATAGATAGATATAGAGAGAGATGAGCAGAATGATATAGATAGGATATGAACAAACTTAGATAGATAGATATAGAGAGAGATGAGCAGAATGATATTGATAGGATATGAACAAACTGAGATAGATAGATAGCTAGATATAGAGAGAGATGAGCAGAATGATATAGATAGGATATGAACAAACTGATAGATAGATAGATAGCTAGATATATAGAGAGAGATGAGCAGAATGATATAGATGGGATATGAACAAACTGATAGATAGATGAAGATGGCTATATATATATAGCTAGATATATGAATGAGATGAGCAGAATGATATAGATAGGATATGAACAAACTGATATAGATAGATGAGATAGATATAGAGAGAGAGATGAGCAGAATGATATAGATGGGATATGAACAAACTGATAGATAGATATAGATAGCTAGATATAGAAAAAAACTGATAGAGAGATGAGCAGAATGATATAGATGGGATATGAACAAACTGAGATAGATAGATAGATAGATAGATAGTTACATATAGAGAGATGAGCAGAATGATATAGATGGGATATCAACAAACTTAGATACATATAGAGAGATAGATGATGGGATAACAAACTAGATATAGATGAGATGATAGCTAGATATAGAGAGAATGATATAGATGGGATATGAACAAACTGAGATAGATAGATAGATAGATAGATATAGAGAGAGATGAGCAGAATGATATAGATAGGATATGAACAAACTGAGATAGATAGATAGCTAGATATAGAGAGAGATGAGCAGAATGATATAGATAGGATATGAACAAACTGAGATAGATAGATAGATATAGAGAGAGATGAGCAGAATGATATAGATAGGATATGAACAAACTTAGATAGATAGATAGCTAGATATAGAGAGAGATGAGCAGAATGATATAGATAGGATATGAACAAACTGAGATAGATAGATAGATAGCTAGATATAGAGAGAGATGAGCAGAATGATATAGATAGGATATGAACAAACTTAGATAGATAGATAGATATAGAGAGAGATGAGCAGAATGATATAGATAGGATATGAACAAACTTAGATAGATAGATAGATATAGAGAGAGATGAGCAGAATGATATAGATAGGATATGAACAAACTGAGATAGATAGATAGCTAGATATAGAGAGAGATGAGCAGAATGATATAGATAGGATATGAACAAACTGAGATAGATAGATAGATAGATATAGAGAGAGATGAGCAGAATGATATAGATAGGATATGAACAAACTGAGATACATAGATAGATAGATAGCTAGATATAGAGAGAGATGAGCAGAATGATATAGATAGGATATGAACAAACTGAGATAGATAGATAGCTAGATATAGAGAGAGATGAGCAGAATGATATAGATAGGATATGAACAAACTGAGATAGATAGATAGCTAGATATAGAGAGAGATGAGCAGAATGATATAGATAGGATATGAACAAACTGAGATAAAGATAGATAGATAGTTATAGAGAGAGATGAGCAGAATGATATAGATGGGATATGAACAAACTTAGATAGATAGATAGATATATTATATAGAGAGATGAGCAGAATGATATAGATAGGATATGAACAAACTGAGATAGATAGATAGCTAGATATATAGAGAGATGAGCAGAATGATATAGATGGGATATGAACAAACTTAGATAGATAGATAGCTAGATATAGAGAGAGATGAGCAGAATGATATAGATGGGATATGAACAAACTTAGATATGCTAGATATGAGAGAGATGAGCAGAATGATATAGATGGGATATGAACAAACTGAGATAGATAGATAGCTAGATATAGAGAGAGATGAGCAGAATGATATAGATGGGATATGAACAAACTGATAGATAGATAGCTGAGAGAGATGAGAGAGAGATGAGCAGAATGATATAGATGGGATATGAACAAACTGAGATGGATAGATAAACTAGATATAGAGAGAGATGAGCAGAATGATATAGATGGGATATGAACAAACTGAGATAGATAGATAGATGGCTAGATATAGAGAGAGATGAGCAGAATGATATAGATGGGATATGAACAAACTTAGATAGATAGCTAGATATAGAGAGAGAGATGAGCAGAATGATATAGATGGGATATGAACAAACTTAGATAGATAGATAGATAGCTAGATATATAGAGAGATGAGCAGAATGATATAGATGGGATGTGAACAAACTAGATATATAGAGAGATGATGATATATATAGATATATGATGAGATAGATAGCTAGATATAGAGAGAGATGAGCAGAATGATATAGATGGGATATGAACAAACTTAGATAGATAGCTAGATATAGAGAGAGAGATGAGCAGAATGATATAGATGGGATATGAACAAACTGATAGATAGATATAGATAGATATAGAGAGAGATGAGCAGAATGATATAGATAGGATATGAACAAACTGAGATAGATAGATAGCTAGATATAGAGAGAGATGAGCAGAATGATATAGATAGGATATGAACAAACTGAGATAGATAGATAGCTAGATATATAGAGAGAGATGAGCAGAATGATATAGATGGGATATGAACAAACTGAGATAGATAGATAGCTAGATATAGAGAGATGAGCAGAATGATATAGATGGGATATGAACAAACTTAGATAGATAGATAGCTAGATATAGAGAGAGATGAGCAGAATGATATAGATGGGATATGAACAAACTGAGATAGATAGATAGCTAGATATAGAGAGATGAGCAGAATGATATAGATGGGATATGAACAAACTGAGATAGATAGATAGATATAGAGAGAGATGAGCAGAATGATATAGATGGGATATGAACAAACTGAGATAGATAGATAGATATAGAGAGAGATGAGCAGAATGATATAGATAGGATATGAAACAAACTGAGATAGATAGATGGATAGATATAGAGAGAGATGAGCAGAATGATATAGATGGGATATGAACAAACTGAGGATATAGAACAATGACTTTGATATTGATGATATGAACAAACTGGATAGATAGATATAGAGAGAGATGAGCAGAATGATATAGATGGGATATGAACAAACTGAGATGATAGATATAGATGATATAGAATGATAGATGGGATATGAACAAATGATATAGATAGGATATGAACAAACTGAGATAGATAGATATAACAAACTAGATATGAGAGAGATATGAGCAGAATGAGCAGAATATATAGATAGGATATGAACAAACTGAGATAGATAGATGAGATAGCTAGATATAGAGAGATATGAGAGAATGATATAGATGGGATATGAACAAACTGAGATAGATATATAGATGGATGGCAAGATATAGAGAGAGATGAGCAGAATGATATAGATGGGATGTGAACAAACTGAGATATATAGATAGATAGAGAGAGAGATATATGAGAGGATATGAACAAACAGAATAGATATAGATATGGGATGAGGAATGATAAACTAATGAACAAACTTATGGCTAGATATAGAGAGAGATGAGCAGAATGATATAGATGGGATATGAACAAACTGAGATAGATAGATGGGATAGCTAGTTATAGAGAGAGATGAGCAGAATGATATAGATGGGATATGAACAAACTTAGATAGATAGATAGATATAGATATATAGAGATGAGCAGAATGATATAGATGGGATATGAACAAACTGAGATAGATAGATGAATATATAGAGAGAGATGAGCAGAATGATATAGATAGGATATGAACAAACTTAGATAGATAGATAGATATAGAGAGATGAGCAGAATGATATAGATGGGATGTGAACAAACTGAGATTGATAGATAGATAGATATAGAGAGAGAGATGAGCAGAATGATATAGATAGGATATGAACAAACTTAGATAGATAGCTAGATATAGAGAGAGATGAGCAGAATGATATAGATAGGATATGAACAAACTGAGATAGATAGATAGATAGATATAGAGAGAGATGAGCAGAATGATATAGATAGGATATGAACAAACTGAGATAGAGAATAGATATAGAGAGAGATGAGCAGAATGATATAGATGGGATATGAACAAACTGAGATAGATAGATAGCTAGATATAGAGAGAGATGAGCAGAATGATATAGATAGGATGTGAACAAACTGAGATAGATAGATAGATAGCTAGTTATAGCTAGATATAGAGAGAGATGTGCAGAATGATATAGATAAGATATGAACAAACTGAGATAGATAGATGTAGCTAGATATAGAGAGATAATGAGCAGAATGATATAGATAAACAACAAACTGAGATAGATAGATAGCTAGATATAGAGAGAGATGAGCAGAATGATATAGATAGGATATGAACAAACAGAGATAGATAATATGGCTAGATATAGAGAGAGATGAGCAGAATGATATAGATGGGATATGAACAAACTGAGATAGATAGATAGATAATAGAGAGAGATGAGCAGAATGATATAGATGGGATATGAACAAACTGAGATAGATAGATGGCTAGATATAGAGAGAGATGAGCAGAATGATATAGATAGGATGTGAACAAACTTAGATAGATAGCTAGATATAGAAATAGAGAGATGAGCAGCAGAATGATATAGATGGGATATGAACAAACTGAGATAGATAGTGAATAGATATGAGAGAGATGAGCAGAATGATATAGATGGGATATGAACAAACTGAGATAGATAGATATAGATATAGAGAGAGATGAGCAGAATGATATAGATAGGATATGAACAAACTGAGATATATAGATGGCTAGATATAGAGAGAGATGAGCAGAATGATATAGATAGGATATGAACAAACTGAGGATAGATAGATAGCTAGATATAGAGAGAGAGATGAGCAGAATGATATAGATGGGATATGAACAAACTGAGATAGATAGATAGATAGATATAGAGAGAGATGAGCAGAATGATATAGATGGGATATGAACAAACTGAGATAGATAATAGCTAGATATAGAGAGAGATGAGCAGAATGATATAGATAGGATATAAACAAACTGAGATAGATAGATAGCTAGATAGAGATGAGAGATATGAGCAGAATAGATATAGATAGGGATATGAACAAACTGAGATAAATAGATAGGCTAGATATAGAGAGAGATGAGCAGAATGATATAGATGATATGAACAAACTTAGATAGATAGATAGATATAGAGAGATGATTAGCAGAATGATATAGATAATATGAACAAACTGAGATATAGAGATATAGATAGAGATGAGAGAGGAATGATATAGATGGGATATGAACAAACTTAGATAGATAGATGGCTAGATATAGAGAGATGAGCAGAATGATATAGATGGGATATGAACAAACTTATATAGCTAGATATAGAGAGAGATGAGCAGAATGATATAGATAGGATATGAACAAATAGATAGATAGCTAGATATAGAGAGAGATGAGCAGAATGATATAGATGGGATATGAACAAACAGATAGATAGATAGATAGATATAGAGAGAGATGATGATAGAGATGATACAAACTTAGATAGATATGAACAAACAGATGAGATAGATAGATAGCTAGATATGAAGATAGCTAGAGATGAGCAGAAATGATATAGATGGGATATGAACAAACTGAGATAGATAGATAGATAGATATAGAGAGAGATGAGCAGAATGATATAGATGGGATATGAACAAACTGAGATAGATAGATGAATAGATATAGAGAGAGATGAGCAGAATGATATAGATGGGATGTGAACAAACTTAGATATGAGATAGCTAGATATAGAGAGAGATGAGCAGAATGATATAGATGGGATATGAACAAACTGAGATAGATAGATGGCTAGATATAGAGAGAGATGAGCAGAATGATATAGATGGGATATGAACAAACTGAGATAGATGGCTAGATATAGAGAGATGAGCAGAATGATATAGATAAACAAACTGAATATAGATATATGAGGATATGAGCAGAATGATGATAAATATGAACAAACTGAGATAGATAGATGATAGATATAGAGAGAGATGAGCAGAATGATATAGATGGGATATGAACAAACTGAGATAGATAGATATGGCTAGATATAGAGAGAGATGAGCAGAATGATATAGATAGGATATGAACAAACTGAGATAGATAGAAATAGATATAGAGAGAGATGAGCAGAATGATATAGATGGGATATGAACAAACTGAGATAGATAGATATGGCTAGATATAGAGAGAGATGAGCAGAATGATATAGATAGGATATGAACAAACTGAGATAGATAGATAATAGATATATAGAGAGAGATGAGCAGAATGATATAGATGGGATATGAACAAACTGAGATAGATAGCTAGATATAGAGAGAGATGAGCAGAATGATATAGATAGGATAATGAACAAACTGAGATAGATGAATAGATATAGATATAGAGAGAGATGAGCAGAATGATATAGATGGGATATGAACAAACTGAGATAGATAGATAGCTAGATATGAGAGAGATGAGCAGAATGATATAGATGGGATATGAACAAACAGAGATAGATAGATAGATAGCTAGATATAGAGAGAGATGAGCAGAATGATATAGATGGGATATGAACAAACTGAGATAGATAGATAGATGATATAGATAGCAGAATGATATAGATAATGAACAAACTGAGATAGATAAATAGATAGATATAGAGAGATGAGGAATGATATGAACAAACTGAAATGAGATGAAACTTAGATAGATAGCTAGATATAGAGAGATGAGCAGAATGATATAGATGGGATATGAACAAACTGAGATAGATAATAGATATAGAGAGAGATGAGCAGAATGATATAGATGGGATATGAACAAACTGAGATAGATAGATAGATAGCTAGATATAGAGAGAGATGAGCAGAATGATATAGATAGGGATAATGCAAACTGAGATAGATAGATAGCTAGATATAGAGAGAGATGAGCAGAATGATATTGATAGGATATGAACAAACTGAGATAGATAGATAGCTAGATATAGAGAGAGATGAGCAGAATGATATAGATAATGTAAACAAAATGAGATAGATAGATAGCTAGATATAGAGAGAGATGAGCAGAATGAGAGAGAATGATATAGATAGGATATGAACAAACTGAGATAGATAGATAGCTAGATATAGAGAGAGATGAGCAGAATGATATAGATGGGATAGGATATAATAATGCAAGATATATAGAGAGATAGATAATGATAGATAGAGATAGCTAGATATAGAGAGATGAGGGAATGATATAGATGGGATATGAACAAACTGAGATTGATAGATAGCTAGATATAGAGAGAGATGAGCAGAATGATATAGATGGGATATGAACAAACTGAGATAGATAGATATAGAGAGAGATGAGAGAGAGATGAGCAGAATGATATAGATAGGATATGAACAAACTTAGATAGATAGCTAGATATAGAGAGAGATGAGCAGAATGATATAGATAGGATATGAACAAACTTAGATAGATAGATAGATATAGAGAGAGATGAGCAGAATGATATAGATAGGATATGAAAAACAAACTGATAGATAGATAATGATATAGCTAGATATGAAAAAACTGAGATAGATAGATAGATATAGAGATGAGCAGAATGATATAGATAGGATATGAACAAACTTAGATAGATAGCTAGATATAGAGAGAGATGAGCAGAATGATATAGATAGGATATGAACAAACTTAGATAGATAGCTAGATATAGAGAGAGATGAGCAGAATGATATAGATAGGATATGAACAAACTGAGATAGATAGATAGATAGATATAGCTAGAGATGAGAGAATAAATGATGGGATATGAATGATATAGATAGGATATGAACAAACTGAGATAGGATATGATGAGATAGATATAGAGATAAATGAGCAGAATGATAATGATAGGATATGAACAAACTGAGATAGATAGATAGAGATATAGAGAGAGATGAGCAGAATGATATAGATGGGATATGAACAAACAGAGATAGATAGATAGATAGATATAGAGAGAGATGAGCAGAATGATATAGATGGGATATGAACAAACTTAGATAGATAGATAGATAGATAGAGAGATGAGCAGAATGATATAGATGGGATATGAACAAACTGAAATAGATAGATAGCTAGATATAGAGAGAGATGGAGCAGAATGATATAGATAGGATATGAACAAACTGATAGATAGATAGATAGATAGCAGGATTATATAGAGAGATGAAAACAGAATGATATAGATGGGCAGATGATATAGAATAAAACTGGGATAGATAGATAGATAGATATAGAGAGAGATGAGCAGAATGATATAGATAGGATATGAACAAACTGAGAGATAGCTAGATATAGAATGAGAGATGATCAAAATGATATAGATAGGATATGAACAAACTGAGATAGATAGATAGATAAACTGAGATATAGATGAGAGATGAGAGATGAGCAGAATGATATAGATAGGATATGAACAAACTGAGATAGATAGATTAATAGATATAGAGAGAGATGAATCAGCAGAATGATATAAATATGGATATGAACAAACTGAGAGATAGATAGATAGCTAGATATAGAGAGAGATGAGCAGAATGATATAGATAGGATATACCAAACAAACAGAGATAGATGGCTAGATATAGAGAGAGATGAGCAGAATGATATAGATTATTCCACAAACAAACTTAGATAGATAGATAGCTAGATAGATAGAGATGAGCAGAATGATATAGATAGGATATGAACAAACTGAGATAGATAGATGATATAGATATAGAGAGAGATGAGCAGAATGATATAGATGGGATATGAACAAACTGAGATAGATAGATAGATGGATAGAGAGAGATGAGCAGAATGATATAGATAGGATATGAACAAACTGAGATAGATAGATAGATAGATAGCTAGATATAGAGAGAGATGAGCAGAATGATATAGATAGGATATGAACAAACAGAGATAGATAGATAGCTAGATATAGAGAGAGATGAGCAGAATGATATAGATAGGATATGAACAAACTGAGATAGATAGATAGATATAGAGAGAGATGAGCAGAATGATATAGATAGGATATGAACAAACTGAGATAGATAGATAGCTAGATATAGAGAGAGATGAGCAGAATGATATAGATGGGATATAAACAAACTGAGATAGATGATGGCTAGATATAGAGAGAGATGAGCAGAATGATATAGATAGGATATGAACAAACTGAGATAAATAGATAGCTAGATATAGAGAGAGATGAGCAGAATGATATAGATAGGATATGAACAAACTTAGATAGATAGATAGATAGCTAGATATAGAGAGATGAGCAGAATGATATAGATAGGATATGAACAAACTTAGATAGATAGCTAGATATAGAGAGAGATGAGCAGAATGATATAGATAGGATATGAACAAACTGAGATAGATAGATAGATAGCTAGATATAGAGAGAGATGAGCAGAATGATATAGATAGGATATGAACAAACTGAGATAGATAGATAGCTAGATATAGAGAGAGATGAGCAGAATGATATAGATAGGATATGAACAAACTGAGATAGATAGATAGATAGATATGGACAGACTTAGATAGATAGATAGATAGATATGAATAGACTTAGATAGCTGGATAGGAACTGACTGAGATAGATAGATAGATATAAACAGATTGAGATATATAGATAGATATGAAGAAATATATTTTTAAGGTGTGCTATACTTATGGGATAAAGTGCTCAATTTCAGAGATAGAGCGTATGTAAATATAAGTATAAAAGTGAACATTGAAGTCAACACTCAGAGGCAACAGGCTGTTTCATGCTCGACGCAATTGTCAGGCTGTGAGTGTTGGATTTTTTCTTGACTATTTAGAATAGACTGCATTAGAATAACAACAATCAATCCAAAAATTGGACATAAAAATAGACAGAACTGCTATATAATGATAAAAAAAAAATTACTACATTACTCAAAAATCGAAAACCAAATAGAGTAAATAATATATATAAATAGTCGAGAAAAAATCTCTGAGTGTTGACTTCAATGTTCACTTTTATATTTATATTTAGATAGATAGGATATGAACAAACTGAGAAATAGATAGATAAATAGATATGAACAGACTGAGATATATAGATAGATAGATATGAACAGACTGAGATATATAGATAGATAGATATGAACAGACTGAGATATATAGATAGATAGATAGATATGAACAGACTGAGATATATAGATAGATAGATAGATATGAATAGACTGAGATATATAGATAGATAGATATGAACAGACTGAGATATATAGATAGATAGATGTGAACAGACTGATAGATATGAGCAGATTGAGATAGATAGATAGATAGATATGAGAAGACTGAGATCGATAGATATGACTAGAATGTGACAGAGAGATGTGAGCAGAATGAGATAGATAGATGGATAGATAAAAAGAGAGAGAGAGATTGATAGACAGATGTGAATTCATTTGTATTTTTTACTATTCACATATTTAGAGATGTTTATGAGCAGATGTATGCATGTGTCTGTATTCATGAATGTTCACCAAAATGTACTCAGTACACTTGCATGCAACAGTGAGCCTGGTAAAAGGTCAGAAGGAATTTATAACATTCATATTTAGCTTTGACTTGAATGGAACGCTAAAAAGCACATTGCAAAATAAGAAATAAAAGCAAGCATATTTGATTTGAAAGAAAAATGGTTCGAATAAAGAGAAATAAAAAAGATGCATTTTTATCAAATGCTCTGGTTCTTGGCATTATTTTTCTTGTCAGTGACTAAACTTCATTCAACTCGTAAACTCCCACCCTTTCCATTAAATAGGTTCCATGCATTTGGAATATAATTTTTAAGGTTACATATTTTTTTAAAATATTTAACTGTAGTATTTATTCCATAAAAAATATATATACTTTAAGAAATTATAGATGCAAATTGAATACAAAAATTGAGTGGGTGAATTGATAGAATTTCTGAAAAAAAATCTTATCTGTTATTTGTCTGATATTATAAAATATTCTTCAAAAGTTAAGAAATACCTGAGTCATATGTAACTGTGCATGAAAGAATATTTGGTTAAGTTTTATGTATTTTTCTTGTTTATATATATATATATATATATATATATATATATAAAAAAAAAAACAAAGGAAAACTTTTCTTATCTGATGCATTTCCGCCTAAGATAAGTTTTCTTTTTGCGTTTATTCATATTGTCCTTTTACAAATATATTGTAGTTATATCTTAAATTTTTTACACACTTATATAAGAACAGAAAGAATTAAATAAAAACTTTACCACAGTACCTTATCAGTCATTTTTAACAAAACTTGTATAAAAGAGCGATATATACACACACACACACACACACACACACACACACACACACACACACACAACATACTGGGACCCATTTTTCTACTGCCCTATCAGCCTCTTACCACTCCTCAGCAAAGTCTTTGAGACTTGAATAAATTCCAAAGCAGGTAAGGACCTTACTTCCCATAATCTACTCTCTGAAAACAATATGGTTTCCGCTTTGCCCAGTCTACTGCTAACGTGCTCACAGCCATAACTGAATTTGTACACCAAGCTCTTGATAATAACAGCAAAGCTCAATCTGTGGCTCTAGATATCTCTAAGGAATTTGATAGGGTTTGGCATGCCAACCTTCTTTGTAAGCTTCTGGGATATGGTATTAAAGGATGATTATTTGATTCAATCCAATTATTCCTGTCAAACTGTGAAATGAAGGTCATCTTAAACAGGTTCTCCTCCAGTTCCTTTCATACAAATGCTGGTGTTCCCCAGGGCTATATCCTGGATCCTTCACTGTTTCTGATCTTCATCAATGATCTTCCTGATGTCACAAATTCTTAAGTAGGCTTCTATGCAGATGACACTACAATTTACTCCTGTCTCAATAGTAAATCCGGCATTGCTGACAAAGTTAACTTGGCCATTGGTCTTGAAAAGGATCTCCAATCTGTAGTTGACTGGGGCAGGCTTGTAAACCTTAATCCCTCCAAAACAAAACTGCTCTCATTTACCCACCATAGAGAACCCTCCCTGTCTCCTATCAGCATGGCTGATGCTCAACTTCATGAGAGCATCTCTATGCAGTTTCTTGGTCTCACATTTTCTACTAACCTGGGGTGGAACAACTACATTGAATCAATAGCTTCATTTACCTCAAGGAAAGTTGATTCTCCGTGCTGTGCCAGAGGTTTTTTCTAACCTGAGTCTATCCTTCAAATGTACAAATATACCATTCATCCTTACATTGAATGCTGTTGCCATATATGGTCTGGTGCCCCAACTGTTCGTCTTGAGGTTCTCAACAAAATCCAAAGACGGTTATGCAATGTGATAGGTCCTGACCTGGTATCTTGACTCCAGTCATTTTCTCATAGACATGATGTGGCTTCCCTCTGTCTTTTCTACAAATATTTTCATGGCAACTGCTCTGATGAGCTGTTTTCACTGCCACTCCAACTGCATGAATTTAAGTGTGCTACTAGGTTGGTATCTCAGTCCTACCCCTTCTCTGTAGAAATAGTTAAATGTAACCACCTCTTCTATGTTGGGCTACAATCTGTAGGAGTAAATTTGAAAAAGTGTGACACACTGACATTCACATTTATTATATAGATTAGTAGGAGTTTTGATTAAATTGAAGCATAAAGAGAAAGATTTTAAAGTCATAATTTTTGGACACTCCTGTGTTTTTTTCACTGAGACAAGAAATAAGCAAAGAAGTGGGACTCGCTCATCTGGGGAATGTTGGTGGTGTTGTTGTTGGTTAGAGGATTTCTTGAGGAAAATATATTCTCTGAGTTAACCCAAATACCTGTTTAATCCTTTAATATGTAACTTTATTTTGAAAATGTGTGTGTGTGTATATATATATATATATATATATATATATATAAAAATACACTTCTTTATATATTGAAAGAGAAAGTTGTTGTTAGAGGACTCCCTGTGGAAAATATATTCTCCGAGTAAACCCAAATTCCTGTTTGACCCTTTTAATAAAATGTGATTTATATATATTAAAATAACCAACAATTACTATTTTTGTGTGATTTTATAACATATGTGTATAATTTTTTATATATATATATATATATAAATATATATATATATATATATATATATATATATATATATATATATATATAAAGAAAAAATTGTTGTTGTTGTTGTTGGTTAGAGGATTCCCTGAGGAAAATATATTCTCTGAGTAAACCCAAATACTGTTTAATCCTTTAATATGTAATTTTATTTTGAAAATGTGTGTGTGTATATATATATATATATATATATATATATATATATATATATAAATATTAAAAAGTTGTTGTTGTTAGTTAGAGGACTCCCTGTAGAAAATATATTAAATATATAAAGCCCAAATCCCTGTTTAATCCTTTAATATGTCCTTCTATTTTCTTCATATATTTATTAAAAGATAAAGTAATGTACTTAGATGGAAAATTCTTCAGAGTGCTGCTATCTAATTTTACCAAAATATAAATCAGTGCCCTGGATTTTTTTCAAATATCTCCTTTCCATGACAAAAAAAAATTTAAATTAAGAGAAAACTGAAATTCAAAACCTTCCATTATTTCAAATATATAAATACATATTTCTTAAACTAAAATAAAATAAATAATAATTACATTATTAAAAAAAAATCAAACCACAATAACAACATTTACTCACATTTTTTTATTAAGCATTAAATTGCATCATTTAGCATCTTCCATAGTACACCTTGACTTACAGTTAGCCAAAAAGATTTAAAAGCATTCTTAAAGATTTTATAAAACTAACATTTTACTTATCTTTCTTTATAAGTACTTGTTGCAAAATAAATTAAAATCATTACATTTGCCTTGATAAAGTCCATCAGATAACAAAATGCATTGGCTAAGAAAAACTTTTCTTTTTGTATTTATTCATATTGACTTTTTACAGATATATTTTGTCATATCTGAATTTTTACATACACATGCATGCACATATATATTAGGAAAATCTATAACAAAGCGGAAAAAAATTTTCTGTGATATGTTTCAACATTTAGTCCTTCATCAAACTAAAGTGATATTTATGTTGATGAGATTACATCCACCAAAACTCACTGAACAGCATTTTTTCCCATTTTTAGTGGCCTATAACTATGAACTATATATAACTATAGATGAGACATAAAATAAAAACTAAATTATTTCTATATGTATTAGACTACAGAACCAACAGATATTAAGTATCTTCTAAGAATACAATGTTATAAAGTACCAAAGTCAGCAAATTGCGCTATTTTTAAATCAGCAAAAATTTACATATTTCAAGAGGCCATAACACCAGAACTAAGGTTGGTTTAGTTTGTTTTGTTTTATGACATATCAACCTCAATGGGTTATTTAATGCCAACAAGATTTTTATTGCTGGTAATATTTTTTGCCAAAAAATTATTGCTGCTAATACTTTTTGTTTCAAAAATGTATTGCTGGTAATAATTTTTTCTCAAAAAATTTATTGCTGGTATTTTTACACTTTCATAGTGTTTTGACTCCAGTTTGGAGGTTAACTATTTGCACATAGGTGGGACCCTAACAGGTACTACCACCCTGGGTCAGCAATTAAGAGGTGGTTCCATGCTCCTCAGAACCTCCTGATCAGAGGCTTTGCAGTTGAACGTAGTTTATTGTCATACCCAGGATGATCCAGAACTAACTGCCTCAGGAAGGTAAAATTTGAAGATTGTTCATTTCTCATAGGTGGGTACCATTTTAGTGATTAACTCCTTCAATAATTAAATGCATAAGGTTTCTTACAGGAACATTTTATAGTACATGAAATAAAAGTGGTGAAAATGAGTCAATGCATAAACAGACCAACTGATTTTCTATACAAAGATAACATTTATTAAAACAAAATTAACAAAAGTTTGGAACAAGTGTTTCTTTTGTTAGACATAAATTATATACACATATATGATAAAAATATAGTTAAAAGCTATACTATATTATGAGTAAAAGTGCTCAATATCAGAGATAGTATGTAAATATAAGGAGGCACAGTGGAGTAATGGATAGCGGCTCAGATTGAGGAATCAGAGAGCCAAGTTCAAATTCCAGTCAAACTTATTGCATTCACTTATGTGCTAATACCTTTGGGAAAGGTATGAATCCTCTTCTACCCTTGTTATGGGTAAATAGCAGAATAGACCAGGTTCTATAGCCTTGAATTGCAACTGGTCTACTGCAGAAAGAAATGGCAACCTACTGCAGGAAAAATCTGCCTCGTCAGTCATGTATTGAAAGATACATGATCGCCTATGCATGGCATACATGGTATGTAAATATAAAATGGACACTGAGGTCAACACCAAGCAGCGATAGTCTGTTTTATGCTTGAACACAATCTTCAGGCCAAGTGCAACTGATTAACTTATTGCCTGACGATAGTGTTCAACCAGGAAACAGACTGCCATTGCTTAATGTTAACTTCAGTGTCCTCATTTTTACATATATATATTTTACAGCAAAAATCCAAAATTATCTCATGTCAGTATAGTCTATTTCAGATTGGCACAATTTAATGCCGATCATCAGCCCTCAAATATCTGTCTGAAATTGTGATTTTGAATTTAAGGAGTCCCTTGTTTTTGATAAGGGGCTTGTGTTGGTGATGAGGGGAGGGCGTAAAGTATCTCTTTAAGGGGAAGTGGTCTGGAGTCGGAGTTTATTTATGGCCAAAGCCTTTCATTTTATGTAAATGGACATATATATGAGTGTATGTGTGTGTGCGTGCACATGTAATGAAATGATTAAAAAAATGTATATATGTATAGGTAATTTTCCCATAGAAAAGCAGCAATACAGTTACTAACTTCTTTATTTTAAATGAATCAACAGGACTACAAGCCAACCTTAATGATAATTTATTCATTTAATTACAGACTTCTTCACGGTCATGTTCTTCATTTCAACATGCTCTACAATAAATCTTTCATTATTGTTATTACTACATGGTTTTTATTCTCAATTTTTGCCAATAATGCATAACAATTTGTAAACTTAATTTAACACCACATAATCAATGAGAGTATCACGAACCAAGCAATAACCACCGTATTATTCTAGTTACCAAATTTATCTGGCAACATGGTGACATCAACACAGACAACACCAAACCAGCTGAACCCCTTTCAACTAACTGCTTAGGAAAATGATTCCTCCCATAAAAAAATAGGTGGTATTCATTACTCTAGCCATGCTTCTTCATCTGTATCATGCCTTACCATGGAACAGAGGTTAGCAAGTTAATACAAGATAACTGTTAAACTTACAGTTATTTTCTTTCAAGTTATTTATGTTAAGTCATGCAATCAACCAGAAGTGAAAACATTCACTTCTGAATTACAAATGAAAATTTTACCTTTTTAAATACTAAAAAAATTTTTAAAAATGAATTTTACCATTAAATACTAAAAAAAAATAGTATCTTAGAAGCTCTATAATGTTCTCCCATAAAAATAAATTCAAAAATTCAGAATCAGAAAAATGCAGATTCCATTTTTAAGCCAATGAGAATACCGAGTTGTCCACTTCAGAAAGCTTTCACTTGAGCCTCATTTGTAAAATAAAAGAAAGCCACATTGTAGGTTGAAATCTTTATAGCTTAATGATGTTTTTCATTCTGTTTTTTAAAAGAACATAATTTTATTATTTTAGGTGTTTTATCATGGCATCTTGAAGTGACTGGTTAGGAAAAGAGATTTTATATTTTCAAGAAAGACTTGTCAGCCCAGCCTGAGTTAAAATAGACTAGTGTTGTTTGTCTTTTATTTACCAAGTTTAAATTAGCTATGGAATGTAAGCTCGTGGATCACTGTTATCTTTCTAGTTCCCCTACTACTCATTGTGGTTCTCATTTAACCCTCCCCATTAGATGATAGAAGGTAATGCAGAATTATTTTGCTGACTTTTTTTTTAAACTTTTCTGTCATATTAGATTAAAGTAGGGGGGAGACATACTGATGCAATTTTGTTTTATTTAAATGATCTGGAAAATTTTGTTTTTTGGAATTGTAGTATCCTCTGACTGAATATATATCAGTTGTTCCTCCCCAGATAAAATTGTTAATATACAATTAGAATTTTCTACAGCAGGCTAGCAAGTTGACATTTGACATTTTTGGAACATTTTCCAAATGATATATTTTTTACCTAATCAGATATTAGACAATTTCAGGATTTCAGAACTTTGTCATAACTTCAAGCTATGGTTGTTAGAAGTTAATCAAAACTTACACATGTTTAATTTTTATATAATCTGTTCTGGATAGATGCTTTTACTGACTCCTTTTGCTAAGAAAGTCATTGAAATCTTGTTGAAATGAATGTTATATTGATTTTCCAAGTGTAGCACCAAACTCACTACTCAGTCGTAATTGTTCTAGCGAGACAAGATTGCTAACCATTACACCGCCTCGAGATGCCCTTGAAATGGATATTATAAATGATAGACAGGTTCAACTTGATACATATTTTCACAAATGTCCTATATCAATTATGGAGCGATATATCACAAAATTTAGTCAACACAATTTTTGTTATATGCTGCCTGTTTTTCTTCTCTGAGTCCCCAAATTCAAATAGGACTAACAAAAAATGATTGAGGCAAAAATTCTTTTTTTTTTTTCATTTTTAATATTCCAAAAATTAAAACAATTTGCAAAATGAAAGAAAATTGTTCTCAAGAAAATATTTCAAACATATTCAGTTCCTTTCATACAATAAATTGTTCATTACATGTATCATTACAATTTGATCATTACATGCTTGAGGCACCATACACTGGACACCAAACATCTATTTTTGACATAACTTTCTTTGTATTTAACAGCAGATCATAATCTATACTTCTATTCTTAAATTTTTATGGGTGCTAAATCCATTTTGATCATCATATGCATCATTACAATTTGATCATTACATTTTTTAGGCACCATATACTGGACACCTTAATACCTGTTTTCAACATAAGTTTCCTTGCATTTAGCAGAAAATAATAGTATTTATAACAGACACGGAAAGAAAACTACAAAAACTCCTCAAGAAGGTAGTAAACGAAAGAAAAAAGAAAGAATTAAACATCAACTATAAGAAGACAGAATGCATGGTTGTTAGCAAAAGAGACAACCCAAAGCGTGAATTGAAGATACCAAAATCAAACAAGTGCAGAAATCTAAATATCTGGGAAGTGTTTTAACAGAAGACATAAATTGTGACACTGAAATGTGATGGTGTATTGGGATAGCCATGGAAGTATCCCAAGAGCTAAGCAGAGTACTAAGAAAAAGAAGAACAGTATCTAACTGTTACATGATATCTGTCCTCTTGTATAGCAGTGCGTGCAGGACAATCTCCTCAAAGATTTACATCTTTGAGGAGATTGTCCTGCACGCACTGCTATACAAGAGGACAAGAGACTTGAAACAAGAAAAAAAATAGCATGGACCAAACACGTGAACAATGACAAAGATTTAGAGAAAATGGAAACAAAAAGGAAATATATAATTAACATCAGGAAGAGACAGTTGCGGTTTCTGAGGCACATAATGAGGAAGGAGGGCTCGGAAAATCTGATACTCATGAGACAAATTGAGGACAAGGGGGAAAGAGGAAAACAATATGTAAAATACTTGGTCAGATTAAGTAAATGGATGGTGGAACAGGATTTAGGAGAAATAACAGAAAGACAAAGTTTATTAAGAGCTACAAAGGACAGGAAGTTGTGGAGAGCCATGATCACGTACATTCTGAGGAGACATGACACATAAGAAGAAGAAATCCATTTTGTAAAATCCTCCCAAAAGAAGTTTAAATGGGTTAAAAAAAAAAAAAAGTTTAAACTTTTCTGGGAATTTTATCTCTTCACTGCAGACAAAGGTTTCTAAACGTAAACACTTACTTTTTAAATGGAAATGCGAGTTTTGTTTTAATTTTCCTTTCAAGTACAATCGACATTAATGCAGTTCTGTAATTGAGCTAAGAATGGCTTACTGTGTTCTCATAGAGAGAATGTGCTTTTGTTGAATTAAAGATTCAGAATAAGGTTACCAACTCACTAAAATAAAAATATTGGACATGTGGTGGAGTTTCCCAACTAGGGAGCCATGGTATTTGTGGATAGGTTTTTAACCATGGGGGGCCACAGACTCCTTTTTGAAACAGGTTACCACAAAACTGAAGTAAATCAGTTTGTGATTTGTGAGCAATAGGAATTCATTCAAGAATGTTATATTGTAGCATCCTGCTACCACTTCCTTATCAATGTATAATTTTGTACATTTTTGTGCAAAAAAGTGGGTCAGAGAGCCTGCTCATCTTAGTAAATATTTTCAGGAAATATCAGCTTCTAATTGGTCAATAAACACACATACATATATTTTTCCTGCCAATCGGCTGTGATCCTGTCATGTGATTACATTATCTATAAATAGCAGATACGAGTTTGCTCTCTTTTACTCTTCCAAATTGCTGTGAAGATGTGATCTTAAGGATTCTTGTCTAGACCATGGGCAGTCAGATGTTAAAAGCATATTCATGCATACACATATGTACAAACTTTTCCAACTTATATTACAAACATACAGAACATTTCCCAACATGCAACAAGAACTTTTCTCATTGAAACATTCTTCTAAAACTACAGTTTATTCAGCATGTCTCAGCTTTATAATTAACTAGCAGCATGGCCTGGCATTGCCCATGCTTGATTCAAAAATCATACAACTCATACAGCAATCGCTATCACTTGACTTGAAATATTTTTGCCCTTCCTTGCATTTAAAGGAGTGACCTTTGCCATGCTGATGTTGCTACATGCCTTACTTCTTGCCTATCTCACACTGCAAATTTTTTCTAAGCTCTATACTAAACATTAAATCTGTTATAAAAAAAGAACTAAACAAAATGAAAACAAAACGATCAGCTTTAAAAAAGGACTCATAACTGGAAAAACCAAATGAAAAAAGAATGTTAACAACAAATACTTTTTCACATCCAACCCAGTTCTGTGGAATCAGAATCAACGTTGAGTTTAAGCAAGCGAATGAGCCAATTGGAGTAAAGTGCCATGCAGATTTAAATATTTTCCACTTGTGACAAATGCCGCTATCGATTTTTTTTGCATGCTAGCATGCTAGTTAACATTCATATCAGTCAGCTGTTGGCTCTCACATTGGCCAATAGAATCTTCCTGCCTATTCGTGGCAGCCAGCTATCGGCTCTCACTCTGGCCAGTAGAAAATGGCCGCAAACTACATGAAAACTGCCATAGAAGCATGAAAAAATCGATTATTTCCACTATCGATGGGAATTGGGAAATGCAAGGTCAGTCTTGGCCTTTCCACTAACTTGGAGCATGTGCATGTAAATTTTGATGCAAATCCATCGAAAATTGCAGCCGTGCATTCATTACACACACACACACACACACACACACACACATCCTGCCTTTTATAGATAGAGATTCAACTTTTGTGAGTTGAGATAAAAATATTCCCAGTCTGAGACACATAACTCCCACAGATCTTTAACTTCTATGCATGTACAACAACACACAAATAAATACAAATGTTATGTTTTTAAAATCATTTTGTTCCTTCTTGTATTTCATGCTTTGTGGTATTTTATTTATGTTTAATATAAATTGTGTGGTCATGTTATTCACGCAGCCATAAACAAACATCTACAATTGTTCATTCTTATTACCATACCACTACATAATGGTGACCTCCAACATCTGAAATGGGACAAGAGAAACAACTAGACCACTACAATATAGTCAATGTAAATAACAGTTCAATTAGAATTTTAGAGTGAAACAGAAATATATTTTAAAAAAAAAACATTATGCAACATTTTTTTCAGTAGTGCCATAGTAGTGTGAGGCTTAGAGGTAAAAGGAACAGTTGATTTACCCATGTCAAGAAGATTAATGAAGGATGATGATGATGAGGAAACACATAAGTAATTTAACAAAATAAGACAAGGAATTTATTCACAAATTTACACATTCAAAGTAATGTCAGTAGCTCATTTCAGGAAAATGAATCAGAATTTTTAAAGTCCATAGTTTTAAAATTTTATCATGGAAAGGAAATGTTCATACAACAGATTAAATGATCTGACACAAATTAATATTCAAAATGTTTAAAATAAAGGTAAGAGAGTTTGTTGCTCACTGAAAGAATATACAGTTTGTGTGCATTCAAAAGTAGACAATGAGAGATAGTTTGAAATACTTAGCTTTCTTGAATTATTGAGAGATAATTCTTTGAAGTGCTATGTGCTCCTTAGATGCTGATAATATTATTGGTGAGTAATTTCACACTTAGGAGTACTGGTCACAAGGAACTAAAAAGAACTTTTGAATGATTTCAGACATTCTTCTTTGATTAATTTAATTTTCTCCTCATTTTATAGCAAAAGAAATTTCATATAAACTCGCTACTTTCTTTCCTTCTTCTTCTTGGCTGGCTGGCTAATTTCTGTGAAGGCAAGGTTTTCATTGGTCCAAAAACAATTTCACATAGGCTCACAAATTTCTTTCCTTCTTCTTCCTCAGTCCTCTGAATTTAAAGGGAGTGGGTGAAGGGAGTTATTATTATATTAGCAGAAATTTGACGTATTCTTTGGAATGAAACATCAAACAAACAGCAATTCAGAAAAAATTGTCTTTAAAAAAAAAAATGTAAAATTTATCTGTAATTTGTAAAAAGAATCATCAATTCTTGAAAATGCTGGATTAAAACATGTCAGTTTTTTTGTCTTGAAAGCACTGTTTTCCAATTCATCAGTACAGGTGGTTGTTTTTTTCACATGTCTCTGTTTTCCTGCATTTATTTACAGATTCTTTTATGCAAGAATAACCAATACTTACCTTAGTAATTAAATGAAAGTTGTTATTTTAAGTTTTTACTATTTTAAAAACAAATATGTCTTATTTTTTCCTGCATAATTTGGTTCCCTTGCCACCAAGAAAATTTTCAGAATTACAACAAAACTATTTCATTTGCATAAAAAGAATAATTTATACTGTAATATTTTTTAAAATTTACTCTTAGAGTAAATGCTTTACTTTTCACCTTAATCTAACACAAATTACATTTACACTATATTTCTGTTTTTGTGGCACCTTGAGTCCTTCAAATTTATTCAAGTTAAATAAAAGCATATGGAATGAAAATTTATATATTTAAACTACTGTTTAAAGAAAACTTATTTTTAAACATAAATAACAATTATTGCATTGCTAGTATTTCTTTTGGTTTGTTGTGTCTCTTACACGCTTCTATATAAACTGGATGTTAACTGCTTGATGACCCAAAGAAGAATGCAAATACTCGTCTCTGCACATCATGGCTCGATGCATGCTTTCAGTATTAAACGAAATAAAATGAACTTTATATTGTCTAGTAAAAATGACTCCCACTAAAAGAACGTGATATTATCAATTTCAACTTTCAACGCCGACTTCTTCACAGAACATCAGCCGACAACCACCAGCATTCTTTCTCCTTCTCTTTCTTTCCTCCTCTCCCATTCTGTTGCCATTACAACATCAATGGTTTGATAGACTTTGTATATATGTAAATAAATTATACATTTATTTACCCAAAATCTGATGTATTCCTTTTCCTTGAATTCACATTTGCTGAGGCGAAGAAGAAATTAACCTCTACAGCAGTAACAACAGCAATGACAAGTTCTATCTTCCAGGTTACCCATTCTTCACTTCTGCAACAGCTTTCATAATTACTTTTTCGTATGCTTTTTTGGATAGGGGTAGAATTACAGTGTTTCTATTTTTTTCTTTTAATCTCACAGGTTACTGTGTGTAAATAAAACGTTACTTTCATTGTTTTTAGTAAAAGGTAAGCATTACTTTTAGAAAATACAGTTATTAATTAAGTCTTAAATTTACTAACAGTGTTTAAAAAACATCTCTAAGTACAAATATTAGATTTTAAAAAGAGAATTACAAATTTGTTGTTTATATTTTTTCACTGGCTACTCAATGTTTCGATGAGTAACGAAAAAACGTGTCAATGTTTTTAAAATGTCTAAAAAGTTCAAAGAAGGCATTTTTAATTAAATTATTTGAATTTTGGGGGTTTTTTTTCTTTTTTTTTTTTTTTTTGTTAAAGTCCCTCTAGCCGAGCGGTACCTAGTATAAGTAACTAAGAATAATTTTATTTTTATAAAACACTGAACTTTGACTAGGAAAAGTCTTTCATTCTAATTTAACAAAATATAAAACGTGTGTTATATGCAGTATCGAAAATAATCTGTCCGAAAACAAGTCATACATGTTTTAATGTACGAAATTTCAATCAGTAAAAATGCGTTGACGTATAAAACACAATAAAATGAAATGCGGTAATTTATTTAATCGGGATTTTTTTGAGTAAACACCGTCACGCGTAAAACTTCCTGGTTTATTTTATTTTTTTCACGTGTTGTATGAATTGTTATGAGATTTATTTCGAGGAATATTTTTTATGAATTGCTCGCACAAAATGTCTTCGCAAAGTAAGAAAAAAAAAAAACACATGTGAAACTTGTACAGAGATAGTTTGGCACTTCGATTCGTTTGTGTATTTTTCTGTCTTCATCTTTAAATTTTGCTCGTTTTTTATCAAGAAAAAAAAACCCACGTTGTTTTCCGTATTCCTCTTGTAAGAATTGATAACGGATTTTCTTTCTGAGGTAAGCTATTTAAATTTTAATTACAAGCACTTATAGTCCTTGACTGGTCTCAGGGTCTTGTCTGAAAATTCCAAAAAATGTTTTAAAAATCATTACTTTTTAAAACTTCGAATTATTAGAGATTATTTAAAAAAATTAAATTGACTCCATAGCCTTTTTATTTTATGATGAAACAAACTTATTTTTTTAATGAAATAAAACAATATTGGTAAATTTTTACTACACTCCTTATAAAATAATAGTCGGGATGAGGCGGGTACTAAAGTAAAGTAAAGTGTTACAGTTAAAAATTAAATACCAAAATATTGAATTCTTCATAAATCCACTTATTTAGAGTTTTATTATTTATTTTTTTCAGTAAACAACCTGTAGCTTGTTTAGTTTACCGGACACGTGGTCCTGGGGGTAGACAACGACTTAAAATAAAAACAGTTGACTACTTGGCTAAAATAGTGATCTTATCAAAATATTTCGAAAAGTATACCCCAGTTCTCATTAAACAGTCGGGTCAGCATGACTATATCTACCGTTAACTGTATTTGAGTTGAATTTGAATTATTGAATTGCTTACACTGGTCAATACCAAGTTTATTCAATAAACTTTATTGTCTAAATATTTTTAGCTGATTTAGGACAATTTTGAAGTGCTGAATCCAAAAATTCACATTGTTTTTAATGTTTGTTTTTTAATTTTTTGCTCAATCAGGTTTTTTAGGCTTTTGTTTCTGCTCACATGTCCATTAAAATATCTAAATATGCAACATATTTCACACAATAAAACTAATTATTATGTTAATTATAAATTTATTAATAAACCCATCAGAAGTATTTCAAGCCAAAAAATAGCTTCATAAATATTAAAACACGCCTCCAAAATATTTATAAACCAATAACAAGCAAGAAAGTGTTTAAAACACACCATACACTGTACAATACAAAACCATAGAATATAAATCAGAAAGGTTGCTTTATTAGTCATTATAATTTAGGTCTACCGCCAAAATATTGCATGGACATCGTAGTAAGCATACCTCATCACTTTTTAGGGCCAATTAGGAATAACTAATACTAAAGTTATATAATTCAGGAGTTAATTTCTCAATGTCAGTCTCTCAGATTCCACTAAGGGCCATGTCACTCTAACTGCTGATATTCAAGACCTCATTCACTTCCACACACACTATCAAGAAACGACTCAGCAGCTTGTTGACCAGGATCAAGCTTGGATGACACACATGTTATGTAAGACATGTACCGATTATCTGCATTGGTGGACCAAGGGCAAGAAGAGTTGTCTGAAATTTGGAATTCCCATGGTTTGGAGGGAGCCAAAAAACTATAGCACTGACTGCTACTTCTGTGCTATTGATGTGACTGGGATCAATAGAAAGATCCGGAGCCACCTCAAGTATCCTGATCTTCAATCAGCATGTCGTCCTGTAGCTCATTGTGTTGAAATTCCAATAACTGTCTTTGGAGAACTTCCTGACATTAGTGAGAAAGATTTCTCAAGTGTTCAAGTAGAAGAAAAAGAATTGGTTTTTGACAATGATGTTCCACATCCTTTTTCCCCAAAATGAATTAAATGATCCCATTCACAATCTCAGCTTCTCAAAGTCCACTGCCAAACTGTTGGCATCTAGAGTGGTTTATTTGCATTGACCTGAAGATGTTGCAGTTTTTGTTGGAACAACAATCAAGGTTCACCAAGTATCCATGCTTTCTGTGCATGTGGGATAGTAGGAACACTGCTCAGTATTACACAAAAAAAGATTGGCCTGTTGGGAAGGAATTGATGCTTTGCACAGCAACAAACATCATCAATAAGCCTCTAGTGGACAGAGACAGGATACTTTTCCCACCGCTGCACATCAAGCTCAGCTTGATCAAGCGGTTCAATAAAGCTCTGGACAAGGATAGTAGCTGCTTCACATTGTATTGGGAAAAGGAGGAGTAACAAAGATTGCCCAGGGGTGTCTGTGCATCTCCTACCCCCCATTAGAGTTAGTATCAGAAGCATACTCATAGGCTGAGGGCATGCATAGGGAACTTATTGTATTTGAGAAAAAAAAGATTTTGGACTTAAAATATAATTACTCCTGTCATAGACACAAGGTGGGAGTGACAGTTGTTTTTCAAATTCATTAGAACCAGCTGACCAAAGGGACAGGGGGGAAGATTAAGGACAGGCGTGATAACTACAAAGTATAAGTCGCAAGATATCCTCCTTGAAAAGCATACAATGGCAGTAATGTGCAGGTAAACGGTATAGATGCCTGTAAAAATTTTATATACATATATCAAGATATCTGACTGATGTCAAATCAGTCAGGTTTCAATCACAACTTGAAGCAATTGGAAGTCTAGCCACACTGAGGAGCTGTGATACAGCGAAACAGTCTGTCTGTGAATGACTATATATGTGCTCCCAGAAATCCATTTGAGCTCTCTAGGAAAAGGGGGTTTTAAAAACAGCGACTCCTACTGCTATTAAGCATTACTCTTCAAATATGAATTGAGTTCTCTGAGCTGCTAGTGTATTTTGTATAGAGAAAAATGTTAAAATTCCCTTCCTTTCTGCCATGCAACGATGGTGTAGGCATAAGATATCTGACTGATGTCAAACCAATTGGGTTTCGATCCCAACTTGAAGCAATTTTAGATCTAGACACACTGAGAAGCTGTGATACAGCAAAACAGTCTCTGTGGATGACCCATATATACAGAATGTTGCAACAAAATCTGACACTATACAAAAAGAAAACGAAATAGGCAATAAAAACAAAAGTTGTATATGCAAAGACCCAACAGTTTATTTAGCAACAGTTACATACTACATTATTCTTCAATGTAACCGCCACTGTCGGCGATGACTCTCTCAAGGTGGGCGCTAAATGAGTCACATGCGTTGGCAACCATGTCCTTGTCCATAGTGGTGAACGCCTCCATGATGGCAGCCTTCAGAGAGTCAACTGTGTTGTGGGAGTGCTTGTTGGTCTTGGCCTCAATCATGCCCAGAAGAAATAGTCAAGGGGTTGCAGTCAGGTGAGGAGGGCAGCCACAAGTCCAGCAACCAGTTGTGAGGAACATTGTTGAGCAGCCACGCCTGAGTCGTCTTGGCCTTGTGTACAGGAGCAGAGTCCTGCTGGAAGACATAGGGATGTCCGGCAGCGATCTCGTCCATCCAGGGCTTCACCAAGTTCATGAGCACCTCCTGGTAGATTTCAGCGGTGATTCTCAGACCCTTTTGAAAGAAGAATGGAGGTATGACGTCCCCCTCACTGGAGATGACACCAAGGAACATGACGGCGAATGGAAACTTTGTATGCTTCACAACAGGACCCTCCTCAATGTCTTTGCAGATCTACCTGTTGTTCTGCCTGTTGCTCGTCTGGTTTTGGACAAAATCAGAGAAGAACCTCAGCATCCCGGTGGACCCATGCTTGAGCTTGTTCAGCAAAGCCACTGCCTTGACCTTCTTTGACTCCTTGGAGGCATTCATGATGAGCATGCAGTTAGACTTTGCAGTAGAAAGAGTAACCAATGTTCTTCTTGATTGTTTGGCAGATCATTGACTTGTGACAACCCATGTAAGCAGCAGTCTTGGTGTAGCTCTGGTTTCTATCATTGTCAACTGTCTCCTTGATGGCGGCGATGAACTCGTTGGTTCTAATGGCCGAAGAATGAATGTTGTGGGCCTTTTCTTTGGCAGTAAACTCGTCCTTGTTCTCACACGCCTTCCACTTCCTCCAAATGTCCATGACCATGGTCCTCTTGAAGCTTATCCAGGCCATCACTTCTGCAGGCTTCTTCTCGATGCAAAAACTAGCTCATATTCCATCCTGGAAAAAGGTAGAGAGAAAAACATTAGTTAGTTGTCAAACTGTCAGGTATCTGCATATATTTGTTTTTATTGCCTATTTCGTTTTCTGTATATGCCTTACAGCAACTCTTTCCGAATCCTCTGCACTGTCCTCAGATTGACACCAAAACACTATAGGATGCCGTTTCCAAATTTCTGGTGGAGTGAATTGCATCTTAGTGCTCTTTTTCTCACCGATGTCCCCAACTGACCCTACTATACTGTACAGTCGACAAAGTCAAAAATAAAAACAGGCATGCGCGAAATTATAAATATAATAATCCCTCAAAACATCATGATGTTAACTGGATATATCATCCAACTGTTTCCAAATCCTCTGCACTGTCCTCAGATTGACACACAAACACACTGAAATGTTCATATATTGGAATTTCTGGGGTAAATGCCAAGCAGTACAGCATGCTGTTTCTAAATTTCTGGTAAAGGGAATTACAACATGGTACTCTTTTTCTCACAAACGGTGCCCAACTGACCCTACTGTACTGTGCAGTTGACAAAATTGAAAAAAAAAGCAAAAAATAATACATATGAAATTTAAAAAGACGACAATTTACCTATCACACCCTTGCGATAGGCAACAATAAACTACAGAAGAACTCAAAATTGATCACTGCATTGAAGTATTGCATTAATATTTAAGCTTACCTTTTGAAAGTTCAACAATAATTCTTCTGCCACCACTTAATTTAAAGACAATTTGATGAATGTAGGTCCTTACTTTCCATACAAAAATTATTTTTATTTCACAGGTGACTTTTGCTGAATTTCACAAATTTGATTATAAGTTATAAAAATTGTTATTGTACAAAAAAATTTGTTGCAAAACATCATGTAAAAAAATCACTGAAAACAATTGCAGTAATGAAAACTTGTGAATCCCAAATTTTGGGATTGCAGGTCTGGATCCAGCCTGGAATGGTTTTAATTTGCTTATGGAGTTGTCCTGATTCCAAAATGGTATGATATGTTGGGCTATGTCTTCTAGGAGTAAAGTTGAAAAAGTGTGACACACTGACATTCACATTTATTATATATATGAAATAGGAGACTCGGTTTTGTCTATGAAATGAACTTGAGAGTAAAAATATTGTTTTTTTTTTTCCTTGATTTCAGAAATGATGTCTAACAACACATGTTACCCTTCATTCAGTTTTCTTCCCTTGCAATGGAACCATCATCCTCGTCGTAATTTCTTCTTAGATTGTGGCACCCTGGGAAGTGTATATGTTTGTGAAGATGGCGAAACATTGGTGCAAAAGACACACAACGATCAAAAATGTCACCTCTGTGCGCAGTTCCCGAGCCTGCCTCTGTTTAAGAAGCCGAAATATGGTATTTTTATGATTATCAATTTTTTTTTTTTTTTTTTTTTTTTTGTTAATTAAATTACAATCTGTAGCAGCTTTTCTCAACTGGTATGCTTGGACACACTAATGCAGACTGAAAGTAGCCAGGTGTGCCCCAAGTTAACAGAAGAGTAATTTATGAATTATTTTTATATTTAAAAAATCTTTATTCTTAAAAAGCAAGAGGCGCCAAGCACATCACTTCTATGTCTAAGTCTTTGTCATTTGATATTTTACACTGGATGCAATATTCCTTAGTCTTTAAGGCAGTGGTTCCCAAACTTTTCTTCTCTTGGCAACATTGTTTAAATGAAAATTTGCTTGCATCTCACTAAGAAAAAAAGTACATTTAAAAATAAACAGAGAAGGTTTAAGGGAGATTATTATTGATAACTCTCTCCTACAATTTGCGAACCCTAGGTACTATATTCTTAATACTTGATATAATGCAAAAAATCACTGATAAAATCGGTCAATAATTATTTATAACTATTTATCTTGGGACTCACGCATGCAGTTACAACTAATAATAATGTTTTAAATTTTGAGATCAGATTATTTTGGGAGTATGAATTTTTTAAAACTGTTTCTATATCTTTGATTGTCCTAAAGTCATTCCACTTCACCTGCTATCCACTTCCACCTCACATACGACAAGTGCCACACCATTTGGGAACCACTGCTTTAATGAATGGATAATCATTTTCCTTTTGCTTTTCTCAAGGAATTTAAATCTGTCATTATCAGCTTTTCTAAAAAAAAAAAAAAAAAATAGATTCTTCATAAGTCCCTTTCAATGAAAACTCTAGTGCTAAACATTTTGTGAATGCTATTTCAAAGTTTCATATTTTCAAATTTCATGACTAATCTTTCCTTCTTAAAATGTAAAATACACCCCAGTTTCTTTTGTTTTCTTAATAGTAGATAGGTTCTCCTATTGCCCAATCCATACTCCCCCACCCTTCTCTTAAACAGGGTTAGAAGCCTATCCCTTATTTCCTGTGTAAGAACAAGTTCCCAGTCCATGTCCTTTTCTCAGGCCTTAATAGTGGTGCTGTCATAAATTTTTTGCCATCTTGGGTAAGACGATAAACTACGTACAGCAGCAAGGCATCTATCAGGAGGTTTTGAGGAGCGTAGAACCACCTCTTAATTGCTGGTGTTCCCAGGTCCACCTTGACCCAGGGTGGTAGCACCTGTTAGGGTTCCAGCTATGGGCAAATAGTTAACTATTACCAGCAATACTTTTTTGAAAAAAATTATTATCAGCAATACAATTTTGATGGAAATATATTACCAGAAACAGATTTTTGTCAAAACAAAATATTACCAGCAATAAAAAATATTAAATATTAAATAACCCATCGAGGTTGATATGCCGTAAAACAAAATAAACCAAACCATAAATTTTTTGTGATGTGCATGGTTGTTGACAATGTTTCTTCATACTGAGGGTACCAGGTTGGCAGTTTTCCGTTTGCTGTTCCCAAATAGTTGCTAGGAGCCTGAACTCTTGTGTAGCATCTTGGGAGGCTTCTCTGATCAAAAGTTGCATAATATCACAGTTCTTGCGATGCCATGTCACACATGGATGGGTGTCTCTGGAAGCACCTCTGATGGGCAACACCAAGGCCACACTATGTTGCAGTCTGTGCCATTTCCCTTCTGCACATATTACATTTGATGACTGACTGCTGCTACTACCCTAGGTTCTTTATTTACCTATATAACACATCATTACTATAAACAACCAAAAATATAAACCTACACCAGCTCAACAAAAATCGCCTAAACCTCTTAACCTTTCCTTCTCCAACATTCGTAGTATTCATACCAACTTTTGCATTGTGGAATCATTCCTATTCGAAAAGTTTTTGGACATCCTAGCTCTCTGCGAAACTAACCCTAACTCTTCAAGCCCTACCTCTGATCTCTCAATTGCTGGCTACCTTCCTTTACTTAGAAAGGACTCTAACGTCCTTATGAATGACCTGGGAGTTTATGTTCACAAATATCTCCTGCACGCTAGGGAAATCTCTCTTGAATCTCCAGACCATTCATAAATGTGTCTCCATCTCTCTCTACTTAATTCAGTCAACTCTACCGTTCACCTTCCTTTCAAGATTTCTTCATACTAGATAGTATTTCCAATAATAGAGACAAAGCCATCTCCCTACAGGCATTTGCAAACATATTCGTGTTCAGTGACTTTAATGCCCACCATACCAGGTGGCTTAAACACTCTGTCACTGATCTTGCCAGCATCCAAGCCCTTAACTTTTCAATCACTCAATTTCTCACACAAGTGGATAACTTTCCTATGCATAAGCCTGAAGGAAGGGCTTCTCAATCTCTTTTTTACCTCTATCCCTGACTTTTGTCATGCTATGCCAACTCTGATCACACAGTAGTGTCTATAAACATCTCCTCCTGCTCCCTCACCAACCATGAACCATCAACAGTCAGGCTGGGACACATTCCATAATTTCATTCTCGATGTCCCTTGGAATGTAGTTTTTAATAATCACATTCAAAAATGCATGTCTGAGGTCTCCTCCTGGGTGAAAGCCAGCATTTATGCTTTCATTCCAACAAAGAAATACCAAGTTAAACCCAGTTCAATATAAGAATGCAGCCTGAAGCATAAGTGAATTTAATGAACCCACCTGGAATTTGAACTCGGCTCTCTGATGCCTCTTTCTGAGCCTCTGTCCATTATCCATTACACCACCTGCATATCGAGTGACCACAAAGTTAGAATTATTAAATTTCAAACATGTAATAATTTTCAAATTTCTTCATTAAAATAGGTTTCATACATAGGAAATGCTTCACAGGAAGATAAAGATTTTCTTTGATCTTCACAAAAATATCTAAAGCGGAATTTAGTATTTTTCTTTTACTGCTATGAAACATGCTTGAAAAAGTTTGGTATTGAAGGCTGAAGACTTATTATACATATACATGACTGGTTTTTAAATTTATACTATTTTAGAGTTACACCTCTATAAAAAAAATTTACACCTCCTAGATCTGTGTTTCTTCAACCGTATGAGAGAAAAGACTGGGTATTGGAGAGATTGGGGAAAGGATAGAGGATGAAAGAGGGATCAAGGCAACAGAAAATGGCGATTGACATTGCATTTAAATTTTTGTAGATTGTAGTTATCAGGGAAGCAAGTAAGAGGAAGGGAGTTCCACTGTCAGGAAGTGTGAGAAAAGAAACAGCTGGTATAGAAGTGAAATGGACTTAGTATAATCCAATTAGTAGAGTAAAAATGTCTTAGTTTTCTACAGAATTTAAGATTCTGATTATTATCGTGCTGCAGATGATCTGATGTTGTAAATATATTAGAGTGTGCAGCTTATATTTTATATCATAAAGAAACAATTTATACAAAGAATTAAATAGCAATGTTAATGTGATTAATGGTGAAATCACTTCACTAACAGGACTTAATGAGACATTAACTTACTATCAATTCCTTGAATAATAAGATCCTTATATTCGAGTTATTTACAGATGGAAGACACATGCCAAGTACTTTTGACAATTTCAAATTGTCATCTTCAGGACACAATTTTCTTATACATGGACTCAGTATAATAGTTGTTGTCAGATGGAAGACACATGCCAAGTCTTCCATCTGACAACAATATAAGGATCTTATTATTCAACGAATTGATAGTAAGTTAATGTCTCATTAAGTCCTGTTAGTGAAGTGATTTCACCATTAATCACATTAATATTGCTATTTAATTCTTTGTATGATATATATATATATCTTATGTGTATATTATTAAATATAACAGACAACTAATGTCTATTATGTTTGATCATGAGTTGTTTCAAGCTTTGTATCGTGGCTTTAGTTTCAGGAGAAAATAAAGACAAAAACTGTCCAACATTTGGATATTTTTTTATTATGCTGTTCCTCAATCTAAGCTTTTGTATTGTTCAAAATGGCCTGTAATTTTGAGTGGTACTCATGTTTGTTTAAAATGACGAAAGTTAGTTTTATCAGCTCATCGGGTAACAATACTATTGTTATTTTTAGTCATGTGGCTGCTTTTATTAAAGCAGTGTTTGTAATCCCATTCAGATTTTTATGATAATGGTGTTTAATAGATTCGGCTTTAAGTAATTCTTTTCAACCTACCTGTGTAGTAATATGGCTGTCTTGTTCCAATAGAAGTATTTGTTGGTATAAAGCTTCAGTTTGCATTTGTTTAAACATTGAATTAAGTTTCTGTGTGACATGAAAATAAAACTAAATAATGAAAATAAAGCCACTATACAAAGCTTTGTATCATGGCTTTAGTTATATATATATACATACATATATATATATATATATATATATATATATATATATTTAAAATATGGGGTTCCAACCATGTTTCAAAAATGTATTTTATAAATAAATAAAAGATTAGTTCTATTTCATCTTCAAGTTTTGGCTTTTAAAATTTACAAAAACAGCTAAAATCACGTTTCATAGTATTTCTGGAATTTAATGTTCTCAAAGCAATCAGTCTTTGTAATTATAGCATTTGATATCTTAAAATTTAGTAATAATTAGTAATAAAAGTAATCTTAACATTTTAGGAAAATATTCTCCTTAATCTAATGTTTTATTGAATTATTGGTTTGTATGTTAATTTAAATTTTACTATTTTTAATCTTGTTTTATTTTCTTGGTATGATAATGTCACGTATGGACATTCATATTTTCAAATATCAAAATGTTTATGCATATAAAAAAAAATTATTGGTGTTTGATGACTAAGCTTTTCTATTTATGATTAGTAAATATAGTTTTTAATTAATAACAATATCACCTAACCTGTAAAAATACAGAAGTTAAAATATTTAAAACTTTATAAATTATTCTAATTAAAATCCTTGTAAAAATTCATTATTTACTGAAAAATTTTTTTTTTCTTAAAACAATAGTGTCCATAAAATATCATATTCATATAAGTAATTAAAAGCTTTTCTAATTAAATAATGTCTTTGTTTTATTGCATTTTTTATTTTATGATTCAGAGCAGATTTTTGGTAACTGGGGGTCTTGTATTACAAAAAGAAATTTATGATTTAAATTCTCCAACAAGTTCTACTTTTAACTAATATAAACATTAAGCTGTACAAAAATTTAATTTCTCAATTTCATAAAATTAAATAAGTGTCAGTGGGGGGGGAGACATAAAAAAAAACAATAAATACATTATTACCAAGATTTCATTCATTTGTGAATAAATCCTGAAAGTTTCATTAAAATCTGACAATTATTTAATTTTTGCAAGAATTTGAAAATCAATGTGTTTTTCGCCATGAAAAAGAGACTAAGATTTCCTATACCAATCTTTGCTCTACCGCCTCTTTTCACATAAAAAAAAAAAATGAGAATTCTAACCAAAATTTCAATCATTCTAAAAAGGATAAAATAAAATTAATAAAATAATCAAAAAATTCTTGGGTCTTTCCTCTTAATGACAACGTAAAAATTTTGACAATAAAATTTTGTTTTATTAAGTTTCGGACAGTTTTTCATCATGGTATACTCATTTTTTTTAGCAAATCTGTAGAGGAATCTACATTCATCCAGTTTCAAGCAGTGAAGAGTTATCTCCCTTGTAAGCAAAATGTTAGTCATATATATATATATATATATATATATATATATATATATATATATTTGTTGCTTTTTATGTACAAGCTGAAATTGCCTGAGCAATAAAGTATACTAATAACAATAAAAAGATATTTGGTCTGGTTTTTGGTAGTGAGTTTGGCTTAGAATTTTCACCATTGCCTCATGTATATGTATATATAAATTAAAACTAAAATTGTTAAATGAACTGAAAGCATTTCATGCAGTGAAATTTTTGTTCAAGTATATTACCATATATCATGAAACTGTTATCACACCAAAATAGAAAAATAAAGTTCTTTTTTTTTTTAATATGGTAATGTGTTTTGTTCAGGTTAGTTTGCCAAGTGGTTAGAATGTTCGCTTTTGACCATGAGACCTGGATTTGAATCTCACCATGGCCTGATTTGTCAGGAAGGTGACTTCTTGGTGTTATCGGTCTGGTGGGAGGTGAACCCAGCATGCGGCACCTTTCAAAAGTGCCTGAAAACTATATCATGGGTTGACCCAAGACTTGTGAGTGAAATTGGGTAGATGGAAACCTTAGGGGCCATCAGTGGCTGTGCTTAGCACAAAGCCACAAATCTTCATGACCAAGGGTATAAGCGTACCAGCCTTGTTCAGATTGTTGACCATCCTTCTCTAGATTGTTGACCATCCTTCTCTTCCAAAAACTAACTATGGTCTGCTCAGCAGTATAAACCACAAGTGGGCTCTGTGGATGTTGAACAAACATGATTGCATCGGAACAGGCATCTGCAATAGGGATTGGCTAGTCACCCTAGTAGATGGGTATACTCAAATACGAGAGACCAGACATTAATGTTAAAATAAATATACATACATATATATATATATATATATATATATATATATATATATATATAGGGGTCAAGTGGTTAGAACGTTTGATTTCTGACCATGAGACCTGTGTTTCAATCTTACCATTGTCAATTTATCAGGAAGAAGACTTCTTGATGTTACTGGTCTGGGAGAGGTGATCCCGGCATGTGGCACCTCTGAAATGTGCCTGAAACCCATAGTCTTGAGAGTGAAATTGGGAAGATGGGAGTCTTTGGGAGCTGTCGATGCTTGTGTTAGGACAAAGTCACAAGTCATCGTGACTGAGGGCTTGAGCGTGCTAGCCATGTTCAGACTGTTGATCACACTAGCTAATGCACTCTTTCCCAGAAACTAACTAAAGTCTGCTCAACATAGTTGCAGTATAAAGCACAGATGGGCTTTGTGGGTGTTGAGCAAACTGAAATGTGCCTGAGCAGGCATCTGCAATAGGGATTGGCTAGCCACCCTAGTAGACTAGCATCTTTGGATACAAATGGCCAGCCATTTTATATATATATATATATATATAATCTCAGCACTATATGTGTATATATAATTATATATTATATATATATATATATAATTATATATATATATATATAATCTATATATGTGTGATATATTATAATTATATATATAATATATATATAATCTCAGCACTATATGTGTGATATATTATAATATATATATATATATATATATATATATATATATATATATATAATAGCATTATTAATTTAATTAATTATTGTTCATATTATTATTATTAAAAGGTATTAATATCTATTAAACATTAAATTACATCACTTAGCATTCTCCATAGTTTACCTTGACTTTAAGTTTGCCTGAAATATATTTGAGTGTTCTTAAATTTAAAAATTTTGAAAAACATTTTTAATTTTGTTTATAAATATATGTTGCAAAATAAAATCCTTAAATTTGATTGTCCCTCAGAAGATGAAATGTGTCAGCTAATTTTTCCTTTTGTCTTTATTCATATGGTCTTTTTCAGACATATATTTTTAGTTATATCTGAAATATATATATATATACTATTTCTATTTTAGGTATTTCAGGTATAGATCCTGTTGACCAACAGAATCTTAAAAAACGGAACCAAAAATTCTTGTACTTGGGCAAAAGAATGAAGGAGCTGAAGACCTTGCTTAAAAGGGTATTTTTCTATTTTTATAAATTTTTGACACTTAACATTTTATTTAATTGTTTTTCTTTCTTTAACTTCAGTTTCATATTTCTCCTCTTTGAACTTATACTGTTGATTTAATAGAGATCACGTTAGTAGTACATCCCAATTTAACATGACCGGAGTATGAAATATGTGTTGAATATAACTACCGCTGCTGCTATGGCTACAGTACGTGTGGTGCACCTACTACCCTAACAGGTTACGAACTCGTGACGAGACTTTTTTTTTTTCTAAATGATACATATTTACTATCATCACTGCAGTGTTAACAAGGGAAGTAACTTGATTAGAAAAAAATTAGAGTTGCTTCCCTTGATAAAACCGTTTTTTTTTTTTTTTTTGTTTTTAGTTTTTTTTTAAAAGGGAATTTTATCTTTTTTAGATTTCTCTATTATTATTATTATTATTATTATTATTATGCCGCTGCTTTGACCATTACTTTCTTCGGTCTTTAAAATTTATTTAGTGTTTTTTTTTTCAACGTGAACATATAATTCTAATGGACTGAGATATCTTATTAAGTCGTATCTGGTTAATGTCATGTCCTTTCACTATGTAGACAATCATGGCTTTCCATAATTTTTTTTTTTTCTAAATTAACATGACTTTTGGGGAAAGATAGTGGAGGGGTTCCCCATTGCCTTTCCAATGTCTTGAATTCATCCAAGGTGTGAGAGCTCAGTCTACCCTGTTATTTAATCCATAGCTGAGAGAATAGATGTTTTCATGCCTTTCTTAAAGATATAAGAGAATGGAACGGATTAACTCTGAATTTAAAATCAGATCACACATTTCTTTTTTTTCTGCACTGTTAAAGTTATTGTTTTTTCTGTTAGTTCCTCCATGACACGTTTTTAAGATTGTTAAATATATTAATTTTTTTTTTTTTTTTTTTTTTAATCTGTTTTATTATGTTAGTTTTTTTAAATGATTTTCATGATTGAAAATAATTTCTCAGAATTACAGAAAACCATTTGGAGTAATTCCAAGTTTTTTTAATTATTGATTTCATTATTACCTCAGTTTCAGCCTGTGCATTCTACATCCATTTTTAGGTATACAGTTTATATGCAAAAATTTCAAAACTCTCCTTTCTCCAACTGAAGTCAAAGCAAAACAATAAAATGGTGGCTAGTAGAAAAAAATGATTGCATATTTAGGGATTGGACAAACTCATTTTGTGACTGTAAGGTTTGACCTTATAATAGGGAAGAACTATGGAAGAAAGGTATATTCTCCCATTTGTATTTCCCCCCGTTATGGGCATTTTTATGTCTGTAATATAATAACATCGTACTTCACAGACCGAACAGAATGACTAAAAAGGAAAAAGAATGACAAACATGCTTTGTTCTCAGAGAAAGTTTTATAATGCTACTATGTACACAAAATTCTATCTATCTATCTATCTATCTATATATATATATATATATATATATATATATATATATATATATATATATATATATATATATATATATAAAAAGGGAATCTTTGTAATATTTCCCAAAGGGAAAACTAGATTTACAGCAGTTTCTCTATGAAACTTGTGAGGCCATGTGGTTTATCCTGTTGGCCCTATCGCTATGGGCTAAGGATTTTTTTTTCTGCAAACTCCACATCACAACTGCCTTTCATCACTCTATCTCTTGACGTCATTCACCAGCCATCATGTGACCCTCACGACTATCTAAACAAAAGAGACAATCACCATTTGCATCACTACAACCCAATGAATTGGTTTGATCATTATATTTGCCTCTCCTGGTTTTACTGAACACCTTAAAAAAAAAAAGAAAAAACACTTCTTTCACACATTTTTGCATTGCTTTGTATGCATAGTGATTTTTTATATTGACCTGGCTAAATTCCAATTGTCATAGATTTTAATTTTTTTTCGATAATGTGTACACTTTTTTTTTTTTTTAAATTAAAAAGACAGAAACATTTATAACATGTTTTTTTTGTTCAAAAAACATCAACTGATGAGATATTTTTGAAAGCAATGTGTTCTTTCATTTTTTTTTTTTTTTTACCTACACACATTTGCTAAAGAAATGAGTGACAAAACTAATTTCATTTTGATTTACAATCAAAGTTATCAATTTCTGAATTCCTAAACAAAATTCAATGAGTTGTTAATTTTTCAATTTAGCATTAAAAATCCTTACTAGATAATTCAGAATTCATCTTTTTTTTACAACAAATGAATAAAGTGGTACTTTTTTTATTTACTCTTATTCATTTAAATCTGATCCAATAAAAATACAACATTCTTTGTAGCAAGAACAGTAAATTGCTTAGCTGTTTAGTTTTTTGTTTTTTCGTTTTTTTAAAAAAACTCTCATTCAAAAGAAGCTGTTATTGATCAAAATTGAAATTAGTTCCAATTTGAAATTAATCCTGCACCCCAAAGAAATGCTAGTAGAGATCAGAAATTTTTTTTTTGTTTAAACAGTTGTATGTTTACATTTGTAATTTATTTTTTTATTTTATTTTTTTTCAGAAAAAATATAAACCTGATGCCATTTTGAATTTATTAAAAAGTGTCTATGATTATGAAAATGGAGATTGTTCTATGGAAAGTGTTTTAGACAACTTCAATCAAATAACAGAACTGAGAAAAGTATATGAAAGATATTCAGACCTATTTAATGTAGACGTTCAGGTAAGTAGTGTTATTCTTTTTGAGCTTTAACTGTATTCAAAGTATATAAAACCACCCACATTATCAATATTTAATGTTATAATATCATGGCGTTAACTATAATCACTTTTAGTCATTAGCAGAATTTCCCAACCACTGAGCCACATGCCAGTCCGTGGATCATTTGCTACCATGCCACAAATAAATGACTTGTTTAAAACTTATATAATAGATAAATTATTGGACTTTAATTTCCACCATCATATCTTTGTAAAGCGAAGTTATCTGCAGTGACAATAACCAAAACAAAATTATAATATAAACTAGACATAAAGAACACACTTTGAGTGTCATTGGGACTGTCTAGTTGTAAAAAAAATTACCAGCAATAAATTTTTGAAGAAAAAATTATTACCAGCAATCTATTATTACCAGCAATACATTTTTTTCTTTTTTCTAGATATTAACTGCATTACATTTTTTTTTAAATATTAACAATAATACATTTTTTATTTCTTCAGAAAACCAATACTTCCTTCACAGGTGGCTGCTTGCATATCGTCAACATTCCTGGTGAGCCTTCAAGAGCTGAAAATGACAGTGTGCACATGGCTGCTGTTTTAGGGCCAAAATTAAATAAAATTAGTATCCTTTATTCATGTAAATGTCTATTTTTGTATTATGTTTTTTTGTTTAATCATTTAACCCCAAGCAAGGCAATAAAGCCACTAGGACACAGTGGTTACAGGAAAAGAAAGGGAAGACTTTAGTGAGGAGTGAACAAAGGAACAGTGTTCAGGAAGGCAGAAAATGGTGATTGACATTGCATTTAAATTTTTGAAGATCATATGTAGCAAACCACTGACAAAAGAAAAATTGTTGCATATAGGATAAAACAAGTGATAATCTGTAAAGTAATAGGTGGAGAGAATACTACACATATAGCAGAATTTCCTGACCTAGCATTGATTGTTTACTGTATTGTCCTTTTGTAATATGAGGACTGGTGATTATGCAGCAAAACTTACATACTTGTCCAGAAAAAGATTTTTTTTAAGATAGCATCATTGAAATGTGCCAGTTGCTCACCATAATATTGAGCAAGCAGTAAGTTTAAGTGATTATGTTCATGTAGCATAACAGATATTGGCACAGAAAGTGAAATCATTGAGCCAAGTTCAAATTCTGGGTTAGTTTTTTGTGTTCACTTTTGTACAAATATCCTTGGGCAAAATCATGAATCTTCCTTCTCTTTCTAGCCATGAGTTGAATAGCAGGACAGACCTTGGGTGGCAACCAATCTAGAAGAAGGACAACTCTGCATTCAAAACCAACCTGAAGAGGTTCAGGCAATCTTGCTGTAGGCACACCCACTTCAACTGCAGTACATCTGATGCCTGTACGACCTGAATGGATTGAGATTTGGGAACATGTGGTTTCAGGGATCAACTGTTTATAATAAATAATTCTTTAAATCTCACTAAATACAGAATAATTTTCCTCCCAGCATATTCTGCTTAGAGTAAAATAGTAAAGGCTGTCCTGAATTGGGTCTTGATTTTCTTTTCATTCTTCAATGCCAGTGACTTCCTTGTGCCAAAATGACTTTTCTGTATTTGGCAAGAAGAGGAAGATGTTTAAATACTAACTGGATGGTGTTCATTTCTTTGTTCTCTTGTTTCTAATCCATATAGAAATGACTGTAAATCTTCCCTTTCCTTAAATTTATTGACAGATTGCAGTAGATGCATGCTGGGATTACTTCCTAGCCAGTAAGATAGACCACTTCTCAGTCTTATCCACCATATTTCTTTTCTTTCTTGTCTTGAAGTCAGAACACTTTCATCACACCATTCTTAATTTGTGAAAATTACCAGCAATAAATTTTTGAAGAAAAAATTATTACCAGCAATCCATGATGACCAAACATAAGAATTTATTTTGCTGAACCTCTTCTTGATAAGTCCAAGATCTTTTTAACCAACACTTGTAACAGACATTTTTTTCTTCTCTTCAATTCCCATTAAAATTTTTCTATGAAAAAAATAAATAATTAAAAAAAGACAAGGTCCATTTTGTTTGGGACCACCACATATTCAGGTTTATAATTTGTGTTGAGACTAGAATTTTTCAGCAACACTTCATATGTTACAAAGATGCCACAAATTATGTGACAAATTAGTAGAATCAGTCTTTTTAATAAATTTCCAGTGTTTTTTTTTTTTGCTTCAAATGAAATAAATGTTCCTTAATGGTTTTTAGAGATTTTCAGAGCTGATCTTGAGAAATCTGGCTTAATAAGTGTGGATGAATCAGAAATGATAGAAATTGAAAGTTCACAGCCTCTTTTTGAATTGTCCAATCAGTGTCTTTATGATCAATGTGAGTTCTTTTTATTTATATTTTAAACAAATCAAAAATTAGTATTTCTGTCTCGTAAGTAAGTCCATAAAGAAAGTAGCATTTATATTACACAACATATATATATTTCTTTCTCAGGTGTTATAAAAAGAGTGCTGAATGTTATATAACAATGTATATTAAGGGTATGTTAGTAAATATATATAATATCCAACATACATATATATGTATATATATATATATATATATATATATATATATATATATATATATATAATTAATACAAGTAAAAAGGTTTGTCATTTGGCTGATTGATGTTACCTTATGCATCTCAGCTCCAGAGTTTGATAAATGGAGCCTCTAAAAACATGCCATCCACTCATCAGTGGGGTAAATTTATTTCCATTTACTGGCCTGAATATTCTAGAAAACATATCTGAAAAATATGCATCCTCTGGCATTTTTCTAATAAGATTTATCAAATATTAAGACTGGTAGATGGAAATAAATAAACAATGTTTAGGAAATAAACAGCCTATATATATATATATATATATATATATATACACTATTGGTCATTCAATATAAGGCCCAAGAGCCACTCAAAGTAGAGGGTTGTTGTAAGGGTGTACAAGGAAGGAGCTATAGGTGAATATTATGTGGATATATAGGATATATAATGATTGACTCTGAACTTGATGAAGTTAAGATTGTAGTGATCAGAGAAGCATCCTTTGAGTTTATTCCACAAAGTAACAGTTTTGGGAAAGAAACAATGGGACTTAACTGTGGAAAACAAAGTGAATAAATATAAGTCAACTCTGTGTACATGACATAGCGGATCCTAACTATGAAGGTCTTGACTGGTGAAACTAAAGAATATAATTGTCTGAACATCTGCCCTAAAAATATTGATAGAATTGAAGCTAGCAGCATTTCATATTTCATATGTGTGGAAAGGGGTTGTAGGATGGAAAATAATTTATCACTCACAAGGCCACATTGATGTTTTTAAACTCTGGAAAGTGAGGATTGGGCAGCTCCAGCCAAAATATGGCAGCAGTATCCCACTTTTGTTTCTGATCTGACTCTTGTAAAGATAGAGCATGGTAAGAGGAGTCTGATACTTTTTGGAGGGCTAAAAGGAACCAACCATTTTTCCACCATCTTTCATGATGAATTGTAATAATGAATTCTACTTAAAGTCTGTGGTGGACTTGAGTCCAAGTAGGCACTCAAAACGAGCAATCTCTTTGAAAATGCAACTATTGATTGTGACAGGTGAACATTTATTAGCTTAGGTTTTGAGGTATTACTGAAAATTGGGAAGATCCAACCCATTCATGGCGGCCATACCCCATATTTAATGTCAACATAATCTCCTTCCTGTACTTAATTTATTCATGAATTAATAACATAAAATAAATATTAATCAATGAAATAATTCAGTTACTGTCAGGCGATAGACTTACTGAGCCAGGCTTGAATATTTTGGCTTTGTATGTTTGTTTAGTTATAGTAAGCTTTAGATGGGAGAGATGTATCTAAATATTTAAGAATGCTTTTGTTGAAGTATTTGATTAGTACTGCTACTGGCATTGACCTCCTAATACCTTATTATAGTCAAGAGCATAAAAAAATATAGTACACTGTGTCCCACATGAGATCACCTGTAATATTTGCAATTATAACATTGTGACTAAGTATCAAGAACAAGTGACAAGCAATTAGACATAAGTATCCATCAATCTCACAAGATGATAGTGCCATGGTTAGTTAAGACCAGTCCTGTAGATATTGCATACTCCACACTACTTGTGGTGTGCATTAAAGGCCTGAGCTTTTTGTCTCTTCTGATGTCTTTTGTCCTCCAACTGTTGGTTGCACTTTACCTCACTCCTATGACTCATTAGACAGCATGTTGCCATCTGCTGCAGTCACCTGTGAGCAGTTGTCTAGGCTGATGCATGCAGGTTTCAGGAATCCTTGAAATTCACTGTTGGATGGTGTCTTGTTGCTAGCTTCTTATACATGACATCTTTTGGTATGAGACCATCCTATATTCAGAGGCTTATGGCCACATCACATTAAAACACCAGTCCATGTATGATCAACAGAGTTAAGCAACATTAAGCCTGGTCAGTACCTTGATGGTTAACTGCTTGGGAATAGCAGGTACTGTAAACTTGGATGTGCAGCTGGCTTAATGGATAATGACTCAAAATTGCTAATTGGAGAGCTAAGTTTCAATTTCAGTTGGGTTTATTTTATTATACATAAATATCCTTGGGAAAGGTATGAATCCACCTCTCCCCCAGCTATGGGTTAATTAGTAAAACTTGTATAACTAAAACATTATTTTCCAAAAACATTTCTTACACTCTAAAAATATTTTTTCTGACTTTAAATAACCTGCAAAGAGTTAATAAGCTGTAGAAAATAAATGAATCAATCAAAAAATAATAATTTTTTGTTTGAAGTACTGTGGAAAATCATCTTGATTATATGATTATTTTCTCTTGATGTTACATGTGCTATCCATTTTAGTTGTTGCAGCTGTTGAAAGTATTCAAGTGATATGGTTTCTGTTATTTGGTACAGTTCATTGTGATTCTGTGGTGTGAGATTTGATGAATGATGATGATGTTCCACACTACTTCAAGCAAAAGATTAGGAAGGAAACTCCCATCACTAATAAAAAAAGCAATAACTGTGGACTTGAAAGATTTTATAAATATCTACTGAAAGTAGCACTGGCTGCTTGCCTAATGAATGTTTCTTCATTAGGAAATGGCTAATATTACTATTACCATTTGCTTAAGACCTAAATTTATTTCTTTTTCTTTACATACAAAAAGAGGGAAAGGAGATAGAATCAATCTTGATAATGGATTGATTTAATTTATTTTATACTTAAATATATCAAATTATTGATAACAATTTGTTAACTTTTAATTATTAGATATTTAAGAACATTTTTCTGTTTATGTGTTGACAGAGTATATGCATTATAGACTGCTTGAAGATCTTGTTATATATTTGTTTTAGATTGTTCACAAAAAATATTACTGCTTTATGGCCAATATTGACCATTTTATCTGCCTGACATAATTAAGTGTTTTGTTTTCAGCTCTGTTAGCTGGTAGAAGCAAGGATTCTTGTTTTCTGTACAATATTTCCACAGAAAATTCCATCAAATGCTTAGATAAAATCAGTTTGAAAAATGAAGATTTGACATCAGTTTTTATGAGGTGAGTGATGTTGCTTTTTTTTTCTTTTTTTTTCCTTCTATCAGCCTAGAAATAATTAAAATTAAAAGTGAAAAAAATTGTCTTAAAAAAAGTTTAATGATTATTAAATTGTTAGCTGATGGTATAAAACCACTTTTCATTGCTTTCTTCTGTCACCAAACATTTCCAACTATGATCTTAATGGAAGTTCTATAGAAGAAAGTGAATATTCTTCCATTTGCATTTCCCCCATTATGAGCATTATTATACTCATGGATGAAACTGAATAGTTGAAAGAAAAGGAATGACAAACATGATTTGTTCTCAGAGAGAGTTTTATGCTGCTAAGTCATACACAACACTATATCTATATATATATATATATATATTCACACATGTCCCACAAAGAAAATATAATGGACATAAGTAAAAACAAATGAAATAATTCCCTACAGGATTTGGAGATACCAGAGAATCTTCTATATTTATGAGAAGCCATATTTAAGATTCCAGATTTGAGTGGACCAGATTTATGTCATGTTGCTAGCAACAACATATTTCTCTCAAACGAGAAACAGCGAGCCATGGGTTTTTCCCAAATTGAAGACTGAACTATAGATATTTTCTATATCTGGTGAAGATATATTTCCATAGGAAAATGTCACCAGGGGCTTGTAAGCTGCTGGAGAGGTATATTTAGCCTCAGCTCAGGCTCAAAAGAAGCAACTGCTCAGTTTGTCTCCTGGAAACTGATTGAAGGGCTAACCACCGTTGTTATTCTTTGAAGTGATGTCACTAAGCAGCAGGGTTGTGACCTCATGACTTCATCTTGACCAAAGGCAGATAATCGCATTTTGTATCGCTTCAATCTCATACTATATCAATGGAAGGAGACAGGTGAGGGATTATATGAGCAATCCACTCATTAGTAACTGGTCAGGATTCTTTTGTTACGCATCACTTGAGAGGGGTGAACAACTTGATTACTTAGACCGTGTTTATTCAATAAAATCAACAATTTACATCTCAAAAGCTATTTAGCTTTTCAGATGTAAATTGTTGAATTTATTTTTACTTTTTTTATTATTTCACTCCAAGCAAGGCAATAAACCCACTAGGATGTATGAGGTTACTGAGTGAAAGAATATGAGAGAAAGTAAAACCTTACTCAAGAGAGAGAGAGGACAATAATTAAAAATACAGAAAATAATGATTGACACTGTATTTAAATTTTTGAAGATCAAAGTTGACTGGAAAGCAAGAAGCCAGATGTAAATTCCACAAGTAAGAAGTGCAAGAGAAGAAACAGCATAGAACTTTGCAGTAACGTCTCACCAAAGAGGAAAGCTCATCTGAAAAATTACCAAGAAAATATTTATAGAAAAATCAGAAGGAATAAATAATCCAAATTATGCTTGAAAAAGATTGTGCTAAAAGAAATTTACCTTGTCTTTAAATTGTTAAGTGATGACAGAGAAGAAAAAAAATGATTCCTATTTGAATTTCTGGAATGAGGAGCTATGATTATTTCCCTTTGGACTATTGTCCTCATCTTTGTTATTGTTATTAGCTTCCATTGGTGTATCACATCAGGTGTGTACAGATTCAATATCTTCTAGGATTACTTAACATTTGGACTAATGTTCACATCTTTGTTATTATCACAATATTTCAGCTCTGCTGTTTTCCAGCCTTCATCAAGTCCCTGTTAATCTGGGTAACCTTCAGGGAATTTTTTCATTTCATGTACAGGGGCAGATTGTCCTCATTGTGCTGTCTGCATCTAAATAGAACAATCTACCCCTGTACATTAAATCAAGCCTGCATAAAATACAGCCTGCAAGCCATGTGTAGACCACAAGGAGTTTTCACAATAGTAGATTTTTTTGTTCATTAAAATATCATTGCATACAAAAGAATCATACTCTCTGAATATCTGTTTCTCTCTCACTCATATTTAGTAATACTCTAAAAATTTACTCTTGTGGCTCACAGATAATTTTCTGTGATCAATGTGGCACTTTCACTTTTCTAATTGTGCAGGCGTGGAATAAGTTAAGGGTCTGGTTTGGAAATCCCTGAAGCTTACCTAGACCAACAAGCACCTGAAGAAGTTCAGAGGATGCAACGTCCGAAATATTGTGATAACAACACAGATGAGGACATTAGTCTGAATGTAAATAGAGAAAAAGATGTTAGCTTAAATTCTTAATTAATCACAAGGCTGACAATGGGTGTGTCATATGCCCTACTCTACAAATAATTTATAACGCAATCATACGCTGATCAGGAGATGTATACGTTATCACGTTTATGGAGAGATACGGGCTATCTCTCCCAGATCATAACAAATGGACAATTAGTAAACAAAATATTTTAAAGAACACTGTTCGATTGAGATAATCAAACAGTAGTCTTTTCCCAGGTTCACTTCGGTTTCAACACATATACCGATCCACAATTCAAGGATGAACGATGAGGCATAATAAATTTTGGTATAAGAATTTTAATATATACATATACACAAGATATTACAATAAAAGAAAAATATAAGCATGAGTAAAGCATCCAACGACCAGAACCTCAAGACTTATGTTGGGATACCAAAATATGCCCAAATCCAAGTGGATTCGACTGAACCAAATGGATAAAAAAAAAAATAAGTATGAATAACTACGAATGCAAAAATCAACGCATAACCAAAAAAAAAGAGATGGGATAGGATTTATATATTACCTATTTTGACATGTGGAAAGGTGTTTGTGAGAACATAAAATTTATGGATGCATGTGTATCTTTCTAACACGGCTCTAAAATATATACTTACTTATCTTTATATTCAGTTCTCTCTCTTACTCATTGTCCTTTCTTTTCTCTCTCACGTTTCCTATTTTCTTTCTTTCTTTACACAAATTCAATTTCAAACACGGTCCCGCTCCAAAAGAGATATATACTTTCTTCTTCTCTCTTGTTTTCTCTTTTCTTTCTTTCTTCTTTACACAGTTCAGCTTCAAACACGGTCCAGCTGCAACAGAGATATATACTTTCTTCTTCTCTCTTGAGTTCTCTTTTCTTTCTTCAAACACAGGCTGTATTCTCAGCGTGGTTTTTTCCTTGCGCCTTCTGTCATAAATAACTTTTATATTTATCTTCTTCAATCTGAGTTGACAAACAGAAATATACATCCTTATATTTCTTATCCGGAGTTGCTTTGGGGATGAATCTGACAAGTTCCATCATTACCAAAATGAGTCTCATTTTTCCGCTCATAAGTTATCAGCGCTTCGATTTCGAGTCTTGCTCCTTCAAAGACAAGACAGCAACTGACTTCAAGTAATTTTCTAATTCCCACGTGTCCTGCATTTTGCGCGAATTCCAGTTCCTGCTGCTTCAGTCCCCCTGTCTCAGTCCCCTGTTGCTATGGGTAACTGGGTCAGTCAACCTCTTGACCTGCTTCCCCAAAATGATTCAAGACTCCCATGTGACCTCTTCTGTTGTCAAGCGGAGATTAATCTTAATATATGCATGTATAGGCTATCTGCATTCGTAACAGGGTGTAACAGGCCTTTTTGGTTGACAAGGTATTTTTAGGGAAATTGATTTGCTTTGCTTGAATGCTCATTCTTTTCTGTCTGTTATTTTGGCTTTGCTTTTTAAATTTAGTTTAAAGGCATTATGTCATGATATTGTGGACATAGCAAATGGCAAAGTAGATTCATGCCTTCCTCAAGTGCATCAGTGTGACTTAAAGTATAAATGGTCTTAGCTAGAATTCAAAATTTATTCACTAGCTACCCTCTACTTCCACTTATATCTATATATGCAAAACCCCCAAAAAATGAACAAAATAACTTTAACACTTTTTAAAATCTTTGTCTATAATTTATTTAACTTTTTTTTTCTTCCCAGTCCTTACATCCCAGCTGAATGTCTGATAGCCACAGACTCTGGTTCTGTCTACCTCTGGAATGCTGACAAAGGGTAAGAAGATCCTTTTTATTATTTTATCTGTCAGGCTCACCTGGTGTTGCCCAATGGAAGTTACCATTCTCTTTTGCTGGATAAATGCTTCATTTATCAGTAAGATTCAGTAAAATTGAATTGGTAATAAACTTCAATGTTTTCATTTCAGTAAGAAAATTACTGAGCCTGATTTGAGTCTTTAAATCACTTTTGTACAATGGGTTCAAACATAGAATTGAAAAGATTAAATAAATATAAATTGAAAAATGTCATTTCCAAATTTTTTTTTTTTTTTTTTTTACTTTAGAACCAAGATGTTTTGATTCACTGTTTTGTATTGATGGTAATTTTCTAAGCATAGCATCGATGTGGTACAATGCGGAAGATGGGTCACCCAGTGAGGATCAAACTCACTATTCAGTCATAATCAATCTAGTGACACAAGCTTGCTAGCCATTGTGCCATGTCTAAATGCACTACATGTGTGTAGATATGTAGATATAATATATAAATATAAAGGATTGTACATTGAGTGCTGGTGGTAGTAAAATGTCCATTTTCAAACAGCACTTGACAATTGCATCGTGCATGAAACTTAATTATGACACCAGTGAGGAGCACAATGCATATTTATTATTTGTGTGCATATATATATATAGTTATATTGATGTGAGTTTGTGACCCTGGATTTCATGCTATTTGTGATCATCAGTTAGCACTATCACTGATAAGTACTGCGCATATATAATATATAAATAATATATATAAAAATTGCATATACATATATTTATATACATACACATTTTACATAATATATATATATATATATGTTAATTGCAGAAATTCTGATGATTGCCCACTGCAAAACAAATGTCTGACCAACTTTCTTGTTTACCTAAGTACTATTTCTACAATAGAAAATCTGACTGTTGAAAAATTTTATATAGGGAATACTAAGATTTCTTTTAAAACTAGGTGGTACCAACATATCCTATTTTTCACCAATAGCATTTATAAAAATAGAACATCTCTTTCCAAATATTTTTGGGAATTTAAAAGCAGTTAATAAAACTCCTATGGTTAAATGGAAAGTTTTAAAAAAGCTAGAACTTGTAAATCCTTAAACGAAACTTGCTTCTTATGCTTACACGGGAAATTAGAAATTATTATATTTGCTGATAAAAATTCTCTATTAAAGCAAAGAAGTGAATTAATTGTAAATTGTAGGCATAGCTTACATTTCATCTTACAATATGGTTAAACTTTAAATTTGGCAGTATGGTCATAATAAGTAAGCAAAAAATGTGGTGCACCCTCTATAAATGATTATTTTATTTTGTTTATTTGAATTTAATATAGATATGTATTGGTATTTAGTTTGGCATTATCAACATCTTGTATGAATATTACACATTTTTTATTTTTAAACACTTAAGTTGCACTGGTTTCTTGAAAGAAACTTTTTATTATCAACTATAAAAAAAAAAAAAATCTTACGATTAGCTATACATTTGATTGTCTTCCTACCTCTCCCCGCTACTTATAAAATTGAGCAAGTTACATTTGTTTCATAATTTTGATTTAGGGTTCCCGCCCACTGATAGTTTGTATTAACTTTTTGTCTGCTACTCATGACCTTGTCTAGGATTATATTTCAAACCACATTTTACCATGATCAAAATTCCCCCTTTAGCATAGGTCTGACACCTAATTGGTTAATCAGGGTACCCACAAGCCTCATTTTAATTTTGTTTTGTTGTTATCTGTTTTTGAAATTTAAAAATAATTTTTTTTACTCACCAGTTATTTACTATTGCCTGAGGCAGCACAATTTGAATGATGAAGCGTGAAAGCTATTGTGTAGCAATTTTTAACATGCTTTTGTTTTAATCTCATATGGTAAATAATATTAAGCTGTACTCAGAATTGAGCCTTTTCTTAAAAATGAAATGCTACAGACTAAAATTATACTCTATTTGTTCTTATCCCATAGACATATATATATATATTTCATCAGTCTCTGAGATAAATCTCACTTTTGTAAAATTGCATAGTTTATCATTAATTATAAGTAGAATCAAAAATGCTTCCATGGCTAATAGTCATTTCTCCTGCTTCCTCTTTTTACAAATACATCCAGGTAAAGTCTTTTGTTTCTTTTCAGGTATGATCTTGTTTATGGACTACCTAAAGGGGTTAAGTGTTTATCAAGGTGGAGAGATGTCCATTATGGAAGCCATCCTCGATCCTTTGTCCTTACTGATCATTCAAGTATGGATTTATTTGATCTTAGGGTGAGTGGAAAAAAAAATATATGTATGACCCATTCAGTGGAAGAGGGATATATTCACAATTTAATAATTTTGTGGCAATATGCACTTAGTTTTTATCAAAATTTTTTTTTTTTTTCATGGTTAGCCGTAAGGAAATGTAAGTTTCCTAAATTGAACAAACTGGAGCTATTTTGTTTACGCTTTGTTATCTCTCTTTTCCATTGTTGTTTTTAGATCGCTTTCTCCCAGATATTTTGATGGGCACTAGCAAAATACTGAAATTTAGAATGACCTTATTCCAGTTCAAAATAAAGCCTGTAAAAAGGAATATTTTAAATTAATATACAACCAAAAATAAAATGATTTTGACAAAAAAACCTTAATGATTTCACTATAATTATGTAACAATAATGTAATGATATTCCACAGACAAATCTACAGTTTATGTTACCTCATCTCATTCCATGGTTATGAACTATAAACCTAAATTGAACTTGAAATATTGTGTAATCAGTTCTAATTTTTTCTACAATACTTGGATGTGACATAATGAATAATTTGCAGTGAAAAAAAAAGCAATTTTCAATTTTTTGTTGAATATGCTCCTCCACAAATGCATCATATATATATATATAATATTGCATATATTTTGGCAACATGTTTTCATTAAGACATGTCTCATTAAACAATTTAGACAAGTTTTGTCTACTTATTTTTAATAGAATCTTCTCATAATTATAGACACATTTCTTAGTATCCTTATATATATATATATATATAAAAATTGTGGAAGTCAATTTGGATCACTATTCTTCATTTATGTCCTCCGTTTATGACTCTCCACAATTTCCTAAGCACTAAACAATGTATTTCCTGTGAGTGTCAGATTATCCAAACCTTCTCTGCTCATTATGTGTCTCAGAAATTTCAACAAAATTGCTTTTGATATCTCAAAAGCATTTGATATATTTATATGCTGGCCTTTTCCACAAGTTGAAAGTTTGTTATTTCTGGCGTAATTTTTCATCTGATTCAGTCTTTCTCATCGTGAAATGAAGGTTGTCTTAAATGGCCATTTATAGATCTTTTTGCATTAATGCAGGTGTTCCCCCCCACCACGGGGCTTTATTCTTGGACTTTTCATCAATGACCTTCTTGAAGTCATCAGTCCTCAACTTGGTATCTATACTAATAACACAACTATTTACTCTTGTCTTAATGGTAAGTCTGATTAATTTGATATGGTCAAATTGGAAATTGATCTCCAAAATGATGTACAATCTGTTAACTGGAGCAAGAAATGCCTTGTTAATTTTAATGGCTACAATACTGCTCTCTTTTAATTGTCTGAGAGAACCTTTTTTGATTTACGTCAGCATGACTGAGGCTAACCTCCAAGAGAGTGACTCTTTGAGCTAACGTTTTCCATTGACATGAAGTGGAAACATTATATTGAATCAGTTGCTAAATCTGCTTCTAAGAAAGGTGATTCGCTCAGTGATGTGAGACAATTTTTCTCAACACCTATTTATTTTGTTTTTTTCATGCCAAACAAGGCAGGAATGTCACTAATGGTGAGGGGGTTACAGGGAGCAAAAGTGAAAGAGAAAACTGTGAATAGGGAGGATCAAGGAAAGGATAAAAGATGAACAGGATTCAAGAAGACAGAAGATGGCAATTGATGTTGCATTTAAATTTTTGAAGACTAGTTCTCGGGGAAGCAAGTAAATGGAAGGAATTTCCACAGGTAGAAAGTGCGAGAAAAGAAAATGTTGAAGTATATTAGCCTTTTTAATTTATTCCCTATTGATTTGGCGGCAGTTTAACATTTTTTTTCAGGAGTTATTGTAGATCCCTGCAATAAAGAGCTAACTTGACACTTGTAATATTCTCCTGACATTGTGGAAAAGATGTTACTGGGAGCTTATGTCCAACTCTAATACTTGAAGATTCAACAAGTCCCTGACAATGATGGTGATGAATTTATCAAGTGTCCCCTTCTTTTGTTTCAGACTGGGAAGAAAGCTACCAATCTTTTCAGTCTTCCATGTAGGCACTTGAAGAACAGGGAAAGACTACAAGTATCTAAATTCTCAACTCGAAATAGCTTCCAACATTTTCTTGCCACTGATTATGCGTTATTTCTATTGGATGAAAGATATCCTAGATATCCAGTAAGTAATATTAAATCTTTTCTTTTTATTATTTTTTTATTTATGTGTTCCATGGTTTGGCAAATGTTGAACTTTAATTGCAGACTGCTTATGTGTTGTATGTATGTATGTATGTATGTATATTCAAATAAAGTTAATAGTTATAACTTGTTTGTTTTTTTAACAGTGCTCACTATCAGAGATAAACACTACAAAGTTGGATGTTATAAAATTGCCTTTAAAAGTCTCTAAAATCCCAGTTTTCATAAGCTTTCAGGCATGACTGTCAGTTTTGTTATAAAGTTGATCATCAGATTCCAGAACACTGAATGAAAAATCAGAGATTCAGTATTGTTTGTTATATTAACAAAAATACCTATAGAGATATGAATCCATCTCTTCTCCCTCTGGCTATGGGTTAAATAGTAGGTCTTGTATTGGAAAATTTTTTTCAAAAAATTCTTACAGTTCAAAAAATAATTTCTGGCTTTTAAATAACCTGCAAAAGGTTGATAAGCCATAAAAAAAACAAATCAATCAATCAGATCCCAGAATAAAAATAATTCATCGAATTCAACTAGTTAGGAGCAATCACTATGAAACCTTCTCCTTTAGCATTCAACCCACCCAAACCTGTCCCCATAAATATCGGCTCTCAATTTTCAACCACCATAATCCGCTCCATGTATATACTGCTATAATCCATGACGACATCATTGCAAATAACACAAGACGTCACGCAAACAGTAAAACTTTGAGACCTGATATTTACGGGGCAGGTTTGTATGTGCTAAATCATATAGGGTTAAATTGAGAATTTATAAAAACCAGAATTTTTAGAGGTTCTTTTTTCCATCACTGACAAGTAATCAATCTCCTACTGGGGAAGTTTAAAAAACCAGCCCATGAAATGAATTTATTTATTACTATGAAAAAACTTTTCTCCCAGTTAGTAGCCATCAACTATGACCACCAGCTTAAAGACCAGAATTAGATGTGCTTAAGTGTTTTTTGAAGAATATTGGTCTATATTCACAACCACAAATTTTTTTCCCTATCCAGTAATCCTTCTTTCTGAATTGATCTGCATAAATAAACATAATATCATTTAAAAAGCTGATTATATTGTTGTGTAGTTGGCACTAAGCAGGTATTTCTAATAACTGAGAGAAACCTGAAATCCATTGTATATGAAAATAGATCAATATTTAACTGACTGGACACAGTAATCAAATTAAGGCAATAAAACCACTAAGATGCAAGTGGTTACTATTTATCCAAGAAAAATATTTGTATGAAATAATTATTTTATTAGGCAATGAGTCTATTGATTTGCACACATATACATGCACACTTGTGTATATGTCATGTAACCTTCAAAAAAAAAACAAGTGAAAAACAGGTTTATGTTGCCAAACAAAAATCAAAAAAACACTATTTAAGACTTTACCTCAACTTAATAAGAGACAATGGATTCAATGATATAGCATAGAAATTTCCAGTTATAAAAATGACCTGAAATAGATAGAATCCAATCCAAATCTCAAAATTTCATTGTTTTTTGTCTTTATCTTTAGCAACATTTTTTTTTTTAAACAAAAAAGAAAACAGTTTTTTGTGTTTTTAAACTTTCTATTTTCTTAGTTAATAATATTTGATATTCATAAAGGATTTGGAGCTGGAATATTTTTTTTAATGAATAACGAAAACTCATATTGTTCTTTTTTTTTCTTTTTACTGACTCTAAATTTATCCTTAAGTTAAAAATATTCTGCCATCTTTTGTAGTAGTAGTAGTAGTTTCTAGCAATAGACACAGTATTTTAATTTTCTTTTTAAGTCAGAATTGGATTGAAGAACATCCTTCATGTCAGGATATACGGTATAAAAATATACAAGTCATGCTGAAATCTGGCCGGATCAAAATTTTTTTGCCTCCTTTTTCAGTTGGACCAAGAAGTTTTCATCACATCATATGTGTAATTTAATTCTTGTTTAAGTTTACATGCTTTTATCTTCAACCTAAATTGTTTAGGGGCTACTCAAAATATTAATTTTGTTACTTACTACCCAAGGATCCATAAATTGAGACAGGAGTAATTCATCTGTTTTTAAATGTGACACCAAGTTTCTTTTAAGGAGCAAATGGATGTTCGTGTAGTGTAATAGATTGCAGCTCAGAATGGGAAATCTGATAACCCTATTTGAATTCTAGTTGCATTTGTTACATTCACTTACACACAAATTCTCTTGGGTAATGCTTGAATACATCGCTTCTCACAGCTATGGATTAAATAGTACAACTTGTACCTGGAAAACTATTCTCAAAGAATTTGTTAATGTAATATTAAGTTGCAAAAAAGAATTATTCTTACAATCAAAAATGTGTTTTGATTTTAAATAACCTACAAAGCTATAAAAAAAAAAATACAAATCATCAACGAAAGAGAAATTTGTTTATTTTTAATTTTTTTTTTTTTTTATTTGAAGATGACAAAAAATGGTGTGAATAAAAAAAATGTTGTAGTACAATTCCAAGCATGTTACAATGTAGAATCCAACAATGCTGTCTTTAGATAGCAAACCAAAGGTTTTCAAGTTTTCACTTCTCTCGGAGGAGCAAAATTTGGAACTGATAAAGGGCATTAGGGATATATCTTCCATGAGTTTGGAGATGGGGACCCATGTCTCTTTCGCAAAATTGTTGTTAGTGTTTTTTTTTTTTTTTTTTTGTTTCATATTTCTTGTATTTTTTATGGTTTTCTTATGCCTCTTGTTTTTTCTTTTTTGTTCCTGGAGGTGGTCATATTTTTTTTTTTTTGCCTTTGCATATTTTTCTTTTATATTTGTGTTTTTTAAAAAAATGTACTACACAGTTCATATGAACACTGACCTGAGAATGGTTAAACATTTCAGCAAAAATAGCAACAAAGATAAAGATTCTAATGTGGAATTTTTTTTTTTTTCTCAAAAGTTTACTGGGCATTAAGTAGAAGTATTCAAGTTTAAATAACTTGTATAGACTCTAGTTTGATTGTATATTTTTTTTCTTTCCCTAAGGTTTTACAATGGCAACACATGTTAGAAGGATTACCACAATATATGTGCTTGGTGACTGAAGTTGTTCAGTCTCTGCAAGAGGATGTTCTAATGGTTGGCAGTCAGTATCCTGCTGAAGTAATAAATATTCAGTACAGAACATTTGAAACAAATCCACCCATAGCTGTAACCTCACCCTGGCGTATTTCTAAACCTCTGTAAGTTATTTCATCCTCCTTTTCTTTCTTTCTTTTTTTTTCTTTTCAAGATATTTATAAAGCTTTGCTGTCAGGTAGATCACAAGGTGAAATCCAGGTAGTCAGATATTGTGGCAGACCTTCAAAAATTTATACTGAGCTTGAACACTGATCTCTGTACTGATCTTAAATATATAATTATGTTAGCCATGAGGATATTTCAGCTTTCTTATGTCCTTTTTAAATTAGGAGTTAAATGGAATTCTTCATAAAATAATTTAAAAAGTGGGGAAAATGGGAGCTTTACCTGTGTGTTCAGCTGACTAAACATTTATGAAAAAGTAATAAAGTTTATAATATTTTTTTAACAAAATCCTGAATCTTTTGAGTTAAGATTTTGTTAAAATAAAAAAATCATGTTTAATTAAAACCTATTCATTAACACTGATTCTAGCATTTAACCCCATGTTTTGTCTTATTATTTTTGTCAAAAAAGAGTAGTTTTCACATCTTCATGCGACATAAGAACTATAGTCCATAAAGATGTTTTTATAAACTCTGCAAAAGGTGTGAAACTAAAGTAGAAAGATCTGAAAAATAAGCAAGAAGCAAAAATTGCTTTTTCCTCTTTTAAGATGTGATCTTTGGTGAATAGAGCTGTGCATTTATAATTGAACTCCACAGCATTGCTAAAAAATAAACTGGGTTTCTTTTTTTTCTTTTTTTTATTCTTTTCTTTTTTTATTCTTTTCTTTTTTTATTTTCTTTTTTATTCTTTTTTTTTTATTCTTTTTTTTTTATTCTTTTCTTTTTTTTTATTCTTTTCTTTTTTTTATTCTTTTCTTTTTTTATTTGTTTCTTTTTTTTCTTTCTTTTTTTTCTTTTTCTTTTTTTTTTTTTCTTTTTTTTCTTTTTTCTTTTTTTTTTTTTCTTTTTCTTTTTCTTTTTTTTTTCTTTTTCTTTTTTTTTTTTTTTTTCTTTTTTTTTTTCTTTTCTTTTTTTTTTCTTTTTTTTTTTTTTCTTTTTTTCTTTTTTTTTATTCTTTTTTTATTCTTTTCTTTTTTTATTCTTTTCTTTTTTCTTTTCTTTTTTCTTTTCTTTTTTTATTCTTTTCTTTTTTATTCTTTTCTTTTTTATTTCTTTTCTTTTTTATTTCTTTTTCTCTTTCTTTTTCTTTTTCTCTTTCTTTTCTTTTTTCTTTTTTCTTTTTTTTTTTTTCTTTTTTTTTTCTTTTAAAGGAAATGTTAAAACACTTTAACTGCCAACACAATGTATGTGCAATGATTATAACATTGAGTGGCAACAACACAAAGTGGAACACCAAAAATTTAACAATTTACTAAGCATAGTTTAGATGTGGGACAAGGCTGTAAGTATAAGATACCAAGTGAGGGTCAAACTCTCCTCTCAACTGTAACTGATCCAGCAAGACAAGCTTGCTAACAATTGCACCACCCCAAGTGCACAAAGACATAGCTTAGATGTGGCAAGGCTGAAAGTGTGGGGCACCCAGTGAGCATCCAACTCCCCACTCGGTCATAACTGATCCGAACAAGACAAGATTGCTAACCATTGCATCACATCGAAGTGCCTGAAGACATAGTTTAGATGTAGCACAAGGCCACAAGTATGGGGCACCTAGTGAGGATCAGTGGAGTAATGGATAATGGCTTGGATTGAGAAATCGGAGAGCCAAGTTCAAATTCCATTTGAATCCATTACATTCATTTACACGCTAATACCCTTGGGAAAGGTCTGAATCCTCTTCTACCCTTGTTATGGGTAAATAGCAGGATAGACCAGGTTCTATAGGTTTGGATGGCAACTGGTCTACCACAGAAAGAAATGGCAACCTACTGCAGGAAAAAATCTGCCTTGTCAAGTCATGCATCCAAAGATACATGATCGCCTAATTGTGTATCACGCATGGCACATAACTGACTGACTGAGTGAGGGTCGAAATCACTTCTCAGTTTTGTAATGGTTCATCTCACTAAATCAAAGTGGCTACACCAAGAATTTAAACCTTGGACAAGCATCTATTTTGGGTGGCTCTTAAACCAGTTTGCACTAAGCCATTGTCTGCATCAGTTTATATTCTTATAAAATTCATTTTTTATCAACAGTCCCAAAATGAAGAGATGTGCTTTCACGGATGTCCTCTTTTGCTTTATACTTTGTGTCTTGCTTTTTCAAGTTCTTGATGATGTCAGTTGAATGGCTTGAATTTGATTCTTGAGTTTATTTTTCAAATGTAACTGCACAATTCCAAGCACCATGACCTGTTCATGGTACATTTTGTAAGCAGCAATTCTTGGCAATTTTTGAATTTAAAGCCTCTATATATTTTACATTACTTCTGCAACATTTTGTTTTCTCATCTCAGCAATCATTAGGAGAGTTGACTTAGTTACTATTTGAATCTACTGAGACAAGGTAACTTTAAAACTGTACAATGTTTTCTTGTTTTTTTTTTGTTTTTTTTTTAATGTTGATTTCCTGCAAGAGTATTTGTTCGTTTTTGGATGAAACAAATATGAAAATATTATCACGGTATGTATCTGTATTTATTAATTAAATTTTGCTTAGTTTGGTACAAGTATAGGCTACCCAATGAGGATTGAACTCCTTCTTTACAAGGCTGTCATACTAACCATTACTCTATACTGATGTTTGCTGTTATTAATGAAGTTCTACTTAGTTTAGCACAAGGCCACAAGTATGGAGCACTTGTTAAGGATTGAACTCACCTCAGAGTAGTAATGTAAATAAATGGCAGAACTGCTCAACAAAGTTGAGAAAGTTTGCAATAAACAATAACAAGAAAAGAAAACAATAAGGCAAAGATAATATAAAGCAAGCAAACAATATATGTAAGGCAAATTAATAGTAATAAGGCAAAAAGTTCACAAACTAAGAATTGGGGTTGACACACAAGAGAAAATTTGGATAAGTGAATGTAGCATTCTGACTTCAAGACAAGACAGACCAGGACTAAGGCAGATGACACCAACAAGGGGTCTAACTTTTTGGCTAGGAAGAAATCCCAGCATGCATTTGTCTCCTTTTGCCTAAAAAATGGGGAGGGGAAAGTATTTTGCAATCATTTTTTATTACATTGGAATCAACAATATTATTAGAACCTTTTTCTTATTTGTTATAATTAGGAAAAATTTAATTGATTAAAATGCTTCAAATAAAATTCGTAGTTTTTGGAGAAAACTATAGATTTCACTCTATGCAAATCCTGATTAAAATATTGAATTGGAGCTTTTTTTTCTCTGTCCACAATTCCCTTGTGTAGCAATAAAAGAATTAAAAATGAAAACTTTATTTTCACCTTCTTTTTTATCTTATTTTAGTCTTCTTTTCTAATATCTTCAAATGACATGATTTCAAATGATTTGTATTTCTTATAAATAAAGTTTAAAATTATAATTAAATATGATATAAATTTTAGTTTTAAATTTGTGGTGGGGAGTAACATGGTTTATAGTAGGAAAGAATAATTTGTTTATTTTTCATTTTGTTACAGTGATTTATTTTACATTAACAATATGCACCACAAAGTGGAAGATTTTTTTGTCAAGAAGAGACTGACTGCTTCTTGCATTGGCATTGTTGGGCAGCCTCTGAATCCTGAAGGAATGCTTGCTTTCCAGGTTTGTTCAGACTTTGCAACCATCTTTCTTGATATTCCCCAGTTGCCCACATGTTTTTATGTTGTTTCTCTTTTTCTTTTTTATGAAATTTTTCATCATATCTACAGCTCTCTTTCTTTCTCTCTCTTTTTTTTTCCAGGTTTGTTTAATGTTGCCTCTTTTAACTGTCTTTTTTCTCTCTCTCAATTTGTTCATCTCTTCCTCTCTCTTTCTCTCAATTTGTTATATCTTCCTCTCTCTCTCTCTCAATTTTTTCATCTCTTTCTCTCTTTCTTCATCTCTTTCTCTCTTTCTCAATTTGTTCATCTTTCTTTCTCAATTTGTTCATCTCTTTCTCTCTTTCTTCATCTCTTTCTCTCTTTCTCAATTTGTTCATATCTCTCTCAGAGAGAAAGATGAACAGATTGATAATCTGTTCATCTCTTTCTCTGTTAGTCACTCTCTTTATCAATCTGTTCATCTCTCTCTCCCTCATCTTTTTAGGATCATCTTTTTTTTTTCTCTACTGACACATAATAATAGTCTGTAAATAATTTGCTTTGTCAGCAATCTTTAAGAATCGAATTCTGTGTCCACATTTTGTTGCAATGGCAAAACAACATACTACCTCCCCTTCTTATTTATCTTGGCATCAGGGTGCTTTCCCCTAAACTGTACCTCTTTATCACCTCATCAGAAAAGTGATTTTTCTTTATATTAAGATATTGATTTTCAGTTAAATATATAGGAAAGAATCAATTTGATGTTGTCATGATAAATATTTCCTTTTTCTTCTTTACCTTTATCAGAAGTGTCAAGTCTAAAAAGAAATAAACACTTTACTCATATGTTCCTTATACAGGCAAGAAGAACTGTACCCAGAGGTGATTAATTCAAGTGTGGGTAGTGTGTTTTAATTGAGGTGGCATGATTTTTCTGTATGTGCATTTAAAGGGTCAATGATTTTGATATTTAAGTAAAAAAAGAAATTTAAAGATAAAGAATAAGTTTTTCAGAACCTCTGCCAACCTCATCCCTAGGACATCTTGCAGTTTCTCATAAGATCGAATATGATGAAGCCCTGGCAAAATTACTATGTAAAAAGAATCTTGCATAGATTAAATATTGATTTGTATAACTACTGTAAAAATCAAAAATATATTCCTGCACGATCATCTTGTCACAAAGTGCAACTGAATAGAATCTTTCAATGCCTGTTGTGACATCATAAAAACCTGCAAGTAAAAACTTTAATTTGTTTTCTCTTTGAGGTTTGGGAGGAAAAGTGCAGGGAGTTTATAATAAATGGGGAAGGTGGGTGGGAAATGTCCCCATTATATTTTATTTTCATTATAAAATTTTGGTGTTTTTTTTTCTTGTAAATTTTTGGCATGGGGCAAAAATTGGACAAAGAAGAATGCGAGAAAATTAGGTATAAAGAAAGTGAAAAAAAAAAAAATTTCCGTTTGGCATATTTTGTCCTTTGTTGCATGGTGATGTACACGTTGAGAGATAAACACTTGTGTGTCCTGAAATGCCCATAAGCAACATGTCAGACTCGGAACACGAGTCCATGTAAAAATAATGTAAAGAAACAAGAAGGACCAATATATATGTGTAGAAACAAGTGATAATGAATTAACAATAAAGGGTTACATATACAATAGAATATTGTTGTGTGCTAATGAACATTAATAAGAAAACATTTAAGCTAGTGAATTGCTTGCATATGTGTAGTTTAGATGTAGGAGAAAGTCCTTGAAAAAAATGGAGTGAAAGGTGCGTAAGTATGTGCGTGTCCCAAAAAGGAATGCATTCTTCTGCGAGAAACTTACATGTTGATGTAAAAAGTGAGAAGAGGCTGCGAATAATTATCAAGGAGTATTTATAGTGCCAGAAAGCATCCCCTAGTAGTGGTTTTGAAAATTAGGGGGCGGTAACCCGAAAGCTTCATCAAGTTTATGTTGACGTAAGTAAATATGTGCATGAAATTTTTTAATTTTAAAATTAAAAGAAAATTTGATGTGACTGGATATATAGTTTAACCAATTTCATTTAGTTTATTTTTCTCGTTATTTATATATTTTAATCAGTTTTGTAGTGATAATATAATTTCCTAAGAAAGGTGAAATGTAAGAACCTGAACATAAATTTACAGTGGATGATGTAGCAATTGAAGCACTTTCTATACACCTTCATTTTGATAGATTGCATTCTCTTTTAATTAAAGTAGCATTTTTTTTTTTAAATGAAAATTATGGTATGACTCATTACATTGAGTATCTAATGTATTGAATGCTCCCTTTTGTCTTAATATAATATTTTATTTAAATTCTTTGAGGTTTCTTCAATGTGACAATTATAACTAGTGATAGTAAATTCCTTTCAGTTTTAGCTTTATTTTATTTTGATGCTAGCAGTAGAGCCCGGCGTTGCCTGGGGATGTAACAGTAAGAGATAGATCAAGTATCGATCATCATAAAGACTGAAAAATAAAATTGACAAAGATTATTCTTTGAGTTTGATGGACATGCATGTCTTAGTCTTTTTTTTTTGTTTTGTTTGGGTTTTTTTTTTTTTTATGAATTGGTCAAACAAAAACATTATTTCAATCATTATGATCTACCGATTGAATAGAATTTTATTATAAACAATTGTTTTGTAAATGGAATTTTTAAAGCATTCTGAATGTAAAAATAAAGAAAAAAAGTGTGCAAGACAATAAGAAAATATATCTGCCAAAAAAAAAAAGTGAAGTTTTATTTGAAATTGGTTGAAAATGTAGGAAATCTGATCTCATATAAACGAACACACAAAATAAGCTGGGTTTTATAATGAGTATAACTTGATATGAGTTGCCCCCCCCTTTCATTTTCATGATGCCTCTTAATTGTGTTTCAAATTGATTTTGTACAAAAAACAATTGTGTTTTTCCAATTTTTGGTGCTGTCAGAACCACCGCGATGTAATTTTACGTAGCCCTGTGAAGTTTTGTTGAAATCGGTTGAAAAATGTAGGAAATCTGATCCAATATATAAACGTGTACACACACACACAACTTGGGTTTTATAATAAGTATGATTAAGGCTTTCATTGTTTTAGATGTAGTTGCAACAAATTTTATTGTAAACTTAGAATAAATTCTGTTCAATTGTAGTTGTGATAGAGGTGATGGAATGTTTTGATTTATTGCATTTGTAAGAATGGTTCGCTATTCTAATTTGAAATATTTTACAAGCCTTTTATGGTATTAGAGGAAGTTAAAAGTATTTTCAATGTATTTCACCTCTTTGTATAAATACTGACAGATACAAATTCTGAGTGCTCTTAAATAGAATCTGAATTATTATAGATTTTATTTTGTTATGGTCAGAATATAAATTTATGAGATCAGAAAGTAAGGAGTAAATGAAAGACTTTTCCATTGCTTGTATTCTTTCAGCTGAACTCCTTGGGAGACATTTTCTTTCAAAAATACAATGCAAACCACAAATTTCATGACAAAACCTTTTCTGCTGGACCTGGTGACCATGTAGTTCAGCTGACAAGGGAGGCCAAACACCGAGGCTCTTACTGGATGGACCATTTGCGAGAAAATATACAAACAGATAATTTTTGTGATGCTGAACACCAAAATATCATCTCTTTTATTAAATGTAAGTGATAAATTAAATAAATTTTGAATTTGGCACTATATGTATGAATTTTTTTTTTTTTTTTTTTTAGATAAAGAAAAACTGAGAAAGATACCTATCTTAATCAAGCAGTTTCATTTACCCACCTGCTAAGATTTAGGTGACAATATATCAAACACTGCATCCCTGTTTTGTTATTTTACTATCCTGAATATAACATCACTTGGCTAAGTGACAAATTCTATTTGTATATATAGTTTATGGTTATGCTATATGTATGGGGAAAAGTCAAAGATAGGACGTATGTAAATAGATAAGTCAACATCAAGTGGCAACAGTCTGTTTCCTACTTGAATGCAATGTTATCTTCAAGAAATAAATAGAATGTTGAACAGTGTTTCTCTTTCTCTCTCTCTCTCTCTCTCTCTCTCTATATATATATATATATATATATATATATATATATATATACACACACACACAGATCTAATACACATAATATTTGTCACTTCGCTGAGGTTATATTAACGCCTTGTTCTGCAAGGGAGGTAAATCTTGATGCTATTTTAACGTTTATTCCCCTTTACTAAATTGATAAGTGAAAAATACGAATAAATGCGAAATTTATTTTAATTTGAAATTTATCTCGTTTCAGCTCTGTCCGAACCTGCCAATAGCCATGTTCTGTGTCGTCTTTGTATGGCGCAATGTGATAATGAAGATATTCAATCTGATGACGAAGATGTCATTAGTGGAAGCTGTATGACATGTAATTCCACTCTACGGGAAAGTAAATGGATTGTTGATGGAGTTGAACTGGTAAGTTGCTGAAGAGATTTTCAATAAGAATCAGTCTTTTTTTTTTCATTTTTCACTGTTGTATGATCATTTCCTTCCGTGTTGCTGTCTATAAACCATATGTAGAGTTAGTGTAATTTTGTGTGAACTATTTAGATGAGGTAAATAACAATATACATTGTGGGTGGTGTAGGAAAATTCTGTAGCTTTTTAAAAAAAAGATTTCTTTTCAAATTTATTTCTTTAAAAAATGGTAAATAATAAATATTGCATTGTAGTTGGTTCTCATTTTTATAATATTGTAAATAAACATTACCAAGGGAGACTTTATTTTATATAGTAATCCAAGGGAGACTTTGTATAGTAATAGCAGTGTCAACAGAGAAACTGTTGTTTTGAAAGACTGGATTGTTTTTTTATTTTTATTTTTTTTTGCAGGCATGATGGTTAAACTTTGCCAATGATTGTAAGCAAAGTAAAAAATTTATTCTTTACTAGCTCTAGAATTACATAATCTTCTGAAATTTATGTGAACATCAGGAAATTTTGTAATTTACAATGAAAATATATTAGAACAGTTCTCAACCTTTTTAAGCAACAGCACACCTAGGAGCAAATGAAAATATCTTAGCACAGCAACATTTTTAAAGGGTATACATTTAAATGTTATGAAATAAAACCATAGATTTAAAAAAAATAATAATAATACACACCCACAAATATGTACTTTACATTCAACGATTTGTGCAGCTTGTTTAGTGTGAAACCTATGCCTTGTGGGTTTTTTTTTTTTTTGCAATTTCTTCAATGCTTGATCAAATGTCCAATAAGCAGACATTCATTTATTCAGTTGAGTAGTCTTTCTCACAACTTATTTTTGATGTTAATTAGGGTTAAGAAGCCTAATCCACATAAATAAGAAGTAGAACTGAACTTTTTATGCCACATTAACTGATACTTATACATTTACACACACACACACACACACACACACATGTATGCATGCTGTAACAATATTGTGCAGCATGGCAGTTGAGATGTCTTAGGATGAGTTAAATAATTTGAAAATCTGTTTATCAACTTTATTCTTGGTAAAATAAAGTACAATTATATTTAATTCAATTATATATTCACCATCATTTACAATGCATTATCTTCAATACTGTTTGAGCAAAAATCCACAGGTTTTGATATAAAACATTTGGTGCAAGACCAGATGAAGAGAGGGCCATTGTTTTTTTGGGTTTTTTTGTGCGTGTGTGTGTGAGAGAGTATATTATTCCTGTTAAATGCAGCTCTTTTTCAAGGTGTGCTTTTCAAGAAAACTTTTATGGACATGTTGGATATATAAATGTGCATTTAGTGCTTTATTGCATTTTATGAGCAGTCCCACCACACATACAACATTACCTTTCTTCCATAGAACCTAGCTTTTGGGGGATCAATTGTGGAGATTTATCCTTGTCAATCCATTTTTTTCTTTTTTACACTATTTAGATTGTTTGAACTGTTGTCCTCATCTTTGTTACCATATTTAGGATGTTTTGGCTGTTGTCTGTCTGCAATCACCTGAAGTAGGCCAGAGTGTACAACGGCTGTTGTGAATATGGCAATAAAGATGAGGACAAGTGTACGAACAATGTAAATAATTACAATACCTCATCTCGGAAATATATATTCATTTTGTTGCAGTATTTAGCTGTAAAAGAAAATTAGTTATGTCTGAAGCATCAGTTGTGATTTTTTTCTTTCTCAGAAGAATAATCTGCAGTTGGAATAAATACCATAAAATAATCTTTATAACTGATCTTTTTAGTAGCTTGAGTTTGCCAATCTAGTACTATGCTTAGATTTATAGAGTTGTAACTGAAAGTTCTAGGATAACGATTTCTTCTCTTGTACTTTGTTCAACTTTGATCTTCAAAATTTTAAATGCAATTGTTTGTTACTGTCATGTGGATACTGTTCTTTTATTGTCCTCTCTTCTCAATAATGAGTTTTCTCATTTTCTTTCACACTCACTAACCCATTGCATGTTTGTGTTTCTATCATCTTGCTTGGGTTCAAATGTATAAAAAAAATAAATAAATAAATAAAGTTTGTGTTTAATGACAATTTACCAAGTGACATTTTTATTTTATTTGTTCCTAGGACAAAGTTATTCGTTCAGAGAACATAACTATTGGGAAGCAGATTCCCTCCATCAAGAATATACCAAAGTCGTCAAGTTCTCTAACAAGGACTCTATGCAAATTATGGAATGATGAAGAACTAAGTGAAGTCGAGTCAGAAGAAGAAGTAGCACCAACGACAGAAAGTGATAAAAGAAGAAGAAGAAGAAGAAAGACAAGAAGAAGAAGTGTTGAAAGAAGTAGAAAAGATGAATGAGTTAAATAGTAACAAAGCTTTCGACTTTGTAAGTCATACAATCTTTTTAAGTTGAAATTATTTAACTGAAGAATTTAAAAAATTATGAAAATATAAAACCAGTGAATTCAGTGTTAAAATTCTTAAAATTTATTTATTTATTTGAATACCATAAACAGTTTGTTGGGACTTAATAGGGGAGGGGGAACAGTTTGAATTCCAATCAGGTTCATTAAATTCACTTACACAAATTGAGAAGTGGAATACAATGTGAGGGTTGCATTGGGTGTACATATATATAACTGGTATTTTCTCACATAATCCTGCTTAGCACAACCATTACACCTTGCCAGTAACTTGCAAATAATGGAGTGTTCTATTTTTATCACATGCAACAGTGAGAAAAGAGAAGATAGACTTGTTTGGGAATAATTTCATTGAGATGGAAACATTTGTACCTGCTTCTTAAAATAGCAATAAGCATTCATATTTATAAACATAAGCAGGCAATATAGTAATAAAATAAGGAAGATGTTGCCTTTACATACTGCCTTAAACAGAAGGTTTTCAAGGAAATTCCCTTCAATAGAAATCTACTTTTCTGAGAACCTGTTCTTGTAACTGAATATTTCTTTATTAGGAAATGTTTAATTTTGTGCAGAAAGAAAAGTCCTGTTTCACATTTTAATTCAGTGTTTACAATAAACTGGAGGGGGGGGTGGCTTCTTATTATTGCTGCTGCACTTACACTTCTTTCTGTTTTCATATATATATATATATTTTTTTTTTTAGGTGCACTGGGATGAAGACAATTCTGAGAAAGAAGCTCCAGCAGCAGAAATTGATATTCCTTCAACTTTGCCAGATGGGGCTGATGAAAATCCAGACTCTCCATTAATCTTAGGACCAACTCAAATACCTGTCATTCCAGATTCAGTTCCAATGTTTCCTGAGCCTTTATCTTCACCAACACAACTATCTCCTGTTGTTTCTCCTTCAAAAACAATAGAAAAGAAACCAAATGATTTCACATTTGGTCACCAGGACTTGACTGAACAAATTTCATTTATTAATGAAGAAAAGCAAAAAGAAAGTCATCACCTTCTAGATAACAGTACTGATGATGATTCTTTTCTACCTTTTAGTAGCAAAACCATCAGAGAGACACAAAATAATTTTGGTTTATCACCTGTCATTTCACAAAGTGAAATGAAATCCTCAAATACTTCACTTGCCAAGAATTCTGTCTTTGAAGATGGGTTTGCTAGCATCACAGACATGCAACAGATGAATTCGCCTTCATTTTTATTATCATCTGTTAATAACAAATCAGGGACAAAACCTAAACTGAAAAGGAAATATGAAGAGGGTTTTTAATGAAATTCATATACTTTCTTGTCTATTTTTAAATTGTATACAGTCAGTTTCGGGTGTTGACCCAATCTATATAAAACAATAAAAGGTGAGGGAAGTCTCTTTCTATCTTGTCAAATAGCAATTAGACCAAACTGTAAAATAAGATAATATTTCCTGGAGGAATGGTAAGAGTAAAGATTAAAAGAAAATAAAAAAAGTGCTGTTGAACAGAACTGGTGATATCACACAAGCAATGAAATAGTCAAAGGTGATAAAGGAAGTAAACGACTGCAACATATAATTAGGTGCATCCCCCCACACACACCCACAAAACTATAACTATGGTTTAAAATGCATTTCAAACAGAAAAACTCTCACTTGAAGCTTTATTTTAGTTTTAATTCCAAGCTAATAGATAAAATTTAATACTTGAAATGTACAAAATACTTATATTGATCAGAATGAGTTGATTTTTTTGTTGTTTTTTTTTTTCACTAAAGATGGTTAAATTGGCCAGATTAGCAAATCCATTAAAACAACATCATTCTCTTTATTAAAAATCAGTCACAAATGAAATATTCTTTCCAAAAATGAGTTTGTGGGCAGATTAAAGGAGTTAGTGTAATTAATTGTGGCAGATTAAAGGAGTTAGTGTAATTAATCTGACATTAGATATTCTTTACT
>CAHIKZ030005622.1:1832500-1997692 GCA_903632075.3 Acanthosepion pharaonis | reverse complement strand
TGAAACTTCTCCACTGCCTTAGCCGGGTATTGAACTCACACTCTTTGTCTCCTCTCACTGGTTCTAAGTAACGGCTTTATGGCACGGGGAACTAGATATTCCATTTAGACATTCCAGCCACCTGAAGAAGGCCGGAGCGTACAACGGCCGAAACGTTGTAATAAATATGGCGACAAAGATGAGGACAATAGTCCGAATAATGTAAATAGTGTACATATTACCTCATTTCAGAAATATAGATAGATACTGAAGATTAATAAAGTCTAACACCCATAAAATATTTCCAATGAGTATTATTATTATGTTATAGCATCTTGATCCTTCTCTTGGACGTTGCCATCAAAAGTGGCTCTACTAGGAATTTTGAACTCCCACCTGCATCACACTCAGTGTTATTGAACCGTGCAAACCTCATTACTATTACAAGCAGCAAACATCAAACTAAGTGCGACCAACTCCAAAGACTCCAATGGTGCGGCAAGCAACAGATCACAACAAATGAACCAGTGGATGAAAGGAACTGAATCCTTTATTTCGCTCACTGTCTACCTCAATGAGTGAAATAAAGGGTTCAGTTCAACATTCCAACCATCCGAAAAAGGCCGGAGCGTACAACGGCGGAAACTTTGTAATAAATATGGCGACAAAGATGAGGACAATAGTCCGAATAATGTAAATAATGTAGATTTTGCTCTATTTAATTTATTGAGCATTTTTACGTTATTTACTCAGTCGTTGATTATTTTTGACTAGACATTGCTGTGCTGATTATTTTCGATCGACACTGATGTCTTTAGACTTTTCTTGTTTTGGTGATTTTTTTTCCTTCATATCGGTTTGTTCAAATATATATTTTCATTTACAAGTTGTATTATCTGTTTTTTTACACTGCCTGAGTATAGGTATTAAAATTATATATATATATATATATAGTCAGCCACTGACCGACTGTTTCGTTGCATTACAGGTCTTCAGTGTAGATGTCTGATTGCTTCAAGCCAGACCGATCTGGTACCAGTCAGAGGTTCTACCCCGAGGCTATCGTCGCATGGCAGAGAGGAAGTGAAATGTCAACGTTTTCTATGTGAAATACGTCAGTGTCTCGGACAGCGCAATTCAATTCGTTTGAAGTGCAATGTGTTAATAGCGTTATGAGCGACTGTTTTGAAAAAAAAAAAGGCAAGAGGAAAAACTATTTTTTAACCGACGTGTTTCGCCCTCTGAGAGGCTTTATCAAGGCAAATTTAAGGTTTTTTTTTTTTTTCTGGACGTGTTTATATACAAGAGCAAGAGTGTCATTGGTTTATCAACCGTTTAAATTTGAGGACGTTCATGAATATTCATCAAATGGATGAAAGGTCAGTTAAAATATGTGGGAGACATAAAGTGTCATAATGTAAAATCTGTCAAGACAAAAGTAAATAAGTAATTTGAAACCCTTAATTTGATCTTGTGTATAAACACGTGAAATAAAATAAATCCTTACATTTCATTTGATAAAGCCCCTCAGAGGATAAAACGCGTCAGGTTAAAATAGTTTTTCCTCATGTTTTTTTTATTGATTTTTGTTCCTTTATAGATACACTCTATTGGCAAATAATTTACGTAAACATACATTTTATATATATATATATGGCCATCGACAGACAGACAGTTTCGCTGAATCACAATTCATCAGTGTATAAAAGAAGGATTACTGCCCAAATACACAATTACACACAGACACACAGAGTCTAGGTTTGACTATATATATATATATATATATATGTGTGTGTGTGTGTGTGTGTGTGTGTGTGTGCTTGTGTGTGTGCTTGTGTGTGTGTGAAAGAGAAAGAGTCTATGTGTGTGCCTACGTGTATACGTGTGTCTCTCACTGCGCGTGTCATTCCGTCTCTGTGTGGGTGGGTGATTGTGTATGTGTGTGTGTGTCTTCTTGTGTACGTATCTGTGTGTCAACAGCATCGACCGGTTTCTATTTTTACGGCGGTGTCAAGGAAAGCAGTTCGGATAGAGTAAGCGGAGGTACAAGTTTGAATTCCAGTCGAGCGCGCATATACCCCTGGGAAAAATGTATGGAGCCATCTCTTCTAAGAGATTGTGTCATATACACTTATTTGGCAACGAGTCTCTGAAAAGGAAATCTGACTTCAAATCCGCCAGTCAGTCTATATCCGTCACGCTGTCTTGCCTAAGAAAAACCACTGCTGCTATGGTGGCATGAATTTGAAAATGAAAGACCGATATGTTCATTTAACCCTTTATTAGGGTCAAATTAATTAAGGTAACATGAAAATCAAAAGCAAAAAGAGTATCTAAATACATTTTTAATCTGCAACACAAATATTAATAGCATGACTTCCCGGGGTCTTTTAGGCCTACTTTTAACTTATCTAATAAATATATTATATATATTCTTCTATAGTATTATTCATTGTGCCGTACCCTTTTCGGATGTATATCATCATCTCTCTTCACAACTTTTCACATGGAAAGACTATGAATTCAAAATCGTTGAGAAGACAAGTAGAAAATATTTCATTATCATTCCCAAGAAATTATAACTATTCACAATGGAGGAAAAGAATTTATAAAGCTCGTTTCATAATGCATTTCAGATGCATCAAGTGTGGTCATCAGTGATGCACTGTCTTCATCGCCGATTTCGGGTTATGCATCATATCGGTTCAAACAGCAAACCCAAACTGATTCCTGAAGGGTCAGGCCGTTTCTTTGAAAGCGTCGTGCTACGCACCACGACATTGCAAAAAAAAAAAAAAAATCAGATATGGCTAGGATTCCGACAGTTCTTATTGACATAGGCCAGTCAACGTCAGCCAATGAAATAAAGCCTTTTCATGCTTCCCTCCTGTATAGTGTTGTCTTTTTGCTCCATTCGGTTTTGTTTCGAGCTATTTCCTCCCGGAATCCATAACGTGATAAGCTGGACCTTTTCCTGCACATTTTAAACCAATGTTTCTACGTTTTAAATACCAATCCTATAATTCGATAACTAACGCCTATGTACACAGTAAATCTCCTTTGTGCCTTATCTCTTCAACGAGTTGGCTTTTGTCGCTTTCCACTACTTACTATCTTTGGAACTATCAGTAAAGCTTGATCTTTACTTTATTTCTCAAAATCCATTCCCTAATGTCCATTTATACAAGCTTGTTCGTTAGGTTACTCGTTGCTTTCTTCTGATGCCCTTGCTTTCTATGTCCTGTGAGTGTTCTATTCTCCAGGTCTTCTTTCCTTATTTTTTTAATAAATTTCAAGCACAAGAACTAGTGCCTATGCGGTTATTATCAGTGTCAGTTTAATTCATTGTTTCGATATGAAAATAATTTAGTTTGAGTTCAATAAACAATTTCCGAATTCTTTTTTTAAACATATTCCATCTGAAACTGATAAGAAAAATTCATAATACAAAACAAAAAAAATATTTTCAAACAATAAATAATAATATTTAAGGACCGTATCCATTCAAGATGTGGCCGATCATGGTCCTTCATAACATCCTATAAAAGATATTTTTCTACATTATTATCCCTCGTATTCCGAGCACTAATATCCATTAAAGCAAAATCTTTAGGGAGGTTGTTTCATTCTGCCTTTTTTTTCTTTTACATTTTGTGAGTGTCATATTCTCCAAGCACTCTTTCCAGAAATCTCAGCGGTTACTTTTTTTTTATCCCAAGCTTGATTTATTCCCATTTTACTATAACATTTTCGTTGTTCAAGTGTTTTGTGTATGGAAGTTTCACCATCCGTCTGCAGAACCACATCTCTGTTGCCGTCAGTTTCATCATCTGCGAGGAACGAATCGGAGTATTCACGTTCATGTAGGAAAATTCTTATTACACAGCAGTTCCACATTATTTTCTTTGCTTCTTCCAAAATTTTCATTTTTCTTAATACATTGCTTAGGTTTTGGAAAGCATCTTCCTCTATTTCAATGTGTCTTTGGATATCTGTTCCGTATTTTCCCTTTTCAGTTACAGCATTTCTCAGATAAATTCCATTTTCCTACTTGCTTAATTCGTAGTGAGCAAATTGAGCGTCTCTCTAGGATTGAATAATTTATTACAAATACGACGATAACAAACATTTATAAAAATAAAAATAATAAGTATTTTCTCAGAAGAATATATGCCAGTTAGACGGTGATTGTGCTTAATGAAAAAATAATTCTAGGAAGCAAAATTTAAAAGTGAGATTAAAGTATTTTTTTAAAATTAGGTTATCGCACTGGACATATTAGTATTCGCTAAGGATGGTTGATATTCAAAAGCTATTACTGTGTAATTCTCATAAAGTTAAAATAAATAAAAATAATCGTTCGAAATGAATCACGCACAGTGTCTGTTTTAAGGCTTATATTGATTTTTTGCTAAGTTAGTCTTTTTAATGTTCCAGTTCAAATAAGATTCAAAACATTGCATCCTGCCAATCTCTTAAGATGCGTAAAAAAGTGTCTGCTTTCAAAATCAGTCTTCTAATATTGGTTTTTACGCTAGCATGTTATTAAATTGTAAAGAAAAACGTCTTAGATATTTTTTTGTAAAATTAAGTCAGTATTTCTTGTCTGACATTGTATTGGAAAGGATTATTGAACAGCTGTGATTAATACAAGATTAGGATAAAAGACAAAGGCCGATTTTATAATGAGCTCCACAACTAAAAAATATTTAAACGCTATACATTAAAATTACTGTATCAATATTTAAGAGAATATTTAAAAAGAATAAAAGAAAAGAAAATCATTGTCTTCTTGAATTTGTCCTCTATATTCTTATCAATGATCTCATTAATATTTGTTTAATTATTGGATTGCGATATATTAAATTTTTGAACATTAATATATATTCTTCTACCAGACTTGTTCCTTCAGGATGGGGCGATCATGAAACGCTACAACTTCGGGTTATGACAATAAACTACATCCAGTAGCAAAGCCCATGATCAAGAGGTTGGAGTTTTTGAAGAGTGTGTAACCAATTCTTTATTGCATCTATTCGTTGGTCCTACAAGGCCCAGCCTGGTAGCCCCTGTTAGGTTACCCGCTAAACAAATTCAAAAAACTTGGAAAGTATAAAAATACGTATTTATAGCAAAGTGACCCACAATGAATTTTATCTTTAGTTGAAGGAATGCAACTGCGTTCAAAATATTTATATTACAGCATTAAATAACCCATAGAGGTGTTGATATACCGCTAAACAAAATCAACCAAACAACCAACATGAAATAATTCTTTCATGATATTAATCCTACAATTTCTTAAAGAAATCAAACTGTATTGCACATATCACCGCCTCTAGTAATTATGTCAACATAAATATGTATATCCACAAATGCTGAGCATCATCTACCATGTACACAATTGTGAAAGTAGAATAACATTAAATAAACAGAACAAACTTTCGTGGTGTCCTCCCTCTAAAGAGTTTATGTTAGACTCTTCCGCTTACTATAAGATTACTAGGTGTTGGAATGGGAAAAATAACAAGGTTCAACAACCGTCTTCCCAACCAATGAATTGAACTTGCAGAAATCCTCTTGTTTTGAAGAGTTTCTTTTTTTTTTTTCACTGTCAGTTTTGTAATTAACACTGGATACTCTTTTGTCGTAGAATTGGGTTAGAATTCCTTTCTTCACTGCTGTTGTAGACACTGTCAAAAAAGTATGATTTAACGTAAAATCCTTCGTCGCCAAGATGTTATGACCATTTATGTATATTAAACAGTAAGTACCCCAGGAGAGTATTACACGACTAGTGAGAGTGTATCGAATAAACTAGCGCTCAATCTATTCACAGTTTCCCGAGGCCTTCTTATAGTAGGCGGAAGAGTCTAACATAGACTCTTAAGAGGGAGGACACTACAACAGTAGGACAGAAGGCTTCGGGGAACTGTGAATAGATTGAGCGCTAGTTCATTCGATACACTTTCACTAGTCGTGTAATACTCTTCTAGTGTACTTACTGTTTAATATATGACATATCTGCTAATCTTTTTTTTGTTATTACTTAACCAAATACTTGGTCACAACACAAACAAACGCTACAACTTAGTTAACTTTGTAGTTCTTAGCAATTATTTTCCCCTTACAATCTCTCCAATTCTCTGTTCTGCCAACCATTTAGACAAACTCATTAGTTTGGTTACTTGGCATTTCCTTCTGTTGTACTTACCTTCAAAGAATATAGAGTAAAGAGGAAGAGTTATTTGCCATATCTCTGGTATCACAGAAACATAATTTACCTTGTGCAGACAGTATAAGACATTATTTTTTAGCTCTTCTATATGAGATAAAACGACATGCTACATGGCTTCCTCTTCTTTATGTAATGTGTCCCTTCAGGATTTAGGTGATCATGGTACTAAACAAGTGCCTGACTCTTCGCAGCTCTCAATAAATTTTATCTTTCTCCTAAACCCTGTTCTACGATCCATTTACTCAAACTATGTTATACGTCGTTTTTTTTCTTTCTTGCATTCAATCTGTCTTGTGAGTAACAGATTTTCCTAGTCCATTTTTCTCATTCTGTGCCCTAGAAACCTACACAATCTTTTCCTGATTTTAAATATAATTTTCTTTTTTGTTTCCATTTTCTCTAAAACTTCAATATGGCTCACATTTTCTCTAAAACTTCGTAGTTGCTACACAAAAGCTTTCATGTTTCAATACTACAGTATATAAAAGCTTTTCTGTAGCGATTTCAAAATGTTTTTATTATAATCTCTTATAATAAAAATATAAATGCTCTACTTTGTATTGAGCACTTTTTAAAACAATAAATGCTATGAATGGTGGAATTTTTTACTCCATCTGTTCTTTCTCTCATTTATATATATATATATATATATATATATATATATATATATATAAAACAAAGTAAAAAAAAACAACAAATCTGAGTTCTACAGTGGAAGTTCTTGAGAGGAGCACTAGCGATGTTGGTGAATGAAAAGAAGAAACGCGATAAGTGGATGACAGACAAAATGTTAATGATGATGAAAAGGCGAAAAAAATTATGTTCAGTAATGGAAAAGATTACCAAATACTAAACACAGTACGTAGAAAACAAGTGAAGAGAGGCTAAAGTGGAATGATTCAATGAAAAGAGCGCGGTAACAGAAACGATGAGTATCGCAGATAAAGCAAGAAGGCACAACAGACTTTATAAAAAACAAAAACAAACAAACAAAAAAACAAAGGAAGGAATGGAGAAATGCTCATAGATGGAGCGAATATGTTAGAGCTGGGGTCGGAAAACCCCAGCCTCCAGGTCACGTCTAGCCCTCTAAGGATTTTTGTTCGGCCCGCCAACTTAACACCCGGACACTATTATCTAAGTAATTTGTGGAGCAAGTGACAGAAAAAATGCGGTGTTTTTTTTAAATCAAAATTATATTCCGAATCCACTGCTTACTTCTATAAAAGCGGGAAATTAAAGCCTATTGAATAATACGAATATTATGACATCATTTCGAAAATGAAATATATTTAAAGTCATTTAAGAACAATATTTTGCGATGACGACGTGAATAATGTCTTACTCCTGAATCGACAAATATTTCATCTGATCTGAGGAATTTTTTGAACAATACGCAGAAATAAGTTCCTCATTAAATAATTTGCGATCACTAACTGTATTTTATTTGTAGTAAAGAATTTGTATTTTTTGTTGAATGTGTTGTAATTTTCCTGCAGTAAAATAAGGAATTCTGTTAAAGTAATATAATATTAACTTCGTTGTTTTTTTTTCTTTAAACTGCCAGAGCAAGGCAGCCATCTAGACGGAGCGGTTTGACGTCGAGACAATTTATTATAATACATTTGATACCATAGCCCTCTTCCGAAACACTGCATAGCTTTCTGTTGCGCTCTCTCCAAATTGTTTTCGACCCCTGGGTTAGAGTCGTTTTTCCTGATGAAAGAGAAAATTCAACAACACAGAAATATAGAAAAGTGCGATATATTAAAGTTTAAAAGGTGATCGGCACTAGACAAGAGGAACAGAAAAAAAGGCAGCAGGCTCTCAGGGGACCTTAAGAAAAATGGTTTCACTATTGACAAGATCACAGAAGTAATAAACAAAATATTCATCACTAACTCGATAATGGATGGTCTTAGTTGATGCATCTTCCCTGAAGTCAGATTAGAATAAATAGGCGTTCCATCGGACAATCAGTTTAACGAGTCACATAACCAAGTTAATGGTGCGAATTCTGATGACTAGAGTACGAAGCAGAACTTGAACGGAACTATGAAAAGAACGGCTGGAAACTCTACCAGGATTTATTGTCGCAGGACGTGATCTTAATAATATAGCATAGGCAGATGACGATGTGTTGATAGCAGACACAGAGAGAAAACTACAGGATTTCTCAGGGAAGTAGTAAATGAAAGCGGGAAAAAAGGACAAGCCATTTATTATTAGAAAACAGAAAGCATGATTGTAAGCAAGCGAAAAAGCCAAAGATTCTAACGACGAATTGGAAAATTCAAAATATATTCAAATATTTTAAGAGAGGATGGAAAATGCGACGTGGCATTTAAAAATATATTTTTTTTTAAAATGGCAGTATATCTTTATTGAATTGGGTTGGTCAAAAGGTTGATTCGGTTTATTAAGTAAATTTTCTGTTTAATAAGCGAATTAACTTTTTGGCCAACCGAATATTACTTAAAACTTACTAAATAATAATGGCTTTAGTAACATGTTTTTTAAGAAGTGGTATATATTTGATCATATTTTCTTTTTAAAAGGAAATTCTGCTATCGATAAAATATAGCCTTATCATATTGTGCGGGGGCCTCCATTATAGAATTGTAATAATATTTTATTAGAACAAAATACCATTCCTATTGTATAATGGAGATCCCCGCTTATAACATAAATAAATAAATAAAAGATTAGAGCAAATTTATAGTAAACAAACGGTCCTCTCAAGTGATATTAATCCATACTTTGTGGCCCAAGATTCGAACTCCAAATTGGAAAATTCAATTGGGCATTGCTTTATGTCTGGCACAATGTACTTAGCTTTCCGTCCTCTGTTAAAATACTTTCCAGTTATTTAATTTCCCGCACTTGTTTGATTTTGGTATCTCCGATTTGCAATTCGCACTTTGGGGTGTAGCACTAGACAATTATACAACCAAATATAAAATTATATTTACTTTAAAACTATATGTTCCTTTAATTTTGCTCACCTAAAATTGGGATGATCTGACACAAAGGTGGTATGGCCTAAGCTGTTCAAGACATCTAAATGTAAATAACATGAAATAAAAGCTGAAATTCTTAACCATTGTCTCATCCTTTGATCTTAAACGCAAATGTCTTCCGTGAACAACAAAAACAAAAGATTGACCTTGGCGTTCCAAGACTTTTGGAGGGGACTATATATTCTTGGGGTTATTTTGCAGTGCGTGACATTGCATTATCATACTCGAGAATAATTGGGTACACGGCCACATTACCTTGAAACAGCTGTTCCCGTACAACCACAGAAATTAAGCAACATCGAGTCTAGTTAATAACTAATTGTGTGGCCGCTTTGAATACAATGTGCTGTACGTTTCGATGTGCTGCTGGTGTAATAGATAAAGGCTCTGAATTCTTTGTCTGAGATCCGAGTGTTCTAATTACAGTTATGTTCGTTATATTTACTTACGCGTAAATACCCGTAAAACTAAATGAATCCACCTCTTCTCCTGCCAGCTATGAGTTAATTAGTAAGGCTCGTTTCACTATATCATTAGTATCCTCAAAACATCCTACACTTCAAAAATGTTTCTGGATTTAAATAACCTGCAAAATATTGATAAGCCGTAGAAAACGGATCATTCACAGGAATAGAAGTTTTTCCTAGTCTCCTGTTTAAGATTGGGTTTCCGGTTCCTTCTAAATTTTTTTTTTCATTCTCTTTCACTCCCAGTAGCACATTGCGTCTTAGTGACATTTTCGACTTGTTTGGGGTGAATTTATTTTCAAAAATCGAACGAGAATAACGGTTTTCTGTTTACTAAAGTAGGACACATTCGACAAATGTTTCTACGATCAAATCGCTAGCAATAAGCGTCTGTAGAGTTGGGTCTTGTAAGTTTGAGGAGCTCGTAATGGAAGCCGCTTTTATATTGTGCCAGACATAAAGCAATGTCCACTGTTGAAGTTGTTCAAGCTTTCATTTTGGCACTGGTTTCCCATTTTCTGATTACTGTTGTCATTTACAATTTCTTTTGAAAAGAAAGCCTATTTTTCATCAATTGTAAAATTGAACTGCGAACATACAAATTATCATTCTTACTTAAAACACTGCTGTATACAGTGAGGTTGTTGTGTTCATTTCGCAAACAAAATCTCATGATGAAGCCATGTCACATCTTCACAAGTCTTACCTATTAAACTATAACGATTAATAGTTTACCTCATCTCTTTTATTTTACACTGTGCCGTTTATAATTCAGTTTATAGTTCAATAGAAAAAACTTGCACAGTTTTGACTCAGACTTCATAGCGGTAAAAATCTTAATCACTTTCCGAAAAACTATTATTCGTGTTCTTCACGCGATACACCCTTCTGCAAATTAATTAAATAATTCCGTTATTATTTACAATTTTTTTGTATTTTTCCGATAAAACATGCCGCAGTGCACATGTTAGTACTTCGTATGTCCATTACACAAAGTCGTTCCTTGCAGATTGACCACAGATTCTCGATTGGATTTAAATCAGGAAAGTTTCCAAGCCAGTCTATAGTACTTTGATTTGCTCACTGGTAAGGCTTGCCAGTGTTTTCGTGCAGCGTTAAAAATTCCGTACGCTTCCTTGGAGTGAAGTCCATAGCAGACAATGGCTGTAGGACAAATAATCGACAGTCAAGACAATAGTGTCTGGGCGTGATAAAAATCTGATGCAATTACGGATGACGCAGTATTGTTCAGGGCTAAACAAAATCAATACACCCGAAAAATAAATTCATATTACAGCACACAACTGCAAAAGGCCTAATCTGAGGAAAAAAAAAAAAAAAGGAAATCGATTACACCCTGTCACTCCAGTGGGTCTGAAATTAAGTGTATGTTGAAAGAAAGGAAACTAAAGTGGTTGTTTCAATTAATTTGCACAATTTGAAACAACCACTTTAGTTTGAAACAACAGCTTTAGTTTCCTTTCTTTTCAACATACGGTCAGTTTTAAGCCCCACTGGAGGGACAGGGTGTAATCGATTTCAATTTTTCTCTCAGATTAGTTCATTTGCACTAGTTGTTCAGTAATATGAATTTAATTTTTCGAGTGTATGAAATTTGTTTGGCCTTGAACCATACTGCTTCATCAGTAATTCCATCAGATTTTTATCACGCCCAGACACTATTCTCTTTACTGTTGATTATTTGTCCTACGGCCATTGTCTGCCATGGATAATATTATTCTAAATTTTTTAATTTTAATTGTATTTTGATAATATATTAATTTATACCTATCTATAAGGTAACATTCTATATTAATCTTATTCGTTTGTTATTTGTATTTGTTTGACCGATTAACAAATTGAAAGAATCATCACAGTTTCTGCGTTAAAAATAACATAATACTGTTGAATACTAAAGTTTATGTTAAGATGCTTGCGTAAAACCTGTTTAAATAATGTACTTTTAGGAAACTTAGCTGTACTTTCTCGTCATATATTGATTATTTAATGTCTCACTAAAGCAACAAGCCAACGAGATTCAAGACAATATTTACTCGGAACAAAGCAACCAAATTAAAGTGATCTCGTCACAGGTTTGTTTTAACCAGACAATCGGTGACCAAATCACGTTTACCAACAATGATTTCAAAACAGGTTTCTGCCTTTAGCACAGAGGGGAGCATTTAGTATGTACGCTCAGATATCTTCTTCGGCCGGATACCATATGGTTGCTATTGATGGACTGATTTAAATAATAGGCAATCGGACTTAATAAAATCGCTCCGTGTTTGTGATCAGGCATAGATATTATTGTATTAACAAACATACTTTCTATTTAATTTAGCATTTATTCATCAGTGAAGAATGACTGTGAAACTGATGAGATAATTTTGGCATTTCCAAACAGAAGGAATTTTTTTTTTATTATTATTTAATGCCGCGCCTTTTCGGGACGTGGATAACCATAACCCCGCAGAGTTTCAGTTTCTTTATTATCTCTGAATTATGATAAAATAAGATAGTGCAGAGGTTTTCTTTTAGCTTTTTCATTGTTTGGGACATCAGTGACATCTTTTCTATATTGGTCTATATTGTTATTTAACCATTATCCGATAGTGATGAAATGGATTCATACGTTAACTAAGGGAATAAACCCCAAAGTAAATATAACTTACTAGATCGGATCATTAACTTTTCTATTTCACCAATAACATCTGTACTATTGTTGTAGTAAATCACAGATGTTACTATATTAAAATAAAAAGAACTCAGTGAACAGGGTTCAAATCTAGGCTGCCACTCACTCTTTCACTTTCAAGGGTTTTCTTCATGTAAGGCTTATCAGCCGTATAGGAGTTTTGGTCCCATTTTTGTCATGTCATTTTTTCCTTTGATGATCTTGATCGTGTCCCTAGAGGTTACAATGTTGACATTTCTGGCTCTCTAAACTTGTGTGACAGGCAGTCAGAGAAAAGGACAACTGGCAATTCAAAATATTGGAGAAAATAACAGGAAATCACCCTCTTATTTTTGGCAAGAAGACATGTAGATTCACAAATAATGAAGCAAAGAAAATATTATTAGATCAGAAATCGTGTACGCCTTAAAGCGACGTGACATTTAAAAATATATTTATTTCTAAAATGGCAGTATATCTTTATTGAATTGGGTTGGCCAAAAGGTTGGTTCGGTTTATTAAGTAAATTTTCTGTTAATAAGCGAATTAACTTTTTGGCCAACATAATATTACTTCAAACTTACTAAATAATAATGACTTTAGTAACTAATGTTTTTTAAGAAGTGGTATATATTTGATCATATTTTCTTTTTAAAAGGATATTCTGCTATCGATGAAATATAGCCTTATCATATTGTGCGGGGATGTCTGTTATATAATAGTAATGATAATTGTTACAACAAAATAGTATTAATATTGTATAACGAGATCCCAGCTTATAACATAAATAAATAAATAAAAGATTAGAGAAAAGTTATAGTAAATAACTTCTCAAATAATACTAATCTATAAAATTTGTAGCCCAAGATTCGAACTCCAAATTGGAAAATTCGAAATATATTCAAATATTTAAACAGAGGATGGAAATGCGGCACCGAATTGTGCGCGCGTCTTGAATTAGCGAATTATGTAAACCAAAACATAAACAAAGTACAAAGAATCAGGAAACTATCGTCAGGAAAAGAGAAAAGTACGTGGAACTGATACGTGATATTCACCAACTTGCATAACAGTGAATGTTGGAAAATCTCCACAGATGTTGAGCAAACTGCCTTGTCCGGCATTTACTGCCATACAGGAGGATAGATATCACGTGACATCCTAGTACTATTTTCCTTGTTTCCAGAGAAGTTTTTTTCTGTTTCTTCGTACTTAGCTTTAGGACTGCGTCTTTGGCTAATCCAATACGCTTTCGAATTCCAGTGTCACAATTTCCGTCCTTTGTTAAAGTATTTCCCAGTTATTTAATTTTCCGTTTGGTGTCGCCGATTTGCAATTCACACTTTGTGGTGTAGCCATAGACAATTATACAACCAAATATAAAATTATATTTACTTTAAGTCTATCTGTACCATTTCCTTTGGTTTTTCCACTGAGTGGTAAGCAGGATATAAGAAAAATGATGAAGGAGAGAGAAGAAGAAAAAAAAAACTGGAATTATGAAGACAGATGACAACATTTGACATTGCATTTACATTTTTGAAAATCAAAGTTGGTTGCAAAGGAAGAATCCTGGTGAGAGTTCTACCACCGAGAAGTGCGAGTGAAAAATACTTAGCATAGAACTTAGTTTGGATTTACCGATTTAAAATGTAAAATAATAAAACCTAACTGCCAATTCAGTACTTCTTTTAAATGAATAAATTCCTGGTACCAAAGACACCAGGAAAATTATTATGAGTGTATGGTGGGAAAAAAACAATCGACGTAGTGCTTGTAACATGCATATAGTTTCATTTGTATGGAGGGCAGTGAAAAACTTCAAGGAAATTGTGCAAATATTTTTATATTTATATTCCGCAGGGAATATTTGATTTACGGGTTATAGCCGGTATTAACCGACAGTATTTCGAGTTAATTGTTTAACGTTTACATCAAAAACAATTCTCTTTAGAGTGGCATAAATCCGGCCATAATTGATGCAAAAACATTATATATGTAGTCAATCTTAGTTGGAAGATGAATATTATTGGTGTTTAGAGAAAGGGTTTATGAATATGATTCTCAATAAGAATTATTACTGTAGAAATGGTCAAGTAGTTTCAAAGAAGGATGATCCAGAGTTGTATATGTTGAACGCCCCAGCAGATCATAAAAATCAGTTTGTGAGAAATAATTCAATGTTGGGATTGAAACGACAGGGACCAACGAATAACAAAAGCAAATAATAATATCTTAGACATGTCAGATCTTTCTGTCCACACATTGAATAATAGAGAAAAGCGAAGTATAGTCTAAATCTATCTGCTTTTAATTCAGTGTTTTCGTAATGTCTTTGAACGTTTATAGTTATTTTAAAAAATGGATTAATAAAATTTACTACTTTACGATTTAGTCGCCATGAGTATTCATTTTTCATGTGAACTCTACTGAGCAAAGATAAGTAATTATCCAAAATCACTCATTTTGTGCGTAGTGGTCTATATTATTTCAGTTTATTGAAAAGAACACGGTTTGGCGAGAATTAATAATTAATACAATTACTAAATCCTATGAATACAAAATACTTAATAAAATTTTTCATTAACCAAGAAAAAATTATTAATTTGCTCTCATATACTTCTGCTTGTTCCCCCGTTAGTTAGTAAGTTATATCCTACCATTGCCACTGGTAAATAAGGGACCATTCCGTTTTGAATGTGATGAAACACGAAAATAAATGTTATATCTGAGATGCTGTTTGAATCTAATGTGAGAAAAAGTAAACATAATAACAAAAAGAATAAATAAAGAAATGAAAGTAAGATAAATAGGGTGATAACTCTCCTGTATGTTTAACATCTAATTACAGTGTAACCCGGGTATAAGAGACCCGGATATAAGAGAAACCCAGATATAAGAGAGATTTTCTCTGATCCTGAATTAGAGCCTGTGTTAATGTATATAAAATAGACCAAACCCGGATATAAGAGAAACCCGGATATAAGATACTTCTTCTCCGGTCCCGTCAACTCTCTTATATCCGGGTTACACTGTAATTAAAACGGAAAATCTTGTCAGTTTTAAACCTGTTACTTCCTTAAGCTCAATTGTTTAACGAAAATATTTAACGATGTTATCGAGAAATTATTTATCAGAAAATTTTTAAGGATTCAATAGAATTGCCATGGAAATTTATAAAAAAAAGGACTCTCGTAAGGAGATTATTCAGTCAGTCTATATTTGAAATTATTCTGAAAAGGAAGATAGAACAACTGCGTAATTTTCGCAGCTACTGCTGATAATTATTGCTGTTATTACACTTGAACAAAAGTTTACGGTTTTAAAAAACCCTAAAAAATACTAGAATTGTACAAGTTATTCAGTTTCAGAATATATGAGTGCTTTAATGTTTAGGGAAGCGGAACCAGTGAACCGATCTCAAGTTTCCGTCTTGATTCCTTTTTCGCTTCGCAACAATGCTCTTGCGTAAGACATTGAAATTTATTCTCTCTCCATCTATGGGTTAAATAACATGATATTATTGAATCTCTAAGCTTCGCGGATCCTAGTTTACAAAAAAAAAAAGAATTTTTTTACCTCAAAACAATAGAGAGAGAATTCAATCGAAAAACAATTAAATAAGGAAGAGGAATTTTTGGGTAGCCATGTTCAGCTAGGTCATCAAGGGACATGGTATTAAAAAAATTCAATCTCTGCATATGATAAATGAATGCGTGGTGAACTTTTGAACAGTTCTAATAATTATAGGGTAAGTAGATTTCGTTTCATCTTCGTTATTGATAACGTCTAAATTTAATTTAATATGGCATTCGTAGAAAAAAGAGTGAAATGCCAGGAAGATATATTTTTTATTTTTCTGTTTGGTGGGGTGGGGAAATGATATTTCCCACACTGAAAATAACTTTTCGGAATTCTTTTACTAATTTCCGAGACTAGTTTATATGGAAAACATAAATTCAACCAAGAAGCAAACTGGATTTGATGGTAGAGAAGACAAAGGGGGGATCACTGTATTTGTCTTTCCCCAGAAGGCCTGCTAATTCACAAGTATTAAAGAAAATGAATCTCTTTAGAGACATGAATGCCAAAGGAATATGGCATTCAAAATCAGTCTGTAGTTTAAAAAAAGATAAAAGCGTTGGTGGCAGATTTTGTTCTGTTTTTTTTCTTCTTGTTGTTTCCTCTACGTAACCATCATCGTGTAGAAGTATCTGGCATTCTAAGGATTTGTTTACGGAATTGTCCATTTAATTGTTTTTAATACTATTATTAATACATGGCCCAAGAACCACTCAGGATTATTAGGCAATGAATAACTTAGGTGTAAGTGCATAAGGGGATGAGTTATGACGAGCATATTATGAGGACATATGGTGCAGGTAACGCTTGATGCTCGACTCGATGAAATTAGAATTGTAGCGATCTGCGGAGCATACACAAGGGATTGTGTTCCACAAAGTTAAGAGTTCTCGGGGAACAATTATCTGAATGTACCTTCCTTCTTACCAAACGATTAGAAAGGAAATAAAATTGAGTTGGCCCCGTGTACGTTGCTAAGTGTTTCCTAGTTGTGAAGGTCTGAACTAGTAGAAATGACCATTATGGTTTGTGGGAACATGTCTCATGAGAACAGCGATGAAATAACGAGACGCTTTCAAAGTTTTTTGAGTTGCAAATTGGAATGTTTTTGATCACCTACTAGGGCGGGCGATCGCTTTTGAAATGACAGCACCAGCCCAGATATAGCTGGGATTTCCCATGTTTGGTCTGATCTAAAACTTGTTAAGATAGCGGTATGTCAATAGGAGTCAGGTACTTTCTGGAACAGAAGAAAGAAGCGATTGTTTTTTCCTCATCTTTAGCGATGGTACGAATAGGCGAGTTCCACCCTTAATCTGGATCGAGCCTTGTTTATAGTTATTAAAATTATATACGTGCCTTAAAGGCAATCATAGCAGAGGCTGTGCCAAGAAACAACTTTTAATTAGATATTTAATAATATGTCACTCGTGAAATATTTCTGTTATTGATTCATGTCGTCTTCATTCTGCAGAGTAAGGAAAAGTACAATCAATTTTAGGTAGTGTATTATATCAGTTGTGATTGGAATGCAAATGCAAACAAAGCAATCTTATTATGCAGAGCCAGCTTGGTGTAGTATTTGTCTCTTTAACAATAAATATCTTCCAATAGCAGATCGAGTTTTTCTTAATTAGAGTTTTGAATTTATAGTTTCTTATGCGGTAACATCAATAATGTTCAAATGAAATTAATTTTACATTCAATGAAACTTCCATTAAGCTTTCTTTAATTTAAAAGTATAACTTAAAGACTAAATGCCGAATATTCCGGTACCGATATCTGTCTATATTTCTGAGATCAGGTATCATGTAAACTATTCACATTATTAGGACAATTGTCTTCATCTTTGTTGCCATATTTATTACAAAGTTTCGGCCGTTGTACTCTCCGGCCTTCGTCAGGTGGTTGGAATGTCGAACTGAACCCTTTATTTCGTTCGCTGGGATAGACAGTTCTAGTTCCATGTGCCATATCCCCATGTCCTCAAGGAAACATGGCACAGTGGATAAAGCCGTTAGTTAGATCCAGTGACAGGACCCAAACAGTGTAGGCTCAATACTTGGTTAAGACAGTGGAGAACTTGGAGAGGGGAATTAACCGGAGATAACTGATATCTGACATCAATTAGACATGGCACGTGGAACTAGAACAGTCTCTCCCAGTGAGCGCAATAAAAGGTTCAGTTCGACATTCCAAGCACCTGAAGAAGGCCCGAGTGTACAGAGGCCGAAACGTTGTAATAAATCTGGCGACAAAGATGAGGACCATAGTCCGAATAACGTAAATAGTGTAAAATCTACGATTACAATTTGGTTTGCTTTGCTTTGTTTTACAACATATCAACCCCAATGGGTTATTTAATGCCGACAAGATTTTTACTGCTGGTAATATTTTTTTCACAAATATATTGTCGGTAACGGCCGAAACGTTGTGATAAATATGGCGACAAAGACGAGGACAATAGTCTGAATAATGTAAATAGTCTACATAACACCTCATCTCAGAAATATAGACAGATACTGAAGGATTGGTACTGATCCGATACATCGAAAATATTGAGACAAATTGAGAAATCCTACCAGAAACTGCCACGAATATCGAAACATTTGACGTTTCTACACCGATGCTGAGATCTACAACTCATCCCTTCAGACTTGGCACCAAGACTTCCTGTCAATATGATAAATATGGCAACAAAGCTGAGGACAATATTCCAAATAATGTAAATAGCGGATTCGTGTAACAAATATCAGATTTTAAACATTCAGAATCGGCGTTTATTCTTTTATGAGCTGAAATTTTAAGGACGTAAGAAAACATTGCTTTCAACAAGTCTTATCAGTTTTACCTAAATGCATGTAAAAAAAACAAACATTATTAATCACAGGAGCCGACAGGTTCTTGCTTAAGTTCAGGTTTCCGGCTAATTCTAAAGTCTACTTCAACTAAACTATGAAATATTATTTTTTGTTAATTTTTTCAGAGAGACAAAAACAATTTACTCACTAGAAAGATGCAACTTCGTTTCAGTGCATTTAAATTGCACTTCTACTAGTGAGAACCAAAAGTTTTATAAACAATTCTGTTTGTAAGCTAGCCGCACGTAAAACGACACTTCCTTTTTCCATTTGTTCAACAAAAATATTACATAAAGGCAAAATGGTGACAGCGTGAAACAATCGTGCTTGTTGAAACAATAGTGTTTGTATCACTCTGTCACACATTTGCCACAATTTTGTCAAACAAATGGAAAAAAAAAGAAGTGACGTTTCACATGCGGCTTGCTTACAAACAGAATTGTTTATAACCGTTTAGTTCTCACCAAAGTGCAATTAAATTCACCGAAACGAAGTCGCATCTTTGTAGTGATAAATTGTTTCTGTCTATATGAACAAATTATAATAAATATTGCTCTACTATCGGTATTGAGCCCTTTTTGAATTAATGTTGTGAACGTTAGAATATATATATTATTTTCGTTCTCATTACATTCGGTATATATATATATATATATATATATATATATATATATATATATATATATATAATAAAAATATATATACCTGCGTTCCTAGTGCAACTTAAACCTTCATGGTTTTACCAACTGAACTGCTGAACGAATGCCTATTATGGTTGTTTTTTAAAAAAATAATAGCTCGCATATTCGCTTATCTGTGCATGCACGCTAATTCGTGTACATACAGCTACTAATATCTAATTATTTGGTTTATATCCACATTTATAACTATATAACTATATATATATATATATATATATATATATATATATATATATATATATATATATTAATCCATTCTAAATTCACGGATGAATTTCTTAGTGTTGTTATTAAACTGATTAAGGAAGACGCTGTAGTTTTGGTAATTTGTTTTATTTTTCGAAGTGATTTCAATATCATTTATATCATATTCAAGAATATAAAAACAAAAATTTGAAGTTTTTGTTCAATCAACACCGAATTAAAATAATTCTAAATATAACAACAATGTTTTAAAATGAGTATAAAAGCAATGATTTGGGATCCTGAAATTGAAAAATATTGTTTTTTTTTTGTTTTTTAATTGCACGTTGAGTATTTTAATATATTAATAATCAAAAAATATAAATGAAGTTACCACCCTTACATACTCTCAACAGTTGATTTAAGGCTGATTTTTAACAGCTGAGTGTTTTCTCCGTATATTATGCCTAATCTCTATATATAAAACTGAGTATGTGTGTGTGTGTGTATGTGTGTGTGTGTTCGCGAACTACTCGATAATCATAAGGCATATTTCCACCAAATTTAAAACATAGATTGTACTCAATACTGGGTGTTTCTGGTCAAACAAAGTAGTCATTTTTCAAAAATCAATAACCGTTAATCGATAAATATAATGATTAAATGGGAATTTCCATTAGTTTGGCTGTTTTTAAACTTTCAAACTTGAAGTCTAAACCCTAAGGTCGATTTTAATGAAACTTGAAAAGTGTAAGCAACTTACTTTTACGCTTATTTCACGCTATATTGATGTCTGTTTCTCTCGACACTTGGAACTCCAGAGTGCCCCAAAGCGTCCCCCAAAAATTCAAATTGCTTCGATTTTGATGAAATTTTGCATGTTTGCTACGCTCTTACAATGAGATAGAAATCGGTTATCAGATTTTTAAAAATGCATAAGAGGGCCCCCAAGATGACCCTATAAACCCCTTTATGCCTCAATTACTTTTCAAGTGCATTTTGTAGCAGTATCCCCCAATTTCAACGAAAATCTCAGTACATATTGAGATTATATCGAGTAACTGACATAGTCACTTGGAATTCACTGAAAATCAACACTAGGACCCCCACCAGTTAGGGGACCAGCAGGTAACCCCGAAATTTAAGTCTACAGCCTTGGCCATAAAGTCGATTATAAAGTGTGCACCGATGAGAGAAGTGCACGTAGGTATAAGACGCCTTGTGCGAGATCGATCGAGATGTGTAGTGTGTACAATTGATTTTGCTCCACGTGCAATGATCGATCGAGTTATGTAGTGCGTACTATCGATTTTGCTTCACGTGTAGTGTTCATTAGTGCCATGTGATGAAATAAATGCAAAAAATATCATCCGCGTCAAAGTTGTCATCCAGTAAAAAGGTAGACTGCCTTCATGCATGTGTATTTTGAATTTTTGATACTTTAAATTTAAATTTCTGAACATCATATTATTAAAAAAGTTTAAGCGTAAATGCCAATTTTTAATTATGTATTTATAATCTAATCAGCGTTTAAATAATGCTTACTAACTCATATATTCGGAAACTTGAGCCTTAACATTTTGACAGTTTTATTCTGAAAAATGCACTTATAATAATGTAAAGGTCCTCTTTCGATTTATTTATAATTATGCTAAACTTAGCGTCTACTTTTTAACATTCATAGTGAGTAGGTTTCTAGCTGCACGTTAACTTTTATCTTTATCACTAGAACGTTTTTTTGGTAATCTATTTTTAGATAAATCCTACCAGCCTGCTTATAATTATTTACCACGATCCCATAGCCACCCATATAAACTTTCATTTAATTTATTGGGGTATATTTCCATTAATGTGTATAATATTCTTGTTTTTTAATTGTTTACTTCATAGTTTATTCAAAAAGCTTAGCCAAACCCCTCCAACTACAGCCTGACAGTAATGCCAAGAAAGCGAAATCTTTCATTTGGACGTGCTACTACTACAGCCAAACGCATGACAGCATGGAAAAGGGGAGCTTCGCAACAAGAAACTCAAATTAGACTGACACAAAATGTTATTCGTACAGCGAATGCAAGGTCAGCAGAAACTAATGAGCAACGGTTAACTAGATGAGGAAGGAACATTGCCAGAACTACTGCTACTCGAGCTGTCAAAACTGAGGAGGAAAAGAACAATTCTATACAGTCATTGTGAATGTTGGTTTTCAGCCTTGACACGGCTGCTAGGAGAAGTCTATGTTGAATTTTTTCTCCTTCCAATGCATGTTGTTCATTCGATGTAATTTGAGCAAAAGCTGCCAATAAAGCATTTCTCCTCAACAATTTTCAAAGATCGATTGCGATTAATGTACTCTTCATTTGCTGACAAATTTTTTGTATCTTCTGTGCTTCTGTAAAAAAACAACTTTCTTCTGTTATAAATATTTTCACACTTCATGTCATTATAATTTTTCGCCATATAGATAAGAGGCACTAAAGAAAATCTTCTTACAGATTGGATGAGGTTCGTGATTTTTTTTAATAAACCCAGGCAACGCCGAGTAATGCTGCTTGTATATAGATATATATGCATAAGTGTGTGTGTGTGCGCGCGCGCCTGCGTGTACAACTTTGTGCGTGTAGGCGTAATTATATGCTTATATATTTGTACTCAATTTTTCATTTAGTTATTTGAGGAATTTTCAGACAGGAATCTGATATGGTCACAAGCGAAAAATATAATCATTTTCAAGTGAGCACAGAGGAAACGATTGCGGATATCTTCCCAATTAGAAAAAAGTCCATAGCTTTTTTCTTTTATTACATCAACAGATTTCGACGCCATAACCAGGAGCGAGATGGTTTAGGCGAATGAAGACCAGGCCAAAGTAGACAGTTCGGACATGCGAGAAAAATGTCATAGAATATGTGATTAGTGTAATGGCAGCCGGTGCACTGCTCAAAAGAGTCAAAGAATTCAGCTGATGGAAGTAGTTGTGCTAGTGTTGTTGGCAGATGTGACTCGGTAATAAAAGCGACTTATAAAACAGGCGACAGTGCTTAGCCGAGCTAGTGCCATGAAAAACAAAAGGTATGAATGATGCAGTCTTGGAATTAAAACAGTTGTGGCTGGCGCGGTGATTACTGGAGCGAATTCGGACGAAAAGAGGAAGATCGCTCTAAGAAAAGATGAAGGTAAAAAAAGAAAGAAATATGACCGGTGGCAATTTTCAAATAATTTGTAAAGAGAACAGACTGAACGAAAGAAAGAAGATGTGGATAGTATAAAATATGAAGACAGAAGAAACGTACTTCTTTTGGTAAACAACATGAAATATGAAAATATGAAGAAAGAAGGAAAATGGGCAAAAAATCCTGTGAAATATATTGATAACATTTTTGAGAATGATATATTGTAGAAAATAAAAATGAATACAATAAAGAATAGAAAAGAATAAATAAATACAATTTGAAATACTTTGAAATAGTTTGAGAAAATATTGTAACAGAAAATAAAATGAATACAAAAAATTAAAAAATTAACAAAAGAGAATAAAAAAAATGAAAGAAAAGAAAGGAAGAAAACTTTAAGAATACTATCCTGTATTGTAATTTGTCTGAACATGGAAACTATAGCAAAAAGATAATATTTTATACCTTTATATAAAAGACTCTTTGATCATATGAAAATTTCATATCTGTTCTTTGTAAATAAAAGAAAGAAAATGGTAAAAATAATTTCCCCTGTAAAACAGAGATAATCGTGTTTGAGAAAAGATATCACATTGGAAATAAAAGAAAGAAAGTCAGACAGAAAGGAAATACTAACAATAATGCCTTGAGTAAAATTGAGGTAAAAATAACTCAATAAGAGATGCCACTGGAATAAAAGAAAGAGAGAAAGAAAGAAAACAGTAAAAATAATTTCCCTTTATAAAATAGTGGAAAATATATCCGAAAAAGAGACGTCATTGGAAATAAACGAATGAAAGAGAGAAAGAAAGAAAATAGTAAAAAAATTGTCCTCTATAAAATAGTGGAAAATATATGGGAAAAGGATATCCCATTGGAAATTAAAGAAAGTCAGAAACAAAGAAATTATTAAATTAATTTCCCTTTATATAAAGTGGCAAAAAGGAGATGTCAATGGAAATAAAAGAAAAAACGAGAGAAAGAAAGAAATAGTAAAATTAATTTCACTCTATAAAATAGTGACAAATATATGTGAAAAAGAAATGTCATTGGAAATAAAATAAAGAAAAGGAGAAAGAAAGAAAATAGTAAAAATAATGTTCATATTTGAAATAGTTGCAAATATATATGAAAAAGAGATGTACACGGAAATAAAAGAAAGAAAGAAAATAAAAATAATTTCGCTCTATAAAGTATTGGCAAATATATCTGAAAAAGGTATCACATTTGAAATAAAAGTAAGAAAAAGTGAAAAAAGAAAATTGTAAAAATATTTTCTCTCTATAAAATAGTTGTAAACATATCTGACAAATATATCCCATTGGAAATAAAAGAAAGAAAATGGCCAAAATATTGTCCCTCTATGAAATAGAGGAAAACATATCTAAAAAATATCCCATTGGAAATAAAAGGTAGAAAGAATGCGAAAATAAATATTTAAAAAATGTGATTTTGCGAAAAGTTTGCGAAACATGTTTGAGAATGAGATGCAAATGGAAATAAAATAAAGAAAGAAAGAAAGAAAGAAAGACAGAAATAAAGAAAAAAACGTAGCATATGATTCTGAGTTAAATACAGAAAATATGAAAAATAAACAAAAATAGTGAATATTCTTTTTTTCAAATAGTGGCTGAAGAGACTGAGTAACAGATTATCGTTTGATATAGAAAGATTCCACATTAAATCATGTCCTGCTCATCTACAGTCGTTGGCCTTGGTTTATCCCTGAGTAGGTAATATGGCTGCAATTTTTCCTTTTCTCTTTCTAATTCTTTACCGCATTTATTCTTTCTCCCCCTCCATCCGAATATTCATTTCCAAAGCGATAACCAATTTCGAATGGAACTGGTCGCCATTCAGTGGAATAAAACATTAGGAAGACCAAGGGAGAGTGATTAGTGTTCTGAAGGGGAAAGGAACAAAGTGCTTTAGGTTAGTTTCCTACCGTTTTCGCAGACTCTTTATTACAGCCATTTATTGGGATAGGCTCTTTCAGTCGAGCAGATTCATGAGGTCAGAGACTCTCTGCACTTTGGAAAACCGAAGGAAATCAGGCTGAAATGATTAAACTCAGTTCCAGTCTTACGAAATTTTTGGATTAACGGAAAAGTTATTATGACTTTGTTAAGTAACTTGGCACAATATTTGAAATTGCAACGCACACATTAGATCAGTAATAGCAACTTCCTGTAATTATTAAATGCACTCTGGAAAAAATTAATCACTTCCATCAGCACATAGAACAGAGCCTTCGGCCAGCTTTCTACCGACCGCTCATTGACGATCTCACTTTGCGTGTCCAGTCGTGTCTTCGTCGGTGTGAGCCAAAACCATGGAAAAACTCGCTGCATGGTCGCAAGGAAACGAAAGACAAGACAAACACCACGGACAGAAAAGACAACTCAAAGCATTCTTCCCACATATTTAGCTGATTTATTCAGTATCCCTCTTTCTCTACCTGACTGCGTAGATAAAGAACAGTTGAGACATCTTAAACTATGTCAGTCTAACAAATCGGCTTTTCTTTTCTATCAATTCTCGACTCATCTACAATGGACGGTACGTCAGCAGAACCACCCGAGCATAATCTCCCTCCACCCACAGTCAAGGGAAGGGCAGAAGTGATTTCTTCAATCACAACTGAGATTTTTAATATAGACAAGACACCGGAAAACATCAATGTCCAGCTACGTCGTTCCTTGACTCCAGACACCGGAAAACATCAATGTCCAGCTACGTCGTTCCTTGACTCCAGACACCGGAAAACATCAATGTCCAGCTACGTCGTTCCTTGACTCCAAATATTCAGCTACGTCGTTCCTTGACACTTTTATATATTTATTCTTCGACTAACTGGATACCGCTTAGAAGACGCGATTTCTTAAACTCCATCCAACTGAAATAAAATAGACTAGACTATGAAAATTCTAGAGACATAAAAAGACTGAAGAAAGAAAGAAAAACACTACTTTCTCTTGTATGTGGGCATCCGAAATTCAGTGGCACAGCTATGAAACTAACACAAAAATTGCATGTATAAACTTACAAATGACTAACGAGGATAATTTTGGAATCACACGGAAGAAGATGAAATAATTTAAAAGATCCGTCCACTTTATAAAAAAATGCCAGTAGCTCCTTGCCACGTTCTCCTTAAACTCGTCCCTTGTGCCACAATGTGAATTCTATACACGAGAATGGACTGAAGTCATACGGACATTAACTTGAACTGCAGGATACATTACAGACCTACGTGATACGTCAGTGGTAGTCTCAGCATTATTTTGTAGAACCGCGTCTCCATTGCCGAAGATCTCCTCTTCGATTACGAGCAATTGTTAGATATTCACTGGTATAGCGGAGGATTAATATTGTAGCATTAATATTGTAGCATTTCAGCAATCCTTGTTTCTAACAATTATTTTCCTGTTTCATAATAAATTCATTAGCTTGTGAAATACATCTACGGTGATTCAATGCACCATAAAATTTTCGAGTCATATTTTCATGTAATCTTTTGTTAAAATAATTCTGTACTTTTTGGATTCTGATATCAATTTGTAGCTAGCATCTTGTGATGATGAACATGAATTCTGTTCAGTCAATTGATGGTTAATTGTTTCTTCTATTTCCTTTTTTGCATTGTCTACTAATGTCTGAAGTTTTGAATCAATGGAAATTCAATTCCATAATCTCTCTTTACAAAATTAATTTAGATCCAAAGCTGTAGAATTTTCCTGTGCATAAATACAATATTTGTTATCTTGAAAAATAAACTCCTACATTATTATTTAAAAAGATCGCAAGCAAAGATTTCGTTAGAATTCAATTCTGTTTCTACTATTTGTTTGCTAAATTGATTTTTTATATAACGAAGATGAAGTTTTTTTTTTTTTTTTTTTTTTTTAAAGATGAAAATAATTGGCGCGGAGTTTTAAAGATCAAACTTTTACGGGCAAATGACCTTTGCGAAGAAAAGAAATCCCGAAATACCAGTGCTGCCAACAATCAGTTTCTGTCTGTCGTAAGAGACAAACAAATAATCACTTCATCAAATCGCAAGTCTGACATCCACGTAATGGAGTAAATATTTATAAAGTTACCAGAACAATTTTCAGTAAACAAATGCTTACTGCAGTGGTAATGAAAGAAAATAAAACGGAGAAAAAACCCTGCCCTCTTCTCCGTGCCCTTATCATTGCGCATTTCAATCGCTTCACAGATGCAACCAATGATGGAGTATTTCTGCTCTATATTGAATGGAGTTGCTCAATCCCCAGTCTTAAATTTAAAAGTGACATTTGGAGGTGATGGCATTTTCGAACCTACAGCCTCTTACAAGCCTGTCGCTAACCTGTCACTTATTCTAATCTCAAATTTTCAGAGGGGCTTCACTCTTCAGTGCCAACAGCAGCCATGGCCTGCGTTTTTACTTATGCAGGTTTGAATAACCCGCAATTCCTACGCATTCCTTTGGTGATAAGCATATTTTCCTGCGATTGTTCATTTCCGCGTCGATGCATTTTCGAAAATTAAAATCGTAGCCTCATAGTCTACAGTTAGGAAAATTCTAGATACAGTTGTTATCTATCCGCCATATCCTCGTAATCTTCACTTGATACTTACTCCTTTTGCAGTCACATCACGACTCATTCAGTGATTCTCTATCTTGCGTGGATATTGCGTCTTGAATTGGGTGAACATTAAAGAAAAAAATAACATCACATATCTCTATCACATTCAAACTGCACGTTGTGTTTACGGGTTCAGCAATTGATGTGGTAATCTTTGGTCATGAAGGCCGCAGATGTAATCCTAGCCGTCCTGGGTATGACGATAAACTACATCGGCGTCCTGGGTACATCCGACAGCAAGGCCTTTAATCAGGGGGTTTTGAAGAGCGTGGAACAACCTATTAATTACTGGTGTTCCCAGGTTCATCCTGACCAGGGCTGGTAGCACCTGTCAAGGTCCCCAGCTATAAGCAAATAGTTAACCCCGCAAAAAGGGTCAAAACACTATGAAAGTATAAAAATAGGTTTTAATACTTGTATAATTTTTTTCAGAAAAAAAATTACCAGCAATAAATTTTTGAAAAGTAAATATTACCAGCTATACATTTTGAAGAAAATAAATATTACCAGGAATACATTTTTTAAAAAAAAATATTACCAGAAATGAATTTCTGAAAAAATATTACTGACAATATATTTTTGAAAAAAAATATTACCAGCAATTAAAATCTTGTCGGCATGAAATAACCCATTGAGGTGTTGATATGCCGTAAAACAATGCAAAGCAAACCAAACTGTAATCGTAGATTTTACACTGTCACATTTATAACGTGCAAATCTAGAAGGTAACGATTTTTTGTGCGGTAATTCGTTTCGAATCCGAAAGAAAGAAGATATGTTTGAAGTTCTGATGAAATTCTTCTCTTAAAAATAGGAAATAGAACGCCAATGGAATAATAGTGAGTTGAGGTGAAAAAAACTAGACATAAATTAGGAACCATATCTTGAAGAAATTGGGATTTGTTACGGAGTGGCAGCTCAGATTACCGCCCTACATACCAGAATATAAATTAATATAGTTCAGACTGACAATATACAGAAATATCTATGGACGTGAAATATAAAAATCTGTAGAGAAAGCAGCACTCTGGCCAAATTGAACGGAAACGTAGCAAGAAGACGAGAGAGAATAAAGTTACTGGCAACCTTAGATGATTTCGAAATTGACAAGATTACAGATATAATAAATATAATATAAAATAGTGGTAATATACCAGAAAACGTAATTAGATCGTAGCACTGTCAAAGTAAACAGATGTAAACGAATGTAAAATCCCACATACAATCAGCCGATGAGATATCTATTAAAACTGAACATCCGAATTGATAATTGATGAATAGAGCGCTCAAAAGAGTTAGCTCATGAACAGAACAAAAACAGTTCGGATTTGTATAAAATTACTGGGACAAGGAATGTGATGGTTATGTTCAGAAATATTTCATAAAGAAGTGTATACCTTTGTTTTTTTTTTAACATTTCAACACAAACAAGTCGGGAGTGCCACTAGTACGCAAGCGGCTACAAAGGGTTAATGTAAGGGAAAAGACTGGGTGTAAGGCTGATTGAGGAAAACATAAAAAGAAGAACGGAGACGATTGACATTACATTTACATTTTTGATGATCATATTTATCAAGGAAGCAAGTAAAAGGAAGGGAGTTCCACTCTCTGGAAGTGCCAGAGAAGAAGTTATTGGAGTAGAAGTGTCGGTTGCATTTAATTGTTTCGACAATGAAAGAGTGGGACCGAAATGCCAACCTTGTAGCACGGTTAAATTCATGCAGTCGAGGCAGCAATGAAAATACGTCGTCAAAGAAGATGCCATGAAAATATTTATAGAAAAGTCAGAGAGATGCCACATTACCACGGTGAGAAAGAGACAGGAGTCTAGACCCCAAGTCAGGACCGATCACATCGCATATCCTCTTTGGATTTTGTCAAGATGAACATGAGAATAGCAGACCATATATTGCAACAGAATTCCATGCAAGTACGAATGGTAGATTTGTAGATGTGTATGATGCACTCATACGAGACCTACGGCCAGGTTAACTTTGTCAGCAATACCGGATTTTCTATTGACGCAGAAGTAATTGGTAGTGGCATCTGCGTAGATGACTTCTTGAAAACTGATGTTTTATAAATTATGCAAAAGCCTTTGATAAGTATATCACAAAGAACTGCTGGGTATCTTTTACATATCGGAGACGATTATTAGAATGATCTTATCTGTATATTAAGGTACTAAAATAGTAAACCTAACATATATATATATATATATATATATATATATATATATATATATATATATATAAAATTGAATACAACCGAATCGTTGTCAAGGTTTTTTGGAGACTGTACATTAATTGTGCTTTCCATGCAATGACGTTTTCTCGCTTTCGTTCACTGTCACTAAACCCTTGCGTCTGAGTGGGTTTATCGCCTTGATCTAGGGTGGATCAAATGATTTTTCATCAGTCATTATATATATTCGTTTGCATTATTTGGAATAATGGGAAAAAAGATATATAAAAATATATATGAAGAATAATTTTCGTAAAAATACCGATGTCAGCGTGGAAGAGGCTTTCCTGTGACACGTTTCGTCCATTAAGACTTCCTCGGCCTGAAATGATGCTTACGTTGATGCAACTACACTTGCGTACGAAAAAATGGGGGCGCTCATCTTTTTTTCACCATTCTAAAGATTTCTTATTAAAGACACCATATTGTGATAACAGACACTCTGCTAAGAAATGTGATATTATTGTAAAATTCTCGATAAAAATTTTATTGTGGGTGAACCTAGCGATTAAATATATTCTATATATTTTTTTTATGAGTAAATTGATTTCCTTTTTAATTAGAGCAGCATTTTTGTAAATCAGAATTATCGCCAGACTCATTACGGCGAGCAACCAATGCATTTAGTGTGTTATTTTTTAAAAGATACCTTTTATGTTCATATAATCTTTTAATCTTTTAAGCAAACAAACACTTTTTCAAAGGATTTTTTTTTAGGTGTTGTTACTTATATTTTTTATGTTTGAATGTATCCGATGTAGTTTTTCGCGCCGTTTGAAAATGGGTAAAGAAGTTCTAGGGAAGATGGAGACTATGGGTACCTTCTGCACTCCCATACACCCACGACATGGCAAAATGTAAAAAAATGTTGTAAAAACTAAACAAAAAATTCATAGAATCCATCTTGTCTGTCATATTCAGCGACGCGACACACACACACACACACACACACACACATATATATATGTATATATATATATATATATATATATATATATATATATATATGTATGTAAAAGCTATTTCAACTAGACGCAATCCTCAGGCCTGGTGATTGTCTCTAGCATGAAACAGCCTGTTGCCTCTAAGTGTTGTCTTCAATGTTCACTTTTATATTTACACAAGCTCTATCCCTGATATTGAACACTTTATTCCATAAATATAGCACACCTTATGGGTATATTTCTTCATATATATATATATATATATATATATATATATATATATATATATGTATGTATGCACAGTACTTAGTGGAAAGTGCTCAATATCTGTGATAAAGATAACATATTCAGATGGAGTTACAATTTATGCTCGAACGCGTGGATGTGTGTCTGCGCCTAGCCTCGGATTATTTATATGGGTTTATATGGATGTGGTTGGGTGAGCCCGGGTGCAGGATGGACCTGGGTGTATGTGTGTCTATGCATGTGAGAGTGTCATCACAAATAAACACAGAAGAAAACTTCCTCTACCACAACTAGCAAACATAATCAAACACAAATAAGCATGAATAGATACATTTAAAAAAAAATAAACCAGTTTGTCAGATAATAATATATAATAGAATATAATAATATAAAATAATAATATATAATATAATAATATAGCAATTATATTAGATAACAATATTTATTAATAATTATATTATAATAATTTAATATTTATAACATTCGAAATTATGATTTTGATTCAGAATTTTAAGATTTATCATAATTTTCAAAATTATTGAAATTTATGAATAATATTCATTATTTATTAGTTCAACAAAATAGCCTGGAGCCGGTCGAAACGAGATCTGCGAAAGAATTTGGATGGATAACTAATATTCTGATTTATGGCGTGAACTTTTGTCGCTTGTTGTCTAAGGCTTGAGAGATAATGACCTGAAAATCTGACGAAGTTCAGAAGTGTTTTTGTTTTGTAATAATTCGAAATTCTTACAGGTTTTGTGATGTCGACGAACACTCGTTTGACACTTTTGTAATGACAACAAATACTCGTTGTCATTTTGGTAATGCTCGCTGTAGTAGAGACTTTGTAATCGTAGATTACAACTATAGTAACGACGTTGAACAATACTGATGTCAGACGCCTTCGAATAACACTCGCACTAATAGTACTTGCTCGAAAAGTAACCACCGTGTTGATCTGAAAAGAGAATAATGTCGAGAAGAGAATAGCGGTCTGTAGAGTAATAGAGGATATAGTAGGAATGGAGATCAATTAGACATCACGTTACCTTCCATATATGCGGTGAAATGGTTAGCAAGCTTGTTTCGCTAGAACAATTACGAATGTGTAGTGAGTTCGATCCTTACTGGTTGCCCCATACTTTTGGTTTTGTGCCACATCTAAGTTACACTTGGAAAATCATTATATTCGTTTCCCTTACGGTCACGTGATCTACTTTGTTCAATAATGGGATTTCCTGCGTTTGCTCACTGGCGATCTATGTTCAAGCTCAAGTGTCGGCAGTATCACTTCATTCCTATATATCACAGTTTAATTTGCAGACCGAAGAATATATTGGAGACACACGTTTCCATGAAAACGATCCCTAATCAAGTCACATTCTACAAGACTTATATTTTGATGTACGTCATATCAAAATTGTCTAATGGCAACTCAGTTACATACCAGACGTGACAAACGCTTGGGCGGTCATGTCTGTTTCGAAGTCTGACTGAAGGATTTTCTCCTCGGAGTTTAAAATTTCTTTCTGCAATAGACGGGTTATCAACCAAGGTTATACGATACAGTCTGTCCTGCTATTCAACCCAGAGCTGGCAGGGAGAGATGAATTCGTACCTTTCCTAAGTTTATTTGCGCGTAAGTGAATGTAAAAAACCCGACTGGAATTCGAACCTTTCTCTCCAATTTCTCATTCTGAGCCATTATCCATTTCTTAATATGCAGAAATGTGACGGCTACCAATCTTTACAATCACCCATGAAACAGAGAAGAGACACGTGACGAGTTTACGCATTTATCGCACTTGATTGAGTTTACTGTTTGAACAAATATATTGATTGATTCGCTTTCTACGGCTTATCAACACTTTGCAGGTTATTTAAAGGCAGAAAATATTTTTTGATTGTAAGAATTGTTTGGTGGAGATTAATAATAATTTAGTGACACAACGATCGTACGGGAATCGGTCTTTCAACGTGTATGGTCGTAAGCCTGACAAAAAACAAAGGACCAGTTAAACCAACTGTAGGAAATATTTAGAAGTATTTAGAAGTATTTCGAAAGGTGATCTCGATCCTCTTGTACAGCTATATCCAAACTTCGGCTTGTGGACCACATTCGACAGGCCACAAAATGTTAGCCATCTGCAGTTATATCATTGATTATTATTTTGTATTTCTTTAGAATATTTTAGTATATATAATTTCCTATTTTAGCTTTGTAGCGGAAAACCATTTTCATAATAAATTTAATCTATTATCAATGGTTGGTTGGTTGATTTATTTAGCGACATATCAACCACTATGAGGTATTTAATGTCAATATCTAAATATTCCGCATAATTTTATGCTTTCAACTACAGATACCTAGTACAAAATTTTATATTTATAGAATAAAGTTATTTTTGTAGATATATATTTTGTATATTTTACATAATTTTATATTTTTAGAGTAAAGCTGTTTTTTGTTGATATATGTTTTGTAGAACATAATATGTATTGTATGTAATTATGCTATAAAAATGTATAGTGGTAACTTGACTTAAGTCTTTCGGAATTACGTCATTTTCGAATGTACATGGTTTTTTTTTCTTAACTAATAAATGTAACAGAAAGTTGTCTTAGGTCGTTTTACTCAGATTACATCGGCTGTTAAAGATATCAGAAACATCAAAACATTAAAATCGCAATAAACACACATAAAATCATATTTAAATAAGTTCAAAAATAATATTATGTATACTCTTTCTCTCTCTCTCTCTCTCTCTCTCTTTTATATATATATATATATATATATATATATATATATAATAATAATATTTTTTGTTTAAAAATATTATTATAATATAAGCTCTACTTCTGTATGGAGCACAGTCTTCTAAAAAATAAAAATACTAAGGAACCCCGGATTATGCACCCAACGTGTTCTTTTCTATTTTCTGCATACTACACTTATATATATATATATATATATATATATATATATATATATATATATATATATATATATATATATATATATATATATAAGGCTCAAACACTATTATTCCATGGTTATAATTTAGTACATCGGAATGTTACTTACGATCCAATTCACCAGACCTACAAATTCAAAAAAAAAAATCGAAAATATAACTCCGAGTATAAAAAAACAAAATTTTTAGTGAGAGTGTATGTGGGGAGTGGGAAACAAGTTTGAAGTGAGATGTAAGAAAGCTTTAGAGAGAGGGTGTAATAGAATAAAGAACAGCAAAGGCCTAAAGGTGAAGGCGAGGATTAAAAAATTAACAGAGAGAAGTTTTAAAGAGAGGAGTTAAATAACGGTTTAATATAGTGAGATGCAGATAAATATGAAATATGAATTTTTATTCGATTTTTTATTCGCTACCGATTCGCTGACCTAAAATTAAAATTTAAAAAAAACCTAAAATCATCAAAACACCAAAAAAATTAGCATACTAAATTATGTTCAGCCGACGTTCTTGTTTCAAAATTCCTGCCGATATTTTTCATATTTTTTAATGTTAAAAATGTATTAGTCATTTTATTATAAAATGGATTGTTGTTTTTTGTTTGGGTTTCAATATTTACTCATACCTGAGACGCTAAAAGATGCTATCACCCCCGGTTAGGGTAGACGTGGGAACAATGACAACAATGAGGTGATTACACGCTCCTCAAAACTTCCAACCTCATAGGCCTGGCTCTCGGGTGTAGTTTAGTTTCATACTCAGGACTCATTATCATTGAAAGTAAACCATTACCCAATCAAGAAACATTTGGTATTTCAGGAAATTGAGTTAAAACTGTTGAATCCGATAATTTTGTAGGAATACAAAAGGCGATTACCTCTCTTGCGTGGAGATAAAGTCACTGGAGTTACGTGACGGACGGTGAGTGTCGAAGGCTAGTTGTGATGTAGAGCCTCGAGAAGAAGGAAAATCGTAGCCAACAGCAAGAGATCTTACAGAAAAAAAATACCTACATGTCCTCACCAGGTTCATAACTAAAGCACTGTAACTCCAGTTTTTCTTTCTGGAAATATTTCAAGTAAGGCTTCCCCCTTTTTCGCACACTGTTGTTGCGTATATGGTATAATTTCTCTTCGGGAGACATGATTATATATGATGGTTTTCTATATGTAGTCTACATGTTGCACAAGGCCGAAGGTATGAGGCACCTACTGACGATCGAACTCACTACACAGGCGCAATTATTCTAGGAAGACAAACTCGCTAACCACTACTCCACATCAAGGTATAGCTGCGTGAGACACGTGTATATATGAATATATAATTTTGTGTATCATTATAAAACTCTCTCTGAGAGTAACTGATGTTTGCCATGTATTTTCCCTTCAGCTGTTTCGTCAGTGAAATACGTCAGTTTTATATCATGGATATAATAATGCCCGTAATGGGGGAAATTTAAATCGGAGTATAAATCTTTCTTCCATAGCTTTCTCTTATTATGATCTAAAAACACTACATATAACTGTTTATGGAATTCATTTATAACACCACGCTTTTATTTAAATCATAATTTCCAAGACAGGATTTTTATTAGCAACACTTAAGCAACTGTATTCAAAATGGAGTAAACGTTAAGCAGCTCTAATACAAATGCCATTGTGGCTTAAGCAAGTAAAAACAAGAAAAAAAAATAAACGAAAAAGGACAAACGTTATTTGATACTGTTTTCAAGAATCATATAAATTTTACTGGTTTAGATTCCTTGAAACTTCATAATTTTCTCTTTACTAGACACAAGTTTAAAAACATTAGAGAAGAATTTAAGCGGATTTGGAAGTAATTATTTGCCCAAAAATAAGCAAAACCGGTTCTGGTTAGAAAAATACAAAATATTAATCTCTTAAGGCTCATAATGAAAAAAGTTATTGGTCAATAAATATTCAAGAATAAGACACATACTTATAGTTCCATAGTGTATGATTGATTTTCCTCCTTTTGATTTTTTTATTTGTAAAAATCTAAACACGCAAAAGGTTTTCGAAAAAAAGATTAAAAGTTGCATAATTCCATCTTAATGAATAATTAAAATATATATCGGTTAGTTTGTGGTTAACGAGACACTCGGTATCGGATAAATATATTGACAGTAACCAATTTAATATCTGTTCACTGTGTAGAATTGCATCTAAATCTAGACACCAGGTTCGTTCTCAGGGTGCAACGTCTTCCAGGAAAACGCTTGTGTCTTAAAAATAACCCATCGCTACCCACTAATTTAAAACATGAGATTTTCGTAGGAGGAAGCAACTTTTATTCTTAGTTTATAACCTACTACTCTAAACGGGCGAAACAGAGACGTGGTGGGTGTGAACATTCTAATGGGCGTCTTCCCTTTCCCATCGCTGCGAGGTGATCTTCTTGTCACTGAGTTTCCGCTGGAAGTCATCACAGAGAACATTGTTCATTATCTAAACAAGTAAATTATCTTCATTCAGTGAGATCCTTTGTCCGAGGCGCTCGCCATACTTCTTGTGAAGTCCACGTCACTTAGCTGATAATCATCAGGAAAATAAATCTCTGAAACCATTTTATTAAAGTAAAGGTCAGATTTTTCCGTTAACGAGATATCGGTTGATACTGATATTATTACAATATATATATATATATATATATATATATATATATATATATATATATATATATATATATATATATATATATACAATATATATATATATATATATATATATATATATATATATATATATATATATATATATATATTGTAATCTGTATATATATATATATATATATATATATATATATATATTAGGCAACATATATTTTATATATAAAGAAATAATCATACATAAAATCAATCAGCAATATTAATGCGAATAATGTATGCATTGAAATACTGTTAATCAATTGAATGGTGTGGTCCGCATTTATAAAACTTTTGTCAGATGTTTCTAGTGTATATATATTTTTTTAAGTTAAGCAAGTACATTCGAAGATTCATGTCTTCATCCTCAGGATGTAATTTTTTTCCTTTAAAGTTAAAACTTGAAGACGAAATAATTGTTTGTAGATCGAAAGATGTTTTTTAAGAATGTGCTATTTATTGACGGTTGTACAATCTCGGAACGTGCAAGTGAGTGTGTATGTGTGTGTGTGTGTGTGTGTGTGTATCTAACAGAAAATGGCGGTTTTATAAGAGAATTTTATTTATTTTTCCAAACTATATTCATCTACGTATTTTCAATTATTATTTCAAGTCTTCAAAAATGAGAGAAATGTATTTAAAGATTTCATCTCTTTTCAGTCTATAGTGGAGACTAAAATAATCTACATTTATTTCAATTCGGTCCCAATTAAATCGCTTATTCTTATACGGTGTTGAACATTAATTTTTCTGAAACTCGTCAGCTTTATACGTGCTTAGAGCAGGAAGGTCAACTGGCCAATTCTATCTCCGACTATCTTGTATACGTTAGTCGCATGATAATCCAATCTCCCGAACGCATTTTTATTCTTATTTCGTTATAGAGAATTAAAAGTTCTTGGTCAGAGTAAATTATCCTTCAAAATTCTGAATCTTTATAATTTACTTCTTTTTAACTTTACCCTAGCGTACAAAAAGTATCCCAAGTATGATGGAATCCGGAAAGCTCATTGTTAAATCAGAGCGAATTATTTAATTTAAAGAAAACAAGGTCCATGGTTATAATTTATTTCCTCAGGGAGTTTCTTTTTCCCTGGATCATCAGGATTCACTTCCAAGGATGAAAAAATGACTTTAAATTTACATATATAGTTAAATCTCCCAAAGACTTTCGAACCACCCTGAACATGAGACATATTGGTTTAAAAAAGACTATTGGAAAAAAATTCTTAGTTCTTGTCGAAGCGTTACAGTTTCATCATCCAACTTTATTCTGGGAAATTTAATAATATTGTCCAACATTTGGATTTTTTTATTATGCTGCTCCTTAATCTAAGGTTTCCGCTCACATGAGCCATCTTAAGAGTGATTATATGTCCATTTAAACAAGGATATTCACCATCAAAGATGAAATTCTCTTATATCAACAGAAAAGTTTACTTTGCGACTCTAACGGTCACGGAATAGCAGATGCATGTCGTAAATTCATGATGCGGTTTTATGGCGTCGTTATTATGTGAGAGAACGAAATATTAGAATCATAAGACCAGATGTAATGTAATGTGTTGCGACTAGTTTGAAATGTAATTTTGTTGGGTGTGGATTCTTTGTTTTAATGTAGATGGCCTCCAATAAATAAATAATAATAAATATCCAAATGTTGGAAAATTTTGTCATTATTTTCACCAGAAATTAAAGCTATTATACGAAGTTTAGAACGGTTCATGATCAAACGTACTAGACATTCGTTTTCTGTTATATTTAACAATATATGTTTGAATGTTGAATATATATATATATATATATATATATATATATATATATATATATATATATATATATATATATATATATAAAATATAGGATTGTGTATACAATAAATTCCAATAAACAAAAAAATACTATTCTTAAAAGAGTGCTCAATACAGAGTATAGTAAATATAATTATTTATTCGAAAATTATAACATAAGCATGTTATAAAATCACTGCAAAAATAGCCATTTCGTTTCAACACTTCTGGTGTCTTATCAAGTGATGATGTTGAATGTTGAACATTCGACATTCAACCCCCTCACCTGATAAGATACCAGAAGTATTGAAACGAAATGGTATATTTATAGTGATTTTAACATTTTATATTTTATTTTAGAATATTCATTATATATATATATATATATATATATATATATATATATATATATATATATATATATATATATATATGTATATGTATTAAATCTGTACCTCTCTTTGTGGAATGTATGTTGATTGTGGAAGTCAAGCCTTCAGTAAACTAAGGATAAGGAAATACCTTTAATGTCACCACAACAGAGAATTTATTTGAAAGAGTAGCTCACTAATTATCACGCCTTGACAGGCGCTATTTTGATCAGGAAGAATGTTTCTTCCATTTCTGTGTATTCAAATATTGATATGTTTCATTTACTCAATTTTTTCTTTAATAGCATCAACTTCATTAGTTATTCTATGTTGGATGACAATTTGAAGTTGGTCAAAATGATTTACTTTTGTCAAATTGTCAGAAACAGACTTGGATTAAATTGCTGACCGTATTAGCTTAATTGACTGTATTTATTATAGCGAAAAAAACTGCTTCTATTGTATCCTTTGTTGCTGCCTTTTTATCGTTCATTTTTTTTTTATTTCAGACATTAATTCTTTGCTGTGAACTTAACTTCATTCAGGATTTTAATTGCTTTCATCAGATAAATCTATTTCTCTAAGCTTGGCGCTAAATATAAATGTCTTGCCAACATAACTCTTCTATTTAAATAAATGCGAATGTCAGTGTGTCAGTATGTCACGCTTTTTTAACTTGACTCCTAGAGGCCGTAGTCCAACATATTTTACCATTCTGGAATCAGGCCGACCCCGTGAGAAAATTAAAATAATTCCGGGCCGCATCCAGATCTGCAATCCTGAAATTCTACATTAAGTTTTCATTGCTGCAATAGTTTTACTTATTTTTTAACTTTTATTTTCAACTTGGAAGTACATTTGGGTGTAATTGAAATTAACTGCCAGCGAAAGTCACCGATTAAATAAACATTATTGTCTGTACGGAAAGTAAGGATAGACGTACAGTGCTGTTCGATAAAAATGACTCACTTGATTTTTTTTACTAAATGTTCTCTTCTCCGATGAAACGAAAGTTGAGCTAAATTCAAAGAATAAGCGATCTAAAATCCGAAGAAGCTTTGAAAGCTCTTTGAATTTAGCAGTAAGTACTGTCAAGCATCCGTTCAGTATAATGTTCTGGGGATGCTTTTCTTTTCCTGCAAATGGTTTCTTAAAACCTATTGAAAAGACCCTCAGGAGCGAGCAGTACAAGATAATTTTAGAGCCTTGTCTGCTCCCTTCTGCTGAAAGGGTGCAAATCGACCCCACCAAGCTCATTTTTATGCAGGATAATGCTCCCTGTCACAAATCAAAATTGATGAAGGAATACTTTGATGAGAAGCAGGTGAGTGTTATGATATGGGCGCCCCAATTTCTTGACCTCAACCCCATAGGAAACTTATGGAGCATGTTGCTCAACTACAATAACGAGAGCATGTACTTTATAATGCTCCATTCAAAGAGCTTTCAAAGACTCTTCTTCGGATTTTAGATCGCTTCTACTTTGAATTTAGCACAACTTTCGTTTCATCGGAGAAGAGAACATTTAGTAAAAAAAAAAAAAATCAGGTGAGTCACTTTTATCGAACAGCAATGTACATCCAATTGTCTTTAAATTAAGTGGCAACAGAATAAATATCATTGAATTTTAAAAAGGTAAGATTGAATATTAATGCAATACTTAAATGGCAGCAGTATGCGTCGCTAAAAGAAATCTGCGCCAATCAAAAGAGCCAAGACTGCAGAGAAGAAAAGAATGTCCCAAGCAGATGAAAACCCAGATCAAAGGGCAGCTAGGAGAGCTTCCATTGCTGAGAATATGCAAAGACTTAAAGAACTTCTGAATAAGCCAAATCCCCAAACAAGTGTCCTCTGCAAAATTATTGTCAGGAATATTTAGATTGGATCTACATTTTAAAATCTCGGTTTTACAGTGGAAAATATCTAATATCTCTTTTAACTTAACTCTCCAAGTTTTTGTTCACCTCTGCTGTGGCCTAGTTATTGAACTCACAACTACTTTGAGGCAACTCATTGGATTCAACTACCGCTTTTATCGACTGGGGCAGTGTAAATAATTAAAGTACCTCAGATATATAGGCATATGTTGAATAATTTGTGGCATATGTGGAAATTAGCATTTTTAACTTAGTATAAGATATAATTATCTATAAAGCAGGGGTCAGCAACTCTCGGCCCCCATGACACATCCGGCACCTGACTGATTTTTGTTCGGCCCGCCAACTTAAGAACTGGACACTAATTATCCACTTAATTTGTCAGGTAAATGACTGAAAAATATCAGTTGGAGTCAATCGACTTACAATGCGACGAATTTTTTAAATCCAAATTTAATTCCGAACCCCCTGCTAACTTTGACAAGAAATATCTTTTGCTAAGCGGAACATATATATATAAGCCTATTGAATAATGCGAAAATTATGGTATCATTATTTGGAAATACATACGCTTGTGAACAACTATTTTCGAAAATTAAGTATACTAAAAGTCATTTAAAAACAAGGTTGGGTGATGGCCATTTGTATGATTTTCTCCCGTCATCGACAAATATTTCACCTGATGTGGAGAAGTTATTCGAAATACAAATAAGTGTCTCATCAAATAATTTGCCATGTCTAAAGTTATTTCGAATTTAATAATGAATTTGCATTTTTATTGATTGTTTTACTTGTTATTCTGTTATTCCTGCAGTAAAATAAGGAATCTTGTTTAAATAGTATAACATTAACTTCGTTGTTTTTTCTTTAAACCTCCAAACCAAGGCAGCTTTCTGGATGGAGCGTTCTGAGGTCGAGACAATTTATTACATTAGATTTGATATCACGACCATCCTCCGAGAGAGTGAGTTTTCTGGCCCGCTTTCTTCAAAAGGTTGCCGACCACTGATATAGACGATCAGGTTTCATATGCGTGGCCAAAGCGAGAATTCATATTGGAAGATGTTGATTATGGTTTGATCTGGAGAGGGATGGAGGATACTAATTCTTCTTGCCAAAGCTACAAATCAAGGAATACATCTCCGGCATTCAATTTGGAATGAGCGAGTCCAGTGCTTAGATGCGCAGCGATCTTCTGATCACATCCGATCATGGGATTGATATGAAGATCATTATAATCATTATCTCTCTTTCGAAATTATTTATTAACAGTCTACGCCATCATAATCAAAAGTACGACACAAAAGGAGAATCGTTAAAAAGTCTTATCGGGTTGTAAATGAGTGGAAATGTAGGAAACATCAAATTATATAAACAGCTATAGATCTGTTCTTCAGCGCAGAGTTCCGAGTTATTTAAAGAGTCAGACGCAGAAGTTCTTAGAAAGGGAAGAGCATGGCATAAAAAATTCACCGTTTTAATAATAAAATCTAAATTATAAAACTTAAATAAATTATTTTCAAACATCGCGATGTATTCGAATGAAATTACAGCCTCGATCTATTCTTGCAGTTTTAAGAAATGAAAATAATGATGGTTCTGAAGAAATTGTCGGCCGCTATCAACTGACAACTTAAAACAGTATCTGACATATGAAAAACAGTTTGAACAAAGTAACTATAAACAATTTTTTTTCTATCCTCTGCCAGCCGCAATGATGGAGAAAGCATTACCTTGCACCATCGCCAGTGAGACACACTGCAAGAGCCACTCCGTTTCGCGAGGCTCGTCCGTTAATCGAGACGCAATCGCGCCAATCCTTCGAAGGAACGCCATCGAACGAGGGCCAATAACCCCTGAAGTCTCCACTGCCACAGGAATAAAAAAAAAATCTATCAGCAAGGGAATAATATTTAACTATTTTTTTTCATCTCTGCGTCCCGGGCGACGGATCCTGGCTCAACCGCGGACCTGATCAAATTACCGGCCGAAAATGTATCCGCACAGGTCGGCATCCCAAATCAACGACCTCCCCATTTTAAATGGCCGCTTTCCATCACCAAGGTCAAGGCTTACGGGTTCGATTTGGGACGGTAACCCAGGTGCATCCAAAACACTTCTGATGATGTCATTTATTGCTGCAATGCCGGGGAAATCGGCCGGCACTACGACGACAGGAGAAAGGATGCAAACCAAACTCATCGATGGATATGTGAGTTTGGAGAAAACATAACCAACAGCAATTTAAGCCCTGGGAACCATGATAAATATCCAGAATTTGGAATTAGTAATACCTCGATAGATCGTGGTTTTCTAAGCGTAGCTACGTCGTAATCGAAGGCCGAATCTATGGAGCATCCGGTGAGGATCGTTGAGGTCAGTACACTTCGGACGTATTTTTGCATTTATTAACCAATCAGAACGCGCCACTGAAAATGCTTTGTCTGGAGCCTATTTTACTGGGGTTTTTTTTGGTTTTTTTTTTTTTTGCTGATATAAGATTTTGATCCTATAATCTGATGACATAGGGAATTCGATTGTTGGTGTATAGTGGTTTATTCGGTGTTCGATTTGGGCCTTGTCAGGATTATCCCACTATAAGGGATGTATGAAGAAGTAAATAAATAAATTACGATAAATCAATTTTAAAAACAATCAAGTCTGGAGTATAACAATAATAACTTATGTAAACATTGATATTGGTTTTCTATTTTAAAAAAAGGGTAGTAATATTTATACATGGCACAAGGTTGGTATTTATAATTTAAGTAAAATTAAATAAATGTTTCATTTAGTAATGTGCGAATAAGGAAAAGGAAGTTGAATATATGAGAAAAGTAAAAGGGGTGAAAATAACAAGAGAGGTGTGAGGAGAGTTAGTGGTTGTTAAAGCCGAGATGTTTTTGATGTATCTGCTCAAAGTTGTAAGTGTTCGTCTCCCTGTGTTTTCTCTGTTTGAATTTTGTTGGAATCTTTTGTTAGATTTTTTCATCTTTTAGACAGGGGTCTATTTATACTGCTAGTGAAGTTGAAAGAGGCTGCGATTAAGTTGTTGGTTATTTTAGGCGCGCTTATTTCTTATTGGTAAACATATATTTATTTAGGATTGTATTCAACCAAATTCAACCGGAAATTAGGCCTGGAGCCTATTGCGCAAAGCCCGAAATATGTCAAATATGTTTTAAGCTATGAACGACGTAACTTCCTGTTTTTTTCTCTTAGTGTCAATACGGTTCTATGGCGGGAGACATCCGCATCGAAGCAAAATTTCTCTAAAACAGAGACAGTTCAATTACGCAATTAGTTAAGAAAAATTGGACAAAATCATAAAATTGACCATAAACAACATAAATAAAATATAAAAAAAGACTTAAACACTAATATTCCAAATTCACAAATTTTGAATTTGTAGGTTTGATGAATTGGATCGTAATTAGGATTCCAATGTAATAAATTATTACCATGGAATATTAGTGTTTAAGCCTTTTTATTATATTCTTACTCTGTCCTGGAAATTGAGTTCTACCCCTGATTCTATCATCTTGAAATTTTATATATATATATATATATATATATATATATATATATATATATATATATGTGTGTGTGTGTGTGTGTGTATGTGTGTGTGTATGTATGTATATATATTTATATATTTAGATATATATATATATGTGTATATTAACCAATATTATATATATATATATATATATATATATATATATATATATATATATATATATATATCACATATTACAATGAATGAATCTGATCATAGTAATGTTCAGATTGTGAAAGATCGACTTATTATATCTAACTGCTCACAAACAAGGCTCAAGGTTGATCAATAAAATGTTTCTTGCCATTTCCTAACTTTTGCCCAAATCAATTGATTAAAGTATACTTCACGTTAAGTAAAGAGTCGCAGATTTCTTCGATAAAAAAAAAAGAAAGCGGAAAACGTAATACCACTTATTGGTTGCTGCATGAAGCGGAACCAATTGGAAGATATAATCACCCGAAATGCTTCTATGAATCTAAAACGGGCCTCGATCGAGACCATTTCTCGAACTTAAAGAGATTCTTTTACAACAGAACTGAATATGCAGTATAAAATACCAAAGATGCAAACGCATTGAAAATGACATTTCCGTATAAAGATGAAAATAATGCCACTTTGTAAGCTTCTTCAGACTAATGTCGTAATATGTACATGAAACATCAATCAGGAAGTCTGCCCTAGAGATAAAGCTGGAAGGTTAATTTGGCAGCTCTTCTCTGAATTCGATCTTTAATAAGTGACCAATAATTGATGTCTTGTAGATAATTTAAAGGCAGCATATAAAAATACTGTCTTTTAGTTGAATGTGAAAAGATGAAGTTGACAGACACTGGGAAATACCAATCTGTCTTTGGAAACTGGCTAGGCAATCTGAACATTCTGTTTAGACTAGACGCGTAATTAAACCTAGTTCAAACTTTTGTTCAGATATCTATGTTCGAGTTAAGATTTTTCCTCAGTTATCTACGACGGAGGTTTTTTGAGCTTTTTGTTCGGTCTTTTGTTCAAATATGTACGACCAAAAAAATTATTTTATGACCGAGTTATGATTTATTTCAATTATGTTTGACCAGGTTCAGATTTTCTTTTTTTACTGAAATCTATGACCGAGTTAAGACTTTTGTTCAAATATCTATGAGCAAGCTTCATTCTTTACAAGACTTTGGTGAGTAATATTATGGAAACATAAAATCACGCATACTAAATTCGACCTTATATCCTATAACTTCACAAATTTCTGCTTATACATCTCTTACCCATCTGATGCAACGATAATTAACCAATACACATACTTTTAATTTCACGAATAAATCTCTTGAAATACTGCACTCAAATAAATCCAGTAAAGACATCCTAATCTCCGTTAGATGTTAAATCTACTTTATTAATGTCTCTGTCAAATGACTAAATTATTAAGTATAGGTTACATGTGACAAAGTCGGAAGTTTAACCACTGTGTGAGGATCGAACTCACTCATCAGTCGCGATTGATCCAGCGTTTTAGTTGTTCTATAAATTCTATAAATTATTACATATAAGACATTCCACAAAAATCTAAACGCAAGCTATGTAAAAACTGTCTCAAAGTTGTGCATATCCGAGCGCTTTCGCTTATTATTTTTTAGTCATTAAGCTGTCTTTAACTAAAACTTCTCTCTCTATATATATATTTATATATATTATATAAATATATATATATATATATATATATATATATATATATATATATATCCAAGAAATAGAATTTAATTGCTGCAAACATACCTAGAAGACCTCAAACTTGCTGTTGAAAACCGAGCAAACTGAAAAGAAACCTGCTACGGTGGTATGACTAAATTTGAAAAGAATCATCTCAACAGTCTGGGAGAATTATAAACATTAGATCCCGGGCTAACACATCAGTCCATATGATGGTCAGCCCGTCAGTATGCCCTTCATGTGGATTTATTAATGTCTCTGTCAAATGGCTAAATTATTAAGTATAGGTTACATGTGACAAAGTCGGAAGTTTAAGCACTATGTGAGGATCGAACTCGCTCATCAGTCGTAATTGATCCAACGATTTAGTTGTTCTATAAATTCTATAAATTATTACATATAAGACATTCCACAAAAATCTAGTTCATGTAAAAGATGTCTTATTAATTCTAATATCCACTTCTATATCAATATTAATGATAATAATAAGAATGACACATAATAAATGCTTGGCATTGGTCAAACATGCTCTTCATTCTCTCGTAGGTTAACTTGTCACTAATCAACATTGCACATATTAATCATCATATTGTCAATAACAAGATAAATAGGGTGTCCCAATAAATTGGACCGGTTTGAATGCGCATTAAGTTTAAGCGTCTAATGATTTTTTTTCTTTCAGATTTGGCGGACATTTGTGGCGATACTCATTCTCAAACATAATTTCTATGACTTATATAACATGATCCAATAGAGAAATAAATAAATTTTCACTAATAACACTGATTTATTTACTGCTGATTTTGATCCGTCTTAATGAAACACCCTTAATGTTTGCCTGGGATCATTGAATGCGTTTTACAATTAACATCATATTGGATTAAGATTAATTCCAGCATTCCCAAGAGACAATATTATACATATTTTTGTTTTTATATATGTGTGTGTTTTTCGTAAATGTGTGTGTACGTGTGTATGTATGTACGCATAGCGATTATCAGTAGGAAAATCGGATCATCGTGTCGACGTTCAAATTCTATACGTTCACTTACGCACCATTATTCTTAGAAAAAGGTAAAAGTCTATCTCTTCTTCCCACAGAAAGGAGTCGATCGTAGTCGAGATCATCGAATCAAGGCGAAAAATACCTTCCTTTAGCTGCATAGTATATGCTTCGCCAAGGCTAAATAAAGTTTCTTCTCCTATACCGGCTGCCATCGAAGGCTATAGAACCTACTATTTAACCATAACTACTGGGGAGACGAGTTAAATTCATGCTTACCCCAATCACGTAAGGGAATGTAATGAACTCGTGTGGAACTCGATAGAGCAATGAATTACGGCTCGGATTAAGGAATCAGAGAACCAACTCCTTCACCCGCACTTCAGGTAGGGGTTAATAGCAGACCAGACTGTACCCAACAGCTTTTTCTAACAACCAGTTTCGGAAAAAGAAAACTGTGAATCTATAACTGGCTGGGTATCGGGGAATCAACTAGACCCCGTAGAAACATGCCTCGAGAGAATTTATTTTAAGGAAATGTTGTATTTAATGTTTCTTTTCTCTGAAAATTCTGTGTGAGTGAGAAGTGTGTCTAAGCTCCATCCTGAAATCAATTATTCTTTGAGAACACGTTCATCGGCCAATCAGATATTGCGAAATGGCGAAAAATTAGAACTAATTTTAATCTACAAGTGGTCTGAAAGACTTGTCATCCCTTACCAAAAAGTAATGAGAACAAAAGAACATTAATTAAACAGTAGTACAAAGCATTCAATTTATTCTCATTTATTGACGCTGTCACACATCTCTAGGAGCTCGTGTCAGCCATCTTAAATAGAAAATTATGTTATGCAGGGGTGACAAGACTTTCAGACCAGCATGTATTCTGGTCTTTAAATATTCTTTTAATGAAAATATCCCAGCTACAGGGAAGACTGTAAAAGGTACATCAAACAGCTCTTTTAAAAAAAATGAAATATTTTCATCTCATGGAATCATTACGCTTGAAATATAAGATAGTTATAATGAATCAGAAGGATTTACAGGTTAATGTGAGAATATGATATATGCATATCTCTATACCAGAACAATGTTAGGCAAATGAATGAGAAAGTGAAAAAGAAATGTGAGAGACATGATAAAAACAAATTAAAAAAAATAAGTAAATTGGATGAAATCGTCTAGACAGGGATTTTTCAAACTGTGAGTCCCAACCTTTTAGAAGACATTCCTGATACAGGCTAAGATCAAGTCAGATATGTTGCTGCCAATCGGCTTTCCTGGCGTAGGATCATCCAAGGTGCGGTTTGAGATTTTCGAGAGTCCAACCGCCAAAAGGAAGAGAATATGTGACATACTGAAAGGAGGGTCCGTCACGCCCAGCCGCGTTCACTACACAGACTCCACTGTGACTCCTGCTCACAACACTTCAAGTGCAGTCTGGGCATTCGCAACCATCACAACCACCGCCACCAGAAGGGAGAAAGGGGAGATGATGACGAACCTGATACTCGGATTCGAGGGGGAGCCTGTTGACAAATGTCAAAGATTTTGAAATTTGAATGTACGTTTTTCCGTTGCTCAAGCAGATCAAAGTTGTGAGAAAGTAAAAAAAAAGTGAAAATCTGACGTTAGTATGCGAACATATATATATATATATATGTATATATATATATATATATATATATATATATACATATGTAGATGTGTAAGTGTGTGTGTCTGTGTGTGTGTATGATAAAATATAGTTTTAAGCTATAGTATATTTATGAGTTAAAGTGCTCGATACAATGGAAAGAGCATATGTAGATATAAAAGTGGACATTGAGGTCAATACCCAGCGGGGACAGTCCGTTTCCTGCTTAAACGCAATCATCAGGATATAGACGCTAGGTTTTGATCTCAATGCCTACATGTTTGTATATTGTGTAATTGGGCAGCAAGCCATCTTTTATACATGTTTTGTTAAAGACGACTGACAATGTACTGCCTGCGATAAAGCCTTTTTTAAAACTTTACTTGTATTCGTCCAAGTGTTTTATTTTCTAGACACAAGCTATGTAAAAACTGTCTCAATGTTGTGCATATCCGAGCGCTTTCACTTATTATTTTAGTCATTAAGCCGTCTATAATTAACTGAATTATATATATATATATATATATATATATATATATATATATATATATGTGTGTGTGTGTGTGTGTGTGTGTGTGTGTGTGTGTGTATATATATAATTATTTTTTTAAAAAAAGATTATAACATAAATATGTTATAAAATCACTACAAAATAGCCATTTTGTTTCAACACCCTCGGTGTCTTATCAAGTGATGATGTTGAATATAAAATAAATGGGTTTAAAACTTTCAAATTAATTAACGATCCTTCGCTAGGGGAAAACATTGTTACAAAAGCTATAGGAAGATTCAAAAGCTTGACAACGAAATCATGTTATAATAGCTATTCAAATCTTTAAAATACGGGTAATATTAAAAAAAGAATTTATTCTAACTAATAATTATTAAATTATGTGATAAAATTTGATATAAAAATAAAAAACTGGCAATTTTAAAATCCAAATTTAATCTCTATTAAGTTTAAAAAGAAAAAAAGTTTGAAAAGAAAAAATACATATGTTATTCAATCTATTTCTTCGTTGAAATTACGTTAGAACAGACGCTACAATATCCGTTCATCCGACAATACATGTATATATATTTTACTCCCAAGTGTATGAATGGGGTCTCACGCGCAAAACAACACAAACACAATCAGATTATAATACACAAGCATCCAGACATATTTAGATATATATACACACAAAAAAGCGACGAGACAGGAACATCTTTACAGCCCTTTATAAAAAAAAAGGAAACGGGGAAACCAACACCTACAACACACACACAATTAAAAGTGAATGCACTTTCCATACACATAGACACCGATAAATACATGTACACACATCCACAGACATTGACCTTGACAATCAGATACCAAAACCAATAAATACTTAAGACTGAAAGTATCATTAAACAAATGCTAGCCACTTATTAAAATATAATTTAAGCGAGCAAATATACAAAGATAAAAATGGTTAAAAGTAATATTATTTAATATATTAAAACGAAAATTCCAAAACCACAAATATCAATAAAAACATATTTTAAACATATAAGTTGATAATAGTTTTATTATATATTAGGCGAAGGAAAACCGGATAAAAAGAAAACCAACAGAAATAAGTGTACTGTCATACGTATATACATATATACACATATGTACACGCGGCAGCAAACACAAACTAACACACATAAACATACATACATATATATATATATATATATATATATATATATATATATATACACGCACACAAAAATACGTATAAATATATAAACATAAACATATACACTCATATACATATCTATGATAACAAGTACACATACACATAGATACATATAAATATATATATACACACATATATACACACATTTATGCACACATACTCACATATATATACACATATATACACGCACCGATACACATATGAACATATATACACACATAGACTAACTAGTGTGGCAGTAATGACATACCAAAGTTTCTATACCTACACATACACACAAACAATCTCATATCTAATAGGTGTCAACACACACATATACATCCACAAACATACATATATATACACACATACATACATATCTACATATAAACATATACATAAATATACCTATCTATAATAACAAGTACCTATATATACGTACATACATATAGATACAACGAAATTCAACCAAATACATATATAAACGTACATACATATATATACATAAACATACATCCAAATACATACACACCCCAATATACATATACCCTAACATACATATATAAACACATTCATACAAACAGAAATATACGTAAATATAAATTTATATACACAATAAAATAGGACACCTACATATATATATATATATATATATATATATATACATGCACACATATATATATACACACACATACATAAACACACACATACATACATATATATATATATATATATATATATATATATATATATATATAGTGGCACAAAGCCGAAATTAGGGGGCACCCAGTGAGGAGCGAACACAACACTCAGTAGTATATGTCTGATTAAATAAATATGATTAAATAAATTATAAATATTATCTCATAAATCATATATATATATATATATATATATATATATATATATATATATATATATATTCACACACACACACACACACATATATATATATATATATATATATATATGATTAAATAATTACAAATATTATGTTTACTTATTTTTAGCATAACTCGTTCATATTCACGGATATTTAACAATTAATTATTTCATTGTTTCAGTGCATTTCCTGCATCATTTGATTGTAATACACGGAAAACTATCTGGGAATATGAAAGGATTATGCTAAATATAAGCAGGCATAATGTTTTTAATTCATTTAATAAGACATGCGTAAAAGAGAATTTGCTGCCTAAATACACACATACACACATATACATATATATATATACATATATTATATATATATATATATATTATATATATATATATGTGTGTGTGTCTGAGTGCGTGTTTGTGTGTGTCTGAGTGCGTGTTTGTGTGTGTGCGTGTGTCTGCGGTTAATGTTATTTGTATACGTGTGAGATGTTGCCAGTACATATATATGGGTGGAGGACGAGATGCATCTCGGTAGATAAATATATAAAAATATTGATATATGTAACAACGAGGTGATAGACATATTGAAGTTAAGCTTAACGTATATTTCAATCGCATTATAATTTACAACACCTACGGTCCTTGACTTTCAAAATAATTCATGTCTGATTCTTTTTACCCCTATTTTATTCTCGTTTTCCCCTTCAGGTACATTGTTTTGATTTTTATTTCATTTCCGTTTTTTCTGCCTTTTTTAACAGATCCACGTATTCCTCTTGAAACCATTTTTATTTAGCCGACTAAAAATAATTTCTATTCAGCTTATTGCACTGTTGAAGCTGTCAGATTCAGCTGTGACTTCAAAACGCCATTAGGATCACTTCAAATCGTATAATTACTCAAATAGACTAAATATAATCAAAATAAAGATGTTATCGCTAAAAATTCATTTTACGATCCGGTGAACATGGGTATATTTCTTACTTGATCTATCTATCTATCTATCTATCTATCTATCTATCTATCTATCTAAATTTATTCATATCTATCCATTTTTCTAAGTTTATTCCTATCTATCTGTTGATCTAATTCTATTCTTGTCTATCTATCTGTCTAAATCTGTTCTTGTCTCTGTATATAAATAATAATAATAATAATAATGATAATAATAATAATAAAGATGGTAATTGGCCCCTAAAATAATAAATTGATACTATTTCTGCGAAACTGTCAAAATAAGGTTTGAACTTTTTATTTTATTAGTTTAGAATCTATTAGAAATCTGAAGGATTTTGCTTGTGTTATTACAAATAAAGTCACTTAGACGTAGACATATTTTAATTCCCGAACACTGTCAGTATTATGCCAGTGTTCATAGTTGCTGCATTTTTGTGTGTATGTTTGAATTGTCAAATGTTTTAAGAGACTTGTACTTTTTGCATAATATTTTTTTGTAAATTTAGTTTAGTGTTAATTGCTTGCGTATTTCTAGGAACTTTCAGTTACTTCTACCTATATTTTTGCTGTCCTTCCTTTGGATCTTTCCGAAGTTTTATTTTGCTATTATTGAAGAAGTTTTGATTTTGTGATAATTGGTACTTTGATAGTCAGTTACATTTGGATGACGTGAGGGTTTGTGGTGCATATTTTCTGTTGTCTTCATTTTTATAATGTAGTATTTTTCAGGGCAACTGTAGGTTGATATAACATTAATATTTTGTTTGATAGTTTCGCAGTTCCCTTGGATTGGGGTAGCGTTTTTCGTTTTTATATATATTTTTTCCTAAATTTGTTATTATATAGTGCGGTGAGCCATATGAATGTTGCTATTTCTTTGCATTTTTTTCTTTATATATCTAAGTTTAGTATTGTTTAGTACTTGTTTTGATTCTTTACACATTTTTCGTTTAAAAGTTTTCGGATGATGTACAACTGATAGACTGTGGGATTTATTCAATATGCGCGATGAGAGTTTGGAGGAACTATATAAGTAAAATAAGTTGTCTGTCTTTATATACTTTTAATATATATATCTTTACGGAGGATTAAAGTTACATCTAAGAAGAGTAGCCAGTTTTCGTTTGTTTTAATGTGGACTTGGATTTTTAAAATATTTTTGTAATTTTTTATTTATAATTAATTTTTACTTTACCTGTGTTGTACAATTGTATTATATATATATATATATATATATATATATATATATATATATATATATATATATATATATATATATATATATATATTTGAATAAAAAAGCAGACCACTTTAAGGCTCCATGTAATAAATTATTTCACCACAGCCCTTTTAAAGGACTCTGGATCATCAGACTTTACTTCCAAAGGTTGAAATGAAAAATGAAAAGAAATTTACACATTTTTGACAGGCCGTATTAAGCATATGTAAATTAACGACGTGAGGAAGTGAGTGTGGAGAGAAGACATGAGTGAGTTAGATGTACCATTTCAATTCTTTATCCCTAACCCCACTTGGTGTGGGCCAGACAAATGCTTAACTTAACTTATGTTATCTTTAGATATGGATGGGTAAGTGGTGAAGAGGAAAGCCTACATAAAAGGAAGAAGATACAATAAAACAATCCTGATGAGAGAAGGTTTCACTCAATTTCTTGGACGCTGTTATTTCACATTACTTTAAAGAGTATATTTGGGGGTTAAAGTTTGATATAAATCGAAATGTCTACAAAATCTACGAAGAAGTTAATTTGATGTTTGTTGGAGTTTTGGGTATTTTCTATGAAATAGTCGATTGGAAAAATATTCATAGAAAGTACATTGAAAGAATAATTCCTTCTACATCTAGTAATCTTTTTTATTTTCCAAAACTTTTTTTCTTGTTGATTATTAGGTTGACATCTATTCGTTTGAGTTTCATAAATGAAACTCGTGACTGTTTTTAGGTACCTACATAATTATCAGAGGTTATTCCAATTTAAATAATTTTATCATCAATAATGATTCTTAAAGGGCAATATATTTCAATTTAAACTAAATTATCAGTTTAAAATTTACCTCCGTATTATTTAGACTCACTTGAGAGAAGGTTCCATTCAAATTCTTAGACTTTGTTATTTCGCATTACTTTAAAGTAATATATATATATATATATATATATATATATATATATATATATATATATATATATATATATATATATATATATATATATAGTTAGAGTTAGAGTTATCATTATTATTAATAATTAATTAATTACAATTTTCTAAAGTATGTTTCTAACAAATCTATTATTAATTATATCTGGTCAAATAAAAACCATATAATACCCTAGATTCCTAAAACAAAATTCCACTATTAAATATGACGAAATAAGGCACTCGGTATTAAATATAGGTTTCTAAAAATACACTATTAATAATAAGTAAAGGAAAATTCCATTATAATCCAATAAGTATAGTTATTAAAAAACACTATTAATTATGATATTGCAAATAAAACCAAGGTATTACGAGTTTCTAAAAGCATACAGCTTTATTTATAGTAATTAAAAGAAAACCCAGAATTAAGTATTGGTGTAAAATAGTCGAATAGAAATCCCGTAATATTTATAACAATTAAAAAACCGACATGCAAACATTACTTTTTTTATGCATTTCACCCCAGGCAAGGTGGGAGTACCACTAGCACGCAAAGGGTTAAAGAGACTGAGAGCAAGAATAAAGAGGCGGGGATTGAGGAACGTATATAGAGAAGGATCTGGATCAGGATCAGAATCAGGATCTCAGAAGATGTCGATTGACATTACATTTAAAGATTGTAGTTATCAGAGAAGGAATTAGGAGGAAGGGATTTCCACTGTCGAGAAGTGCAAGAGAAAGAAACTTTTGCAGTAGAAAAGGCGGCTACATTTAACTGTTTCGAGAGTGAAAGGATGGGACCGATATGCCAACATAGTAGCACGCTTAAATTCATGCAGTTGGGGTACCAGTGAAAGTGGTTCGTCAGAGCAGTTGCCATGAAAATATTTGTAGAAAAGACAGCGGGAAGTCACATCAGGTCTGTGAGAAAGAGACTGTAGACGAGATGCCAGATCAGTATCAATTACATTGCATATGCGTCTCTGGATTTTGTCTAGGACCTCGAGATGAACAGCGGGGGCACCAGCCCATATATGGCCACAATATTCAGTGCAAGGACGATTTGTAGATTTGAAGGATGTACTCAAGCGAGATAAAACTTTCTTGCACGACACAACCAACTTTTCTTGTGGTAGATGAAGCTTTTGATTCAATGTAGTCTCTTAACATTTTTGTTGTTGATCATTCGTTTAGTAATCTATATTCATGAACAGTCGCTAGTCTTGAGGCTTAATCACGTAAAAATATTTATTTATGTTTCGCTTTATTGATGATCAGTCACTTAATTGTCTTTCTTGATGTTCTTTCGCTTAACAGACTTTGCTGATGTCAAATCGTTTAAAGATCTCTCTTGATGCACATTTTCTTAACAGTCTTTCTTGGCGCTCAGTCCCTTAACAGTCTTTCTTGGTTTGGTTATCAATCTTTTAACTGTCTCTTTTGATATCATGTCGCTTAACATTTTATCTTGATTCTCAGTCGTTTAACAGAGTTTCTTGATACCCAGTCGGTTAACAGTCTTTATTCATGCACATTCTTTTAACAATTGATGTCTTGAGGTTCAGTCCCTTAACAGACTTTATTGATTCACAGTTGCATAACAGTTTTTTTTATTGAAGCTCAATAAATCAACAGATTTTCCCGGTTGCTTAACATTCTTAACTTTCACGTGTCATTATTGATGCTAAATCTTAATTGATGCTCGGTCGCTTAACACTCTTTATTCGTGTCCATTATTTTAATAATTTGTCTTTATGCTAGGTCGCTTAACAGTTTTCATTAATACTCAGTGAATTAACAGTTTTTTGTCAGTCGCTTAACATACTTTGTTAGTGCTCAGTCGCCTAATATTTTTTTTCATGAACAGTCGCTACATGTGTGGGTTAATAGCGTAAAATAATTTCATGAAGCTCAGTTGCTTAACGGTCGTTCTTGAAGCTCAGTAAATTAACGGTCATTAATTAATCCAAGTCGCTCAACTCTTTCTTGATGCTTGACAGTCTTTCATGTTGCTCAATCTTTCATGATTTTCAGTGTCTTTCCAGTCTTTATTAATAATGTGACTTAATGCTTAATCGCGAAGGTACTTTCTTTATGTTCAGTCGCTTAAAAATCTTTCTTGATCCCCAGTCGCTTAACAATGTACTTCGAGGATCAGTCGATTAACATTCTTTTTTATGCTCAGCGACGATGCTTTTTTGCAAATTAATTTAACATTTGAATTACTCATTCGAAATCTAGGCGAAATCTGCTAGTTAACAGTTCATACCCTACTGTCCAAAATTCGATCCTGATTGAGTATATTTCCAACTAATGGAACAGTGTGCATGTCGAAGTCAATATTTCATGCGCTGTTTATTCGTGTTAGAGATTTTTTTTCTCTCTAGCTTATCTTAATATCTTTTGCGTTTCTTTCTAACGTAAATTTATAATAGATTTCTTCATTTTCTCTGATTCATATATCAGATTTTCCGAATGTTTGGATACTACAGCTTTTACAGTGCTTACAGATTATTATTTTTACTGGCTTAAAAGCAGACCTCCTATCGGACGGCATTTAAGCTAGCCTCTGCGGACGACTCTTGATTGGGCTTTCATCACAATACGTAGGTAGGAGTAGATGCAATAGGCAACAATAAACTACAGAAGAACTCAAAATTGATCGCTGCATTTAAAGTTGCCTCCCTGTGCATTTTCCATAGATATAAATTCATGGTAGTTTTTCGGATTATTACTGAGCTTTCCGTTTTAAGCATTTGTTTTTATTTCAACGTACAGGTCGTATTATATTCTACGTCAAATAGTTAAGAAATAAAGATTCAGATAGTTTTGTTACAAAAAAGACACAAGCAAGCAAATAATCGGCGGTTCTATCGTAACTTATGTCACGTCACTCTACGAGTGCTGCTGGCAAATCTAACCCAATACTACTTGCCCTATAATCAGGTCATCAGTGACTAAATCGGTTTCCCTACAAACCTCTTGTGGTAAGATAGGTGGTTAGACACCAAGCAAGATTAAGTACAATACATATTAAAAGGCAAATGAATCTCCTTATACGGTCAATTGCCATTTAGATCAATGGAGTAGAATGGGTTTTATTTTTTATAATCCCAGTGCGATGAGGATAAGGCATCGCCGGGGGCAAGGCTTTCTAAACTGATGTCAACGGCAAAGGCAGAGGCTACTCCCGATGGAATCAGCGCGTAACTGTCCTTGACCAATTCGAGCCTTCCAGTTGGAGGTCATAGACTGTGGTTTAAACTGACGAGGGATGGGCTCAGTCCTGTTTTTTCCAAGACATGCAAAGGAATACCTATCTGGCTTTTAACTATAATATGTTCAAGGAAATGGTCAGTTGTTCAGTTGCATTGTGACCCTCCGACAACAACCAATCATGTGAGTGACGACAATGCTGATGATTTATAATAACCGATTTTCGATGGAAAGTCGCCTCACTTATTCTATAAACGAGTTGAAATATCTGCACGAAGATTTTTCCTATTACCAAATGACAAATGGAGAAAGTTTTATTCCCTTAAATTGTTCCTGTAAAAATAAATATGTTATTGACCCGATTACGTCCCCAAATTGCCATGTATTATTTATCCTCGGAATTCACATTTTGCAATTAAACCATTTTTAGGCTTAATTTTCCGCTTGGTGAAACGAAGAGCTAAAACCTGCATTAAAATCGTCCATTGTCTTCAAAGAAATCATTATCTGCCGTTAGGATGGTCTTTTTAAATCTAAGACAGAAATGATTGCTTTTACGTAACAACGTCAGGAACATTACATGAATAGGATGAAAAAATATCAAAGGCTTGTTGTAATTGCAAGCTTTAAACACAAATATAACCGCCTTGTCCAACGATTTTTTACGAAGTTGTCAACTCATTTGTAAATCTGATATAGTTCAATGGCGAAGGTTAATGAAAAATCAAAACACAATGGCTATAATGTCGTAAGGGAATAACTGGCAATTACAGTCAGAACTGATATAACGTAAATTAGATGATCACATGACTAAGTTGAAACGAAAGCCGTAGGGATGAACCTCATTTTAGTATGATCGTGCCCACTTCAAACGGATGATAACACCAATAGTTATCAATAGATATAAGTTGAGATTTTATATCAGCATAGCAAAAACACTATCTCATTTAATTTCTCTTTCGTTCCTCATGTAATTATTGATATTAGTTACCACGGACTTAGTGTCGGTAACTACGGACATTCGGTATTATGAAACCTATGTTTTCCCTTTTTTTTTTTTTTTTGGTTAATATTTTTTTTCTGATAATATCTGGTGTCCGTAAATGACGAATTATACTATGTAACAATCTCGTACTACATTAGGCTTCAGGTGAAAAATTAGTGCTCTTGTCGTTTGATCATGAACGTGACATTGATCATAATTTTATGCATTTGATCTTGCCTTAACAGTGCATGATGCCTTTTCAATCACATGCCATTTCCAATATTTGCACCATAAATGTAATACAGGGATGGACTTGTTTCAGATGCGATGAAAAGAATATTGTTCATCATTCTTTTGTGCTCTGCAATTTGTAAACCGTTATACCGCTCACCCACATTTCTATCTTTCGCTTATCGTCTTTTAAGAGCCAACAAGTTTGTTCATCTCATTGTTTCTTTTTTTCAAAATTTCCATTCCATCCCCACATTATACATGCATATACATCCTGGGGCAAATTAATTGACACAAAACAAATAATACCGTTATTATTTATTATTATTTCGTATTTTTCCATTAAAATGTAACCCATTGCACATCTTAGTATTTCGTATATACCTTGCACGCAGTCGTTCCTTGATGGACTCGATTGAATTTAAATCAGGAGTGTTTCTGGGCCAGTCTATAGTACTTTGATTTCCTCACTGGTAACTAATCGACAATCGAAACAATAGTGTCTGTATGTGATGAAAATCTGATGCAATCACGGATGACGCAATATTTTTCAAGGCCAAAGAAATTACATCATACACCCCGAAAATAGATTCATGTTACTAAACACCATTGTAAATGACCTAATCTGAGGAAAAATAGAAATCGAATACACCCTGTCACTCCAGTGGGTCTGAAATTGACCGGATGATGAAAGAAAATAAACTAAAGCGGTTGTTTTAATTAATTTTCACAAGGGTGTATATTTAGTTACCATTTATCTAGTTACATTATTTTTATTGTTTTTAAAATGGGACATATTATAGGTATTCCTCATTGTACTAAAAAGAATAAAGCTTTTCTCGTCCTTTCTAAAAAGAAACAGGCCTTATATACATTTTGTGATGTCAAGAAACACTCGTTTGACATTTTGTAATGTCAACGATTACCCGTTGTCACTTTCGTAATGCTCGTTGTAGTCGAGACTTTGTAATCACAGATACAATTATAGTAACGCCGTTGAACATTACTGGTGCCAGACGCCGTCGAACACTCGCACTAATAGTACTTACTCGATACTACTCGCTTGTATAGTAACCACCGTATACTAATAGAGGATAGAGTAGAAATAGAGATCGTTAGTTGTCAGCTACTGTCTAAATATATGTGTTTCCTCTATGGTGATCCACTTAGTTCAATAATGGGATCGCCTCTGTTTGCTCACTGGCGATCTACGTTCAAACTCAAGTGTCGTCAGCGATATTTTATTCCTATATAACAATACACCTCTCAATGTAATGTGGATTCATCTGAAAATGGATTTGCAATCAACACGTTCTTTTCCACTTCGATTTGCTACCAGAATTAGCGATAAGCCAGCGGAATATTGTTATCCATGAAATAAAATATTTTTTTTTTTATTAAAAGCAATTAATATTGTTCATTTGACGAATGAATTAAGTGTATTGACGAGGAAAGTGATTATGTAAATTATTTTGTAAAATATGCATGAAAGGATACGTTTTCCGAAAGTCTAAGAAAAGAAATATTAATAAACAGCTGAGATATGAACTCATCAGTAAGCCAAATGTATGGCTATTTAATATTTTTCAGTAAGCAAACTCTGGTTTGTAGTAAATCAACAAATACTTACAATATTGTCTATTCGAAGAGAGTGATGTTTTCTTTCATATTGTATAAGGATTTGATGTCTATATTAGCCATCTATTTATCTTTCATATTTAGTCTTTTAATTTAATTTGTCGGAATTTCTAACATGAGAAGGGACACTATTTATAGGACTTGGAATTCCAAATCTTCGAAGTATTAGACATTCCCAGGTTAGAAATCCCGGCAACCTTGTCGTTCTTCTGAAGGAAGAAGAGCGTAGGATATATGTATTTGAAGAATAACATATTATCGTTATACCTCGCCATTACGAAACTCTCTTTAACGGGTATCGGAAGCAACGGTCTAAATCTAGACCATCGACTCAGAACGGAGTTGTGGCAAGACTGAATACAAGCCTCTGCTTCGCCAGCTGACAACTAATTGGCGAGCTGTCAATTTGTTTACGTGTAGCTTATTGTTTTTGAGGGTTTTTTTTGTATGCATGGTGTTTAAGTGGTTTTATATTCATAATTTGTATAACCATATTGTCTGGATGAATAGTAGAAAAACAGAAAAAGGTGAATAGTAGCACAAAATAGTATATATTTACAGTGTAGATCTATTTTACAATGTATGTTACTGCGTAGAAATAATTAAGGTTCAAATTAGATAGTGTGTTTGATTAAATGTGCAGTACTACATCAATTTCGTTCTTAATGTAATTGTTGATATAAGCCACTGCACATTTAGTGTCGGTAGCTTCGGGCAATCGGCATTATCGGACCGATGTTTCCACACTGTTTTTCGTTAAAACGAGGTATGTGTGTATTTGGCGATTAGAACAAAGACATTGATATATACTCACTTTTCCCTTCAAGGCACTACTAAATAAAGAATAAAATGGAGAAGCTTTACGTTTCAAATCAGAAAAGATAATTTTTAAAAAATATATCAAAAGTTATACAAAACAAACATACATTGATTGATTTCTTCTGGAGATTGATTGTTGTTCATGATCTGGTTGTTCTATTATTAAAAAACGAAAAACATGCATCATTACAACATGAATGTTGCTGCTAGCTGGAGAAGTTAACGGAGAAGACATTTCCCAAGAATTGATGAGCTCAGAGTCACGCAAATGTCACGAGAACGAGGTTTTTCTTTTAGGTAATGAACTTAACGCGCCTTTTAACAGTCTCTGTGTGATTCCAAGTGCCTTAATATCTTTCTTCTTTTGCATGTTTGGAATTTATTAGAATGGAGTCTGCCTGCTCCATCAACGAAGTAAACTATAAATGGAAATTCGGAACGAAAAGTATTTTAAATTTTAGCAAGAGGATTTGTAAAAAAAAACTAATGATAATGATTTCAAATGTTTAATTTCACGCTGACAACTTAATTTTGGTGTGTGTGGCTCTTCTCAGTGGATGATGTTAATTACCGACCTCATGGGTCAGTGTTTTGATAAAACAGAATTTCAAAGACAGTAAGTAGGTTGGTAGATAAATGTCATTGTATGCGGCAAGTTTTTCAATCATCGAAGTGAATTATCACCTATCGCGATGAATGACTTTTCTCTGCGGGAGGCCGCGTGTGCCTTGAGCGCCTATTGGGACAAGCTCAAACTAGATCTCAAATAGAACTCGTGCATACAAAGCATCGCTAAAGATAATGGATAAATGGTCGTTTCCCGATAACGTTCCAGTAAGTACCTAGCCCCCGCTTCCACCTACGACAAACAGAAAAATGGAGTCTGAACGCGTCACTGTCTCTTTATGGGGGAGGGGAAGAAATATTTTCCACCCTAACTATTTCCTAGTTATTATTTTCTCGCTGTTCTATCGAAATTTCAATGGAAAAATGTTCAGACGAATTACATTCCTTAGTTCCACTGTTTCCAACCTTCATGTCTAAGACTCACTGAGCCATGCACATTGTGAACAACCCTTATTCCATTTGTATTCCATTGGTAGGATGTGGGTTTAACTCGAGCATCAGCTTCCCACGAACCGCTGTTTTGTGGAACTGAATCCCAAGAGCTACTTCCTATATCACTACAATCTTAACCTGTTTAAGTCCACTGTTAACCGCTAATTTCTTCACATATCCCCATAAACTGTGCCTCTTACATTGCAACTATTTACGTAGTGTCTCTTGAGCCTAACAGGGTGAAAATTATTCTAAGAAATATTGTTCTCAGTATTTCTTTAGCGTTTTCCTGTCCTGCCATCTGTTAATTGAAACTCATAATGCCACAATCTCGCAGGGTATTACAAGGAGTGAATTTGGAAGAGAATAAGACTGAAAATGGGGAGGATTGATGATAAGGCAAAATGCCTACAGTCTCCAAGAAGACAGAAAATGACGATTGAGGTTGCCTTTGAAGATTGCAGTTGTCATGGAAACAATAAATCGGAATGGATTTCCACAGGTGGGACGTGCGAGAAAAAAACTATTAGAATAGAAGAGGCGATTGCATCTAGCTAGAACAAGAGTAAAAGGATTTTTTTTACATTAAGCTTAAGGGTGTACTTTATATGGATAGGAGTGGAACATAACGATTAACTCTAGATTTGAGTAGGTTAATATTGTAGTAATCAAGGAAACATCGTCTAGGCAGTGTGTTCCACAGAGAAGTGGTTCGAGGGAAGAAGTGGTTCGTGTAGAACTTACATCTCACCGATGGAATACAGTGGGAATATGGGAGGTTTGTTACAATATGAGTAACATGGCGGATACTAGCCCTGAAGGTTAGACCTGACGAAACCAGAGAATATAGTTCGTCCCAGCACATTATACGAAAGTAGCTATAGAGAAGTGAAAGGTTTGCCACATCCTGCCTGTGAGAAAGAAGTTGGAGAGTTGGAAATAATTCGTCATTCTCAAGCACTCAGAGACGCTTTTGAAATCTACCGAGACTAGGAAGTAAGGACTGGACAGCTCCCGCCATGATTGAGTACCGTTGATATATCATATTTTCAGCCTGATCTGGTTGGCAGAAGTTAGCATGATGAGTCAGGTAATTACTGGAGCGCTACAGGGAGCCGATTATATTAGCAATGTATCGTATGTACGAGTTCCACTTCAGGTGAGTTGGGAGTTCGAGCCCGAACAGATTCTCAAGGCACGGTGACTTCTCGAGAGAACATTCATTCATCATGTCTAGCGGTAGTTCAGGGTCCAATCTGCAGTGATAAAATGAAATTAGTATAGTTTTCGGTGCATTGTATGTAACCATTCACTTCTTAACCCACTCGGAAGTTAGTACTAGATCGGAAGAGATATCAGCCGTCAATCTCCGATCGATAAGATTTTCAGTGTTGCACCCGTATATCGTCATATTATCGGCATAAGCGTTTATCACTGATCGGAGTATATACTTAGGTAGATGATTTATGTAAATCAGAAAGAGGGTTGGTCCGAGAAGAGACCTCTGCGGGAATACGGCGTTGAACTCCAGAGCAGCAGAACAATTAATAACTACTTTATAGCTGGAGAACCTGTGTTGCAAAACTTTGTGCCACACCGTGTCGAAGGCCTTCGAGATATCTAATGCTATGGTCTTTTCTGTATGAGTGTCGTCAAGTGTCTTAATAATTTTGTGTATAATGGTAATCCGGATGCCAGGATTTAGATGTTTACTAAATATCTGAGTATATTCATAGGTAGATCATTCATATAAATCAAAAAGGCACTTATACTGAAGGCACTTATATCAATTCGTATCTGGAGAAATTGTATAGAAAAACTTTGTGCCACGCATTGTCAAAGGTCTTCGAAATATCTAATGCTATGGTCATCGGTGTCTGTTTCTCGTCAATAGCCGCATGAATTCTGTGAGTAATGGTAGTCTGGACGTCAGCAGTAGATCGGTTCGACCGAAACCCGTATTGCCCCGATGGACAAGAGGTTGTTTTTACCTAGCTGTTCGACGGCCTTCTTGTTGATTATTGACTCAAAAGGTTTTAGAAGATACTGATGGGTCTATACTGGGAGCGGAAAGATGGCTCGCCCTTGTTCTTGAAGACGGGCATATGCTTGACTTTTTCCGAATATCATGCATTCAGTCTTAGAGATAATATATATATATATATATATATATATATATATATATATATATATATATATAACAAAAATGCAACTTCCCAAAAAATATGATCTGTTACTTCATTAAACGGTCAATGTATGACTGATAATATTATATACCGAGCGTAGGTACATTCCTAAGGATGACAGATTTTATTTTTGGTTCACAAAAAACTATCGAATGAACTTAAGTAATGTAAACTACAAAACAGCACTCCTCTCCTCATATTTCTAGCAATTAAAGAACGATGTCATCTGACCATCAATCAAATGGGATATTATAACAAGAGCTAAAGCTTATAACGAGAAATTAAATAAATGTAACTTATGTCTTGTTGAAAATTAAATAAGCTCAGCTTATTAAACAAGATCAATAGTTGCATGTAGGCCTAAAAATAAATATCTGCTTAAATACGTTGATCCAGATTCATTTTTGATATAAATTACGGTTCATGTTTTAGTCTTTGTTTATATATATATATATATATATATATATATATATATATATATATATATATATATATATATGTATGTATATATAGTTTATGCAAAACTAGGTAATCCGTATGGGTAGACCCAAGTGGGGGTATGTGTGGACATGTCTATATATATATATATATATATATGTGTGTGTGTGTATGTGTGAGTGTGTGTGTGTGTGTGTATAAATATATACATGGGTGTGTGTGTATATATATATGTATAGATGTATGTGTGGGTGTGTATATATATATGCGTGTGTGTGTATGTGTATATGTATATGTGTGTACGTGTATATGTGTATGGATGTACATATATGAGCATTTATATGGGTATGTGGATATGTATATATGTATATAGATACACATATAACTTTATGTGTGTGTGTATATGTAAGTATATGTGTATGTGTGGATATGCATGTAGATATGTGTGTATGTATTTCTCTATGGGTGTATATATGTAGATATGGGAATATACATATAGTCTCTGTGTAGATGTGTGTGCATGTGTATATATGGATTCATAGGTATATAGGGAGATATAGGTATGTAGATGTGGCTAGGTGTTCGGATATGTGTAGAGGTGTATATGTGTATGGATTGTAAAGGAAGGACCTAATTTGCTCTTAGTAATGTTTTACCCAAATTTCTCCTCTAGGATTCTCCAATTGGAAGTGAGTTTAAATAATACGGAGGTAAATTTTAAATTGGTAATTTAATTTAAATGGAAATATATTACCCTTTAATAATCATTATTGATGATAGAATGATTTAAATTGGAGGAACCTTTGATAATAATTGGGTAGATATCTAAAAACAGTCACGAGTTTAATTTATGAACAAAACTCAAACGAATAGATGTCAACTGAATAATCAACAAGAAAAAGGTATGTGTACGGATATATAGAATATTGTAAAAGAAGGACGTAATTTTGTGTTAGTAATCTTTTATCCAATTCTCTCCTCTAATATTCTCCAATTGGAAGTGAGACTAAATAAATAATACGGAGGTAAATTTTAAAAAAATTTAATTTAAATTGAAATATATTACCATTTAATAATCATTATTGATGATAAAATTATTTAAATTGGAATAATCTTTGATAATTAGGTAACTAAAACAGTCACGAATTTAATTTATGAACAAAAATCAAACGAACAGATGTCAACTTAACAATCTATAAAAAAAAGTTTAGGAAAATAATCAAGATTACTAGATATAAAATGGATTATTCTTTCAATGTACTTTCTATGAATTTTTTCTAATCGACTATTTCATAGAAAATACCCAAATCTCCAACAAGCTTCAAATTAAATTCTTCGTAGATATTTTAGACATTTAGATTTATATCAAACTTTAACCCCCAAATATACCCTTTAAACTAATGCGAAATAACAGCATCTAAGAATTTGAGTGAAACCTGCGCTCAGGGACATGATTTATTATTTTATTGTTTTTTGGACATTTCTCCCTTTTAAGTCGGTCTTCTCCCTCACCCCTTATCCATCTATATCTACGTTAAGTCAAGCGACGTCTAGCATACACAGAGTGGGGTTAAGTATAAGGAATTGAAAATGGTACATCTAACTCACTCATATCTTCTCTCTCACCTCACTTCCTCACTTCGTTAATTTTACATATTCTTGGTGCGGTCCGTCAGAAATGTGTAAGTTTCTTTTCATTTTTCATTTCAACTTTTGGAAGTAAAGTCTGAAGATACAGAGCCCTTTAAAAGGGTTTTGGTGAAATAACTTATTACATGGAACCTTAAAGTTGTCTGTTTTTATTCAAACAAATATATATATATATAATATATATATATATATATATATATATATATATATATATATATATATATATATAATTTGTAATAAATTATAATTTGTATAAAATCACTAGCAGATACCTTGCGTGAATGCACACTCAGATATAAAACAGCAATGAGAAATACTACGTAAAAAATAGCACACTAGAATTCCTAGTTTCGTCTAATATTGCCTAAAGAACTGAAAATTGCAAAACCGACACTAGTTAACAATGTCAATTCTAACCACCTTATCGACCGCCAAATTAATCTATTTCACCCCAAAGTAAATAACAGTGATAGTGAAAAGACAGTCAAAAATAACATAAATACTTTCTACAAAAGCCAAAGGCACGTCAAAAGCAAACAAGATCAATCTTCATTGAGAAATATCATAAAGAAATACACTAACCCAGTTGGCCAGAACGATAAAATAAATTACTTTTCTTCTACGTAAAATTTAAAACACTTAGCCTTATCCTCAAAAATAACAACACACCTACAAAATCAATACTACAAAGAACGAACATTATTTATGAATTTTACTGTGTTCCTGGTCATAAATACTACGTTCAAACTACTACATGCCTATCCATAGTATGTACTAGTATAAAATGAAGGCTTCATAACCCAATAAGTAAAAACTAGATTAAACATAATGGAAGACTTAATAAAAAAAAAGCCAGCACTCAAGAATATCAACTACGAAAACGGCAACAATATGCTGACAGTTTTCGGAAAAGAAAACAACCCTGTAACACTAGATACATTCACACAACCGAAACATCAAGTTAAAAAGTAACAATAAAGTCATCCTTGGTAATGGCTGAAAGGATAGCTGGAAGCGTTTGGAATTAATTACAGAAGATTTGGACAGTTTCTACACAGTATGTGTCCAGAAAAGTAAACACTTGTTCAAACACAAGAAAAATTAAATCAAAAGCTTAATCGCAGTACCTTGTCTGTCGGTTTCAATGAAATATTAACAAATCTAAAAATACTTCTCTTTTCATATACATATTTATACAAATTTCTTTTATTTTAAATGCCAAATATATTTTCTTTAAATTAAAAAGTATAATCGCCTATTTATTAATATATATATATATATATATATATATATATATATATATATATATATATATATATTGATGCATGTCTCATTAAATAATATAGACAAGTTTTGTCTATTTATTTTAAATAATTTCCTTTCATATTGTCTGATAAGCAATGACAGTATCATTGAAAGAGAAAGGAAATCACCATATTGACAATTACATTTCAATATATCAAGCAATACACGGACGAAAAAATAATGATAGTCTGTTTTTGTTGTATGAATTCACACAATATGAAAGAAACTTACTTAAAATAAATAGACAAAACTTGTCTATATTATTTAATGAAACTTGCATCAATGAAAGATTGCTGCCTAAATATACACGAATAGTCATCAGATGGTTGAAAGTCAGACAAAACATGGAGAAGTCACAAAGTCTCATAATTCAAAGTCTTGTAAGGTAGAAATTCATGAAAAATATTAATATATATATATATATATATATATATATATATATATATATATATATATATATATACATATGGATATTTCTAAATTGTGATCAGACTTATGGATTTGAATGGGCGTATGTGCTGTACATCTTTGAAAACCAGACGTAATGGTAGTAACTGTCTTCCTTCTGTTTTTCAATATAATTTTGGGAGTTTATGTTGATTTGAGAAAATACGAATTCTTTCAGAAAAGCATTGATTCAAAAGAAACCGGGGTGTAGATTTATATTATGATAAGATTCTCTATTAGCACTCTCGAGGATTCTCCCCCTGTGTATATATAGGAGATGAAAGATTTCCTTGGTAAATCCCTGTATACTGACACCCACTTATATCAGCTATGATGTATATATATATATACTTCATAGCTGATGAAAATCATTTTATGAGATAGGGAACACATATTTAGGCGGACTTTTAGGAAAACATAACTTGTCTTGGAAAGACGTTAAAATAACCCACAACTTTTACTGGGAGTTGTGCGAATGTATACGAATGCAAAAAGGAACTGAGTGAATAAACAAAAATAGGAATAGGCGTTAGATAACGATGTGTCTTCACGCGGATTTATTCAACCATTACAGTGAGTCGATCCCGAGGCAAGTGAAGCTTCTAATGGGATGTAGCATCGAAGGAGACAAAACTCGCACCATGTGATAAGCAGATAGAAATGCGTTGAAGGCAGACACAGAAAGAAGATTGTAGGAAATTTTAGTAAATGTAAGTGAGAAAATAGGACAGAAGACAGGGTGCATATTTGTCAGTAAGTGAAAGTAAATATCTGGGAGGTGAGTCACCAACAAAGGAAAAAAAATGTCACTCCAAAAACTGAAGGAGCACTGAAATAGAAAAAGTTGATTTCTAATATAAACAAAGTTTTAAGAAACATGTTAAAGAATGCTTACCTATTATGAAACATATCAATCCTACTATATCGCAGTGAATATATATATATATATATATATATATATATATATATATATATATATATATATATATATATATATATATATCGCAACTATATGTCAATGAATGCATATATAGGTGTGTGTGTTTGTTTCATATATATATATATATATATATATATATATATATGCATGCTACATATACACACACACACACATATGTGTGTGTGTGTGTGTGTGTGTTTCATTAATACGACAAACAAGTTACTGCGATTAAGATCTTTATTTAAATTTTCTTGGGTCGAACAACGGTTTTCCTTTTGGGACACCGAGTGTGTAGAAAATGTTTAAATGTACTATAATTCCGTGCGCTTTCGGCTATACTTTTAGCCATTATCAAGGATGATTTTATTTTTTCAATTTACTTGGGTGTATGCATTGTGTGTATGTTTTTAGTGTTGTAGAGACGATTTATTTTCCTAAAGCAGTGAGCACATTGAGGCCGCGTTCGTAGTTAATATTATTAAGTGTTGGCTTTTTCATTTTTACAAGGTAGCAAAAAAAGTTCTGTCCGTTTTTAAAGGAAAAAAAGGAAACGCTTCACAGTATGTGTAACTTATATTTAATCTTCGAAGTAATCGCCATCAGCATCCAGCACCTTCTTCCAACGTGTCTCCAGCTGTTCAATGCCCTTGCGGTAGAACTCGGGGCGGGGGGGGGGGGCGTTGATGCAAAGAAGTCCGTGACGGCTTTGCGCAAGTCTGCTTCATTGGTGAAGGATTTCCCACGAAGATGATTATCCAGGGAGTGGAAGAGTTGGTAATCGGATGGCGCAAGGGCAGGTGAATAAGGTGGATGGGACAAAGTCTCCCACCCATGTTGCTGTATGGTATCCCTGACCACTCGCGCGATATACGGCCTGGCGTTGTCATGGAGGAAAAAGCACACCTTTGCGATTCACCAGTGCTAGCTCCTTCTGGCGCAATGCCTGTTGCACACGTTTCAATTGCTGCGAGTATAGGTCTCCAGTGACCGTTTGGCCCGTTGGTAGCAGTTCATAATGAACCACTTGACGACCTGTCCACCAGACACAAAGCATAATCTTGCGTGGGTGCATAGGCGGACTTGCCGTGTGAGGGACAGCATCCTGAGGAGACAACCACTGTTTAGAACGCTTGGGAGTTTCGTAAAGAACCCACTTTTCATCCCTGGTAAGCACTTGATTGAATAAGGATGCGGTACGGTGGCGAGAAAGCAGCGATAAGCAGGCTGCCACTCGTTGTCCCTTGTGGACCTCCAACAGCGTTTCCGGAACGCACTTACTCGGTTTATACTTCTTACCTAGGCGGTGAAGGTGAAATCTAACTGTTTCACCGGAAACGTTGAACTGTCTTGCTAGTTCACCACACGTTAGACTACTGTCCCCTTCAATGGCCGCCTTCAGGACACCCGTCATTCAAGACCTGTGGTCGACCACTGCGAGGCTCATCATGGAGAAACAAATCTCCCGACTTGAATTTTCGAAACCAACGCCTTGCAGTACGTTCTTCCACAGCACTATCCCCAAACGCTTGACATATGCGGCGACTTGATGCAGCTGCTGATAAGCCCAATTTGAAGTCGTAAAGCAAACAGCCCCGAACGAAATCTCTAGACACATCCATCCTTCTCACAGCTGTCCGGCTTATAACTGATTGCCGGGCACGGTGCGTGTGTTTTCTTATAACGGCTGATGTTCCTATTTCCGGCTGTCCGAATTTGTAAACAATTGCTACACGCATTACGTATATATTTCAACTTCATTCAATGACTAATCAAAAAACGGACAGAATTTTTTTGGTTACATTGTATTATTAAGGTTTTCATTATTTTTAATATTTTTACATACAAATGACGTTATTATGTTTTTATTTTTCTACTTCTGTTTTGTCTATGCTTTCCGTTTTCATTTTTTTATGTAAGTTAGCTTTGGGCGTTTCCAGCCACTATCTTTTAGAGATTTATTATAGGAATTAGGAATTAATATGTTCATAGAAATCTTCTCATTTGCTGAAATTGTACTAATTCTCTTTTCGATAGATAAAGATATATACTTAATTATATATGGAGGATGATTAGATTTAGTGTCTCCATACAAAGGATTAGCTTTTTGATTTTTTGTTTTTTTATAAGTTATGCATACATTTCTCCTTATCTCTAATGTTATATCAAAGAAATTCACCCTTTTCCCTTTATTCCTTACAGTATTTTTTAAGTTCCGGCATCTGAATTCTCTATATAATATCTTTCTAATTTTATCGATTTTAAAGTTTTAGGGTTCTTTATAAGCATAAGTCCATAGTCTCTGTATAATCTAATGTCAGTTATATTTATTTCGTGATAAGCTGTGAGATTGTATAATATAAAAAGACCTATAAGGTCAGAATGCTCTGCTGAGTCTAGTGATACCGTTGTGATGTCAAAGTGGTCATAAGAACGCATGATATATATATATATATATATATATATATATATATATATATATATATATATCATTTGCGTTCAGTGTGCAGATTGAGATATATCAGAGTGCAGATACTTTACTTTGAATTTGGTCGACTTTGGTCGTCAGGCTAAGAATCTATGGTAGCCGAGAATCTATGGTAGCCGTGATAAATGCCTTATTTCAGGAGCACTATGGTGCAGAACGGAAAGGGAATATGGCAAATGGCATAAATAAAATAACATCGTCCGCTAAATTATTTTTGTTGTTGTTCTTGTTGTTGCTGTTGTTGTTGTTCCTTATCTTCTTCTTCTTCTTGTTATTATTATTATTATTATTATTATTATTAATCTTTTAAAGAATCATTTTCCTTTTTTATAATTTTTTTTATAAATCAATATCGCGCTTAAAGTTAATTTCTCTGTCTGTCTGTCTGTCTGCCTGCCCCTCTCTCTCTCTCTCTCTCTCTCTCTATATATATATATATATATATATATATATATATTTATAAATCATTTCTCATCATCTACAAGCAGGGCCATTTCCTCACGTGGGAGATCATAGCTACCCACAAATTCCTATCCTATTTAGCTCTTATTAAGTTTTGCACCACCCACTGTTCCAACATCCTCATGCTAGTTATGTAGGTGACTCGTTGCCTTTATTATGTCCCGTGTGTGTTTAATTTTCCAAGCCACCTTTTCTCATATTTTCTCTCTTCTTATTATTTTAAATATATTTTTCATTTTTTTATCTTTTTCCGTAAAATACCACGTTACTAGCATGTTCATGTTATCTTCGGCATTTTTCTGTGCCATATAGGAAGAACATAATGCAAAACAATTGATTACAATATTGAAATAGTATATTCGAGGGAAATTAGATAAAAAATAATGTTTATTAACAAATGAAGCAATAATTAATATGTTGGTCTATGATCCGTTACATTAAGTAGTTAATAAATATCACTGAATCCCATATGTAAAATTCTAGATGCATTTGTTATCAGCAAGATTTTAGAAATATTTTGTCATTGACGGAAACCTGACTGGCGAAAAGTAATTTGACACAAGAGACGCCTGCATTATACTTTTTAGCTCTCCAGTGAATCTTATTTCTGCAGGACCGTGTATCTGCGTGTCAGTTGCTTTTACGCAAATAGTTTTGGGGCATAAAATTACCAACTCGGTGGCTGTGATGAGCCAGGCCGTTGGCGTGCATAGTAAGATCCCCTGGCAATACATATCTGGATATTTTAAGAACAAGTTTAAACAGAGAATATTGGATTCACTACCGAATTTAAAGCATTTCATTGACGAAAAACTGAGTCTGATATAAACTTTAATATATAAAAAACCTTTTAGAAATTTCCATGAGAGAATCTTCGAGAGCCTTGTAGCTTCTCTCTGGAAATATTCATTTTATCTTGTATGATGCTTGAATGAATTTCATCTTGTATAACTCCATTTTGATTTTCAATTATTTTAAGCTTTAAATGCGTTAATTACTTTATTTACGCCCGCTTCATACCCCCAACACACACCCATGCATGCAAACACATACAAGCACATATATTTTTATAGACTGCAAGTATGTAAGCGTGATACTTGATTGGCAACTAGATCTCATGGTTTTTATTGTACAAGTACATAGCTGCCACCGTCTCTTCTGTTGTAAAAATTTCATTTCTCGCAACTTCCATCAGGTTTCTTGCTTCGCTGCCACCTACATCATTAACATGTAAATGCAACATCAATCGCCATCTTGTTTTCTTGAATTCTGCCCTCTTCTTACTTCTCTTTACTAATGTCTTCTCTTTCTCTTTGACCCCTTTGTAACCCCCCTGCATACACCTGGCGTTATCGCATTTTTTGGAGCGAAATGATTCTTTTATATATATATATATATATATATATATATATATATATATATATATATATATATATATATTAAAATAAAGAGAAAGAACAGTAAAATTTATAATCCGGTGTTCTTATTGTTTTCATTTTAACAAGCAGTGCTCAATACATTTCAGCAGAACATAAATATTATACACTTACTAAATTTTTTTTAGAGTGAAATGATTCTTATATACATATATATATATATATATATATATATATATATATATATATATATATATATATATATAGTTAAACCTAGAAAGCCAGACGTATCTACCTAGTTTTCACCTGAGCGGGTCGTCAGGGGAGGTCGGCTAATAAGGCAAAAAAGATAACGGAATATATTGTCAATAAACAAAAAAGCATAACCACGTGACCAACCTCCCCCCCAAAGACAAATAACCAACCAACATGATCGGGGAATACCGTTTACTCAAAATTGACGAAAGAGGATGGGGTTAAAAAAGAAAAACACGGTTCAACATGGGTGGATCTATTTATTCAATCAAAAATGAAAAATAAATAAAGAATAAATAAATAATAAATAATAAAAAATAAAATAAAATAAAAAAAATTTAAAAAAATATTAATTACTGGGGAGAGGAGATCTAATCTAACAACCAACGTTTTTTTATGTCTACATTTTTTACATTTGTTTAGAATTTCGATTTTTGAATTTAATAACTGATTAGGTTCCTTATATAGGGTTATGGCTTATTTCTCCTCAAGACATAGTTTACAAAATGTATAACCTGCTCTATATTTAGAACATCTTTTTAATATTTCCCATTTCAGGATCGCATCTTTGTTAATATCATGTCTGATTTTCCATACATAGATGGATAATGTATTGCTCTGTTTGGTTTCTTCCATTATTAAAGCTACTTATATGATTATAATATCGCTTTTTAAACACATTTTGAGTAGCTCTTATGTATACTTTAGGGTTTATATCATTGTTATAGTCATTTATGTCCTTATATATTTTAACCTGGTACACCACGCAATCCTGCTGGCATTTTCCCTGGTGGGGGCAGCCTTTTTTGTTTTTACAATTACATCTAGAAGTAGTGCATGGATTATCCTTATTTTTTTTTCTTATATCCGTTAATAAGATTTGCTACGTTTGGCGTACAACTGTAGCTTATTTTTATGCTGTTTTTATTAAATATTTTATGTAGTTTGCTAGTCTTTGGGAACTTTTGTTCCAGTAGATTGAAGATTATTTTACCGATTTTAGTTTTTACAGATAGATTAAATGGGGGATTAAACCATAATATATTCCTCTGTCTATTCTTATGTTTATTCTGTGTTTCGTTGTTATCATCTATGTTAATATATTCTAGCTTATCTTTCTGTCAGATTTTGACTAGAGCTTACTCGTAAGGCAATTTATTAACATCGAAGATGTTTTTATTCGATGAATTGGTAGGAAGTCTATAACTAATGCCTTTAGAAATATGTTTTAGGATATGCGCTGGGTGGTTAGATCTTATATTTAAATATAGTGGGTCCTGGTTATCTTTTTTATACGAAGCAACACTACCATCACGTAAATCTAAGGTTATATCTAGGTAATTAGTGAATTTAAGGTTAGTTTCAATTTCTAGGTTGAATCCGAATTTTTTGAGAACCAATGCATCTTTTTCCAGATTGTATTACATTTTCTGGGGTTACTTCTATCGACTATAATTAATCTGTCATCACGGTATAACCCATGGTTATTAAAATCTACGTAATTGTTTAGATTGTTAAGCAAAAGGCATCCTACTAATTCTCTATCATATGCATCCATGGGATTGTCAAAACAATTTACATCGTTTTTCTTTATCCAGACTTCATTATTATGGAACAATAAAGTCTTGCGATAGTGTCTAATTAAGTCTCTTTTGACACTTGATATTTGTATAAATTCTTTAGCCAATTGAATAGCTTCTTCGTGCGTTTTTTCTTCAGTAATCGACGGATAATATTCTTTAATATCATACCTAATAAACGAACATCTAACTTTATTTAGAACTTTATTTAGTTATTCTGCGTACTCGCATCGTTTTTTTTGTGGGGGGGCTTGAACTCGTATGCTGGACGATTATTTTCGGTCAACGTACATATTCTTGGTTTTTCTATTTTTATGCCTAATTTTCCCTTTGGTATTGGCTTGTTTATTTGCAAATCAATGCAACGAAGGTTTTCCGAGCGAATATAGTTTCTTATACTTATAAGATTTCTATTAATATATATATATATATATATATATATATATATATATATATATATATATATCAAATAAAGAGAAAAAACAGTAAAATTTATAATCCGGTGTTCTTATTAATTGTTTTCATTTTTAACAAGCAGTGCACAATACAATCCAGCAGAACATAAATATTATACATTTACTAGTTTAAAAATATGGTTCTATCACTACAGAAGAATTACCATGTTTTAAAAACAGAAAAGCGCTGAAAAACTTTTTCATTGAAAAAACGAGACGACATGCGAAAAATGGATATCATTTGTTGAACAGGTACCCCTACCTATCTTAATTTAACATAATTTCGAAAGAAACTCATATTTCGATAAAATAGTTGTCAGTGAAAATGAATACCGTACTACCCCTTGCTAAAATGATTGAATTCCCCGTATCCTTAGGAACTAATATTAAAAATGTATTTTCTTATAAAACTCTGTAAACTTCAAAATAAGTTCTTCCAAAATTCGCATGAAAACAATACTAGTGATTGTAATTTAAATCTATACTTCTATTTAATGTTTTCAGATTCTGTTTTTGAAACATGGTAAATCCTGTGTAGTGATGGAATCATATTTTCCAACTTATAAATTTCTAAATATATATATATATATATATATATATATATATATATATATATATATATATATATATATATGTATCGTAGATTCTGCTGTCTTACGCCCGGCTACGAAGCGGAACTCCCCACCCAGATCCCCTTCGCCGCGATACCTCTCCCCTACGACGTATGAGGGTCAGGCCACTCAGTTCGTAGGAACCGACAACCAGAAAAACTGCATAAATGATTTAAAAAATCTTGTTGAAGGTTTTGTGCAGAACCAACCACATTTTTTGAAGAGCCGAATACAGAGACCTGATGCACCGTGTCACAATGTTGCCCAAACGACCCTACTCAGGTTTTGAATTTTATTTTAGCCAATGATGTAAGCAGTGATATAGGAGTCTTATTCAATGTAAATGTTGCTTGCTGCCCCGTAAAGTTTTTGTACCAGAATCAATGGATAAGTTAAAGCTTAAAATCCGTAATGTGAATTCAAAACGTTTCGAGAGTATATATATTTATATATAAAGAATAGTATAAACTCTTCGTGACCGTGGAGAAATTTGGCTGTGCGATTTGAGATCAAGTTACACTTTTCTCATAATTCCACATTTATAGGTCCATTTATGCTTTTGTTTACTTATTCTTAGCCTTATTTTGAAATCGTTATTGGGATATCATTGGTGCTAGCTTCAAAAAGCATTTTTCTTTTGCACCGAAGTAAATATTCCAAAAACAATTCAGCTGCAATATTTGTAATCATCATCAAAAAAGGAATATATATATATATATATATATATATATATATATATATATGGATATTTCTAAATTGTGATCAGACTTATGGATTAGAATGGGCGTATGTGCTGAACATCTTTGAAAACTAGAAGTAATGGTATTAACTGTCTTCCTTCTGTTTTTCAATATAATTGTGGGCGTTTATGTTGACTTTAGAAAATAGTAATTCTTTCAGAAAATCATAGATTCAAAAGAAACCGGGGTGTAGATTTATATTATGATAAGATTCTATAGCATTCTCCTCCTGTGTATATATAGGAGATGAAAGAATTCCTTGGTAAATCCTATAAACTGACACCCACTTATATATATATATATATATATATATATATATATATATATATATACACACACACACACACATATATATATATATATATATATATATATATATATATATATGTATATATATATATATATATATATATATAGCTGATGAAAATCTTTTTTTTATGAGATAGGGAACACATATTTAGGCGGACTTTTAGGAAAACATAACTTGTCTTGGAAAGACGTTAAAATAACCCACAACTTTTACTGGGAGTTGTGCGAATGTATACGAATGCAAAAAGGAACTGAGTGAATAAACAAAAATAGGAATAGGCGTTAGATAACGATGTGTCTTCACGCGGATTTATTCAACCATTACAGTGAGTCGATCCCGAGGCAAGTGAAGCTTCTAATGGGATGTAGCATCGAAGGAGACAAAACTCGCACCATGTGATAAGCAGATAGAAATGCGTTGAAGGCAGACACAGAAAGAAGATTGTAGGAAATTTTAGTAAATGTAAGTGAGAAAATAGGACAGAAGACAGGGTGCATATTTGTCAGTAAGTGAAAGTAAATATCTGGGAGGTGAGTCACCAACAAAGGAAAAAAAATGTCACTCCAAAAACTGAAGGAGCACTGAAATAGAAAAAGGTGATTTCTAATATAAACAAAGTTTTAAGAAACATGTTAAAATTAACTTACCTATTATGAAACATATCAATCCTACTATATCGCAGTGAATATATATATATATATATATATATATATATATATATATATATATATATATATATATATATAACTATATGTCAATAAATGCATATATATGTGTGTGTGTTGTATCATATATATATATATATATATATATATATATATATTTATATATATATATATATATACATGCATGCTACATACATACATACACACACACATATATGTGTGTGTGTGTGTGTGTGTGTGTGTGTGTGTGTGTGTGTGTTAGTGTGTGTGTTTCATTAATAGGACAAACAAGGGACCGCGATTAAGATCTTTATTTAAATTTTCTTGGGTCGAACAACGGTTTTCCTTTTGGGACACCGAGTGTGTAGAAAATGTTTAAATGTACTATAATTCCGTGCGCTTTCGGCTATACATTTAGCCATTATCAAGGATGATTTTATTTTTTCAATTTACTTGGGTGTATGCATTGTGTGTATGTTTTTAGTGTTGTAGAGACAAAAGCAGTGAGAACATTGTGGCCGTGTTCGTAGCTAATATTATAATGTGTTGGCTTTTTTCATTTTTTTATTATTAAGGTTTTCATAATTTTTATATTTTTTACATACAAATGAGGTTATTATGTTTCTATTTTCTACTATGTTTCGGATCTCGTCTGGTAATTATTTTGTGAGTGTCTTTAAATGCATTTGAACAGTTTCTACACATTCTGTGTCCCAAAAAACAATTATTTATATATTATACGCGCGGTACTTATTAGAAAGCGTTCAATATCAGAGATAGGGCTAACATATTTGGTTGGATTGATGTGAGTTTGTGACCCTGGGTTTCAGGCTTTTGCGATCGTCAGACAAACTCACGATCTGACGATCGCAAAAGCCTGAAACCCAGGGTCACAAACTCACAATCAACCAAATATATATATATATATATATATATATATATATATATATATATATATATATTAAAATTTACTTATTTTAAAAAATATGGTTCCATCGGTACGCAGGAACAACCATGTTTCAAAAGCAGACGCTAAAGGCTTCAAATTCACTGATAGAATTAAATTAAAATCCCTAGTTCTATTTCAAGCGAACTTTAGAGTAATTTAGTTTGAAATTTACTGAGTTTTATAAGCACATACATTCATAATATTAATTCCTATGGATATGAGGAAATCCAGTCATTTTAACAAAGGGAGGTAGAGTATTTTATTTCACTGACAACTATTGTATGAACATATTAATAAGTTTCGAAAAGAGGTTACGTCAATGTAGGGTAGAGGTGTCTTTTCCAACGAATGATGACATCCATTCAACGCATGCCATCTGTTCTTTTTCAGTGACAAAATATTTTTGGCACTTTTGTTTCGTCGTTAAATTTGTGCTTTTATACATAAAGATTTTTTTCTAAAAGGGTTGTTTGTATATGGATACGTTGCATTGAACAACAATTTTAAAATATTATTCTTTATTTTAATTACTAATAGATTTTTAAAACAACTATATGTAATGAATTTACCGAAATTATTTAAATGTTATTATTTAATGTCAAATATAAATAAGTATAATTCATTGATCAGTTTTTTTTAATTACTTAAGTTTTTTTTTAATTACTTAAGGGAAATTTTTTACAATGTAGGCAAAGAATAGCGATTTCATTCCTTTGAATCTGTAAATTTTTATTTTTCATAAACTTACTAATATATAGTTTCTCATGTATGCACAAAGGACACGCGTCATTTAGTGACATACATATCCTAGCTTTTCTTATTAATTTCCATTTCACTGTAGGTGTTTTATTGGTTTCTTTTAAGTGCAGGAAATATTTCGATAGGGACGTTTGATTTCGGTATTTATTCATCCTAAAAGAACTTTGATGTTGGCTGAACCGTTTTTTGAACACATGTTTTGTGTATCCAATGTAATTGTTTTACGTTTTCTGGATCCTCAGAGAACAGATATGTGGATTTCAGTAGTTACATAATTTCTGTTTATCTTCATCTCTTTTTCATTATTATACTGTCTAATATTCTTTGAAATTGGTCTTGGTTTATTCAAGACATTAGCATTATATTTTTTAATAATTTTTAAAATATTTAGTACAAATGTAAATTAATTTTAGTGTATTTTTATTGAAAGTAGTACTGATTTTACAATCTCTAGGAAAATGTTTAACGATTAATGAAAGGAAATTTTGTACTATTTTTTTTTTTTACCATTTGGTTGTATGGGGGTGCATACCACACTATTTTTCTACTTCTGTTCTTTCTATGCTTTCCGTTTACATTTATTATGTAAGTTAGCTTTGTGCTTTGGCAGCCACTATCTTTTAGAGATTTATTATAAGAATTAATATGTTCATAGAAATCTTCTCATTTGCTGAAATTGTACTAATTTTCTTTTCGATAGATACAGGTATATGCTTAATTATATATGGAAGATTTGTTTTTTATAATGTATGCATATATCTCTAATGTTATATCAAGGAAATTCACCCTTTTCAATTTATTCCTTACAGTAATTTTTAAGTTCCGGCATTTAAATTCTCTATATAATATCATTCTAATTTTATCGATTTTAAAGTTTTTAGAGTTCTTTATAAGCATAAGTCCATCGTCTCTGTATAATCCAATGTCAGTTGTATTAATTTCATGATAAGCTGAGATTGTATAATATAAAAAGACCTATAAGGTCTGAAGACTCTGCTGAATCTAGTTATACCATTGTGATATCAAAAGTGTTCATAAGAACGCATGTGATATATATATATATATATATATATATATATATATATATATATATATATATATATATATATATATATCATTTGAGTGCAGATACTTTTATTTTGAATTTTGGTCGTCAGTCCGAGAATCTATGATAACCGTGTTAAATGCTATAATTTACAAGCAGGATGGTGCATAACGGAAAGCGAATATGGCAAATAGCAAAAATCCAGTTACCATAAATAAAATAAACATCGCCCGCTAAGTTGTTTTTTAATTATTATTATTAAGAGAAATGTTCGTAAATGCGTCTAGTTATTTGGCTACTTGTTGCTGATGGTATTGTTACTGTTGTCCTTATCCTTCTTCTTCTTCTTCTTCTTCTTCTTCTTCTTCTTCTTCTTCTTCTTCCTCTTATTATTATTATTATTATTATTAATCTTTAAAGAACCATTTCCCATTTTTATAAATTATTTTTTATAAATAAATATCGGGCTTAGATTTAATTCTTTCTTTCTTTCTCTCTCTCTCTCTCTCTCTCTCTCTCTCTCTCTCTATCTATCTATCTATCTATCTCTCACTCTCGCTCTCTCTCTCTCTATCTATCTATCTATCTATCTCTCTTTCATCATGTGGGAGATCATAGCTACCCACAAATTCCTATCCTTTTTAGCTCTTATTAAGTTTTGCACCACCCACTGTTCCAACATCCTCATGCTAGTTATGTAGGTGACTCGTTGCCTTTATTATGTCCTGTGTGTGTTTAATTTTCCAAGCCACGTTTTCTCATATTTCTTCTCTTCTTATTATTTTAAATATGTTTTCATTTTTTTATCTTTTTTTCTGTAAAATACCACGTTACTTGCATGTTCATGTTATTTTCGGCATTTTTCTGTGCTACCACGTTTCGGTTGCCTCAATATTCTTCTTCATCTCTGAGACGATTGCCCAAAACTGGCTGCCATATAGGAAGAACATAATGCAAAACAATTGATTACAATATTGAAATAGTATATTCGAGGGAAATTAGATAAAAAATAATGTTTATTAACAAATGAAGCAATAATGAATATGTTGGTCTATGATCCGTTACATTAAGTAGTTAATAAATATCACTGAAGCCCAAATGTAAAATTCTAGATGCATTTGTTATCAGCAAGATTTTAGGAATATTTTGTCATTGACGGAAACCTGACTGGCAAAAATTAATTTGACACAAGAGACGCCTGCATTATACTTTTTAGCTCTCCAGTGAATCTTATTTCTGCAGGACCGTGTGTCTGCGTGTCAGTTGCTTTTACGCAAATAGTTTTGGGGCATAAAATTACCAACTCGGTGGCTGTGATGAGCCAGGCCGTTGGCGTGCATAGTAAGATCCCCTGGCAATACATATCTGGATATTTTAAGAACAAGTTTAAAAAGAGAATATTGGATTCACTACCGAATTTTAAGCATTTCATTGACGAAAAACTGAGTCTGATATAAACTTTAATATATAAAAAACCTTTTAGAAATTTCCATAAGAGAATCTTCGACAGCCTTGTCGTTTCTCTCTGGAAATATTCATTTTATCTTGTATGATGATTGAATGAATTTCATCTTGTATAACTCCATTTTGATTTTCAATTATTTTAAGCTTTAAATGCGTTAATGCTTAATACCCCAGCACACACGCATGCATGCAAACACATACAAGCACATATATTTTTATAGACTGCAAGTATGTAAGCATGCTACTTGATTGGCAACTAGATCTCATGGTTTTTATTGTAAAAGTACATAGCTGCCACAGTCTCTTTTGTTGTAAAAATTTCATTTCTCGAATATTCCATCAGATTTCTTGCTTCGCTGCCACCTACATCATTAACATATAAATACAACATCAATCGCCATCTTGTTTTCTTGAATTCTGCCCTGTTCTTACTTCTCTAAACTAAAGTCTTCTCTTTCTCTTTGACCCCCTGTAACCCCCTGCATACACCTGGCGTTATCGCATTTTTTGGAGCGAAATGATTCTTATATATATATATATATATATATATATATATATATATATATATATATATATATAAAAATAAAATTTAGAATCCCGTGTTCTTATTAATTGCTTTCTTTTTTAACAAGCAGTGCTCAATACAATTCAGCAGAACATAAATATTATACATTTACTAGTTTAAAAATATGGTTCCATAGCTACAGAAAAAATTCCATGTTTTAAAAACAGAAAAGCGATGAAAAACTTTTTTCATTGAAAGGACGAGATGACATGCGAAATATGGACGTCACATTTATTGAACAGGCACCACTAACTATCTTAATTTAACATCATTTCGAAAGTAACTCATATTTGTATACAATAGTTGTCAGTGAAAATGAATACCTTGTTAAATTGATTGAATTTCCCGTATCCTTCGGAACTAATATTAAAGATGTATTATCTTATAAAACACTGTAAATTTCAAAACAAGTTATTCCAAAATTGACTCGAAACAGTACTAGGGATTTTAATTTAAATTCAATTTCATATTTTTAGTTTCTGTTTTTAAAACGTGGTAATTCCTGTGTAGTGATGGAACCATATTTCTCAACTAGTAAATTAAAAAACTTGAATATATATATATATATATATATATATATATATATATATATATATATATATATATATATATCGTGGATTCTGCTGTCGTAGATCAATGAGGGCCGTTGGCCCGCGCCTACCAGCGATCTTAAGCAAGGCTAGGCGGCGGAAGCGAGAACTCCCCACCCAGATCCCCTTCGCCGCGATACCTCTCCCTACGACGTATGAGGGTCAGGCCACTCAGTTCGTAGGAACCGACAACCAGAAAAACTGCATAAATGATTTTAAAAATCTTGTTGAAGGTTTTGTGCAGAACCAACCACATTTTTTGAAGTGCCAAATACAGAGGCCTGATGCACCGTGTCACAAAGTTCCCCAAACGACCCTACTCAGGTTTTGAATTCAGAGTATGTTATTTCTACTCATTTAAAAGTTTATTGTTGAATTTTTATGTTTCTTTTGTCTTCATAATTATTGTTTAAAAATGCCTGATAATTATGCACCACCCAATATATTTAAATGCGTTTTTTAGTTTGGCCACTTATGTAAGCACTGATATAGGTTTCTTATCTAATGAAAACGTTGACAATGGATGAGATAAATCTTAAAAACCGTGATGCGACTTCAAAACTTATATATATATATATAAAGAATAGTATAAACTCAGCGTGACCCTGGAGAGATTTGTCTGTGCGACTTGACTTCAGGTTACACTTTTCTTATAATTTCACATTTATAGGTACATTTATTATTTTTTACTTATTTTTAGCCTTATTTTGAAATCGTTATTGGGTCTTTCTACCAAGGTTCCATGAACTTTATTGATGCCAGCTTCAGGAAATCATTTTTCTTTTCCACCACAGTAAATATCCCAATAACAATTTGGCTTCAATCTTTGTAATGAACACCGAGTAAAGAATATATTCTTATGTTGTCATGACGAGAATATGTTTAAGACAGACGATATGAGTTTATGAAAAGAAAAAAAGAAACAAGCAAAGAAACAAGGGAAACAAAAGAATGAAAAAAGTAAAGAATTCAAGAACAAAAATGCCAGAAATGAAAGAAATTAAAGAATAAACGATGGAAAAAGTATTAAAGAAAGGAAACACAGAAAGAATGAAAAAAGTAAAAAGTAAAGAAGAACAGAAAGACATGATGAAACGTAAAACAACAATGAAAGAAAGGAAAGGAAAGAAAGAAAGATATAGCTTCGCCGAAAAAAAAGTGAAAGAAAGAACAAAAAAGATTAGAGAAAAAAGAATAGAGAAAAAAGAATGAATGAAAGAAAGAAGACTGTAATTGTATGATCGAATGAAAGACTGAAGCAATCGAAAAGAATGAAATCAAAAAAAGAGTTCAAAGACAGTCATAAATTTTCACTCCGATTCCACCTTGACAATAATTTAATCTAAATAAAAAGATCATTATTTATTCAAATAAATTAATATATTATATTTAATTAGTCGTATTATGAAATGTATTTTCTTTTTTAGCAACTGTTTTAAGAAACGTATCACTTGAACAAAGTTAAATATTAGGCGGTTTAATAAGCCGTGTCAAGTGAAAATGAAGCGGGCTTTTCGTGATAGCGGATATCTTAGATTGATGACGCTATGGATACAAAAAAAAGGAGGAGATGCTGGAGAATGAGAGGATTTTATTTTATTTTATTTCAGTTAATTAATGCACTTCAATTTTGCGAAATTCATAAACATGCAACGATTGAAAATTTACAAGACAAGGGTCACGAAAAATTGGAAAATGAATGTAAAAATTCTGAGAAATGTACAACAAATCATATGACTTTCAAAGGAGTCCTATTCAAAAAGTACCAATCCACTACGACATATGACTTCCTGGCTCACTAGAAACTTAGCAATTATTATTTTCTTATAAACCTGACATTTTCAAGATCCGACAAATATATAGGCGAAGGATCCAAAACTCACAGATTTGCTGCTTAATATCGTGTAAGACCTGACAGAGCACAGGAAACTAAAACATGTTAATGTGTAGTCGATTCCACAAATGACCGGCTAACCTCCCATGAGACGTTGCGCCATGGTGATTCGATAGCTGTCTACAACTCGCTGATATTTGTAGGTGAAGTTTTAACATAGACATGACCTCAACAGAGCATTTATGTAATGTGTTGGATCGGTATAATAGAAGTCAGGATCATACACTTAGAAATATTTGGCTCTGCAAATATGTACTGAACAAAAGCAATTCCTCAATCCCGCCTCTATTCAATCAATTCGAAGTCCTGACATATACAGCAGATCTTTGGTTGGAAAGTCTCTTCTAGTTCAACACTCCTCAAAACAGGTGTACCCACACACGATTTCCCCGCTAGAACAAGGGCTCTACTGAGTGGTATGCGTATCACCCCGTCACTGGTCTCAGATATCATTACTAAATTAGACTCACATAAGTCAAGAGGAAGTGACGGGATCCCAGCCGTACTTCTAAAGAAATGCGGTCCCTAACCGGCTCCATTTCTCTCCCAAATCTACAACTATTGCCTTGCTGCCTCCTGCTTTCCAGTTTGTCTGAAGTCCTTCTCTGTAGATTGTGTTTTTAAGAACTCTGAAGAAACTTCCAATCTATCGCCCTCTTAGTCTCCTACCATTTTTCGATAAAGTATTCGAGGCTTTAGACAATGCTGAAGAGGTTAATCATCTTATCTCTCACGACAAAAATGACTCCGTTTTTGCCAGGTTTAGAACTGATATGCTAAAGTCCGACAATGATTTTGTTTAAGTTTATACGTTGTTTTTATAGATACAAATATATAAGTAAATGCTCTGTTTATAATAAACAGAATTAACGACATTTACCGGCCTGAATGTCCGCGAAAATTTCATAGAAAATCTGCGTCCTCCGACAGGACATATAGCCTGACGTACTTTTGCCGATTTCGCCACAGAGAAGCGTTTCGGTTAGCAAGGTCAATTTTACTGTTTTTAAACTACAATTCTCCATAATTTTCACTCGTACTGTTCGATGCGTATCCAAATGTAAACAAATGACGTCACATATTATCAAATGCACAATTATTTTAAGAAATGTTTGTATCTATAAAACAACATATAAACATAAAAACTAACCGAATCTATTAAGATTTTCCGAATAAGAATAGTGTTTAACGTAAAATAAAAACCAGTCCTGGCTAAGATGATAAACTACTTCCTACAGCAAGGCTTCTGATTAAGAGATTTTGAGGAGCGTTGAACCACCTTTTAATTGCTGGTGTTCCCAGGTCCCTCCTGACCCGGGTGATAGCTCCTGCCATGGCCCCAGCTATAGGTAAATAGTTAACCACCGAAACTAGTGACAAAACACTATGTAAGTGTAGAAATAGGTTTTTCTACCAGAAATACCTTGTAAAAAAATCATTAGCAGCAATAATTTTTAAAAAAAAAAATAATTACCAGCAATTTATTTTTGGTAAAAAAATTACCAACTATACATTTTACCGTTATCTAGTATTTAATTTAAACATAAATCCTATTGACTTCGAAAACTAATAATCTAAATTTTTAATATAAATGTTATAATAGTACCTTTAAGGTGTTTCTAGATTTTATGGGAAAACCGAAGGAAGATACATTCAATAAATTTTATGATTACTTAAAATATTATTTATAAAGTTATAAAGTTAATTATCTTTTAATTATATATATATATATATATATATATATATATATATATATATATATATATATATCGCTCGTCATTTGATTTTGATCACTATTGAGTAAAATGTAATTCCAAAAGAGTAGCCGTCACCGCTATTAACGCATCACTCTTCATTAATGGATTGAGCACTGTGGCTACTGCCGTTTGTTTACATCCGTATTCTATATATATATATATATATATATATATATATATATAAAAAACAGAACAAAAATTTTTACCCACAGAAGAAGATAGATTTAAATAGAATGGACGTCATTAACTTACCTCGAGGAAAACCTTTCAGCCAAGATTTTCGCAAAAGGTGAGAAAGCAGTAAACAATCAAAGCCATATTAGTAAATAACGAATGAAGAGGGGAAAAGAAAATATGGAGTTCAAAAGAAAGAATATAAATATATACTTTCGTATTTTGTTTTTAGTTAATTATTTATAATTAAAATCTATTTTAATCGTGTTTTAATTTTCCCTCCTCATTCGTTATTTACCAATGTATCTATTATTGCATCCTGTGCTCGCCAACGTTATTTTGAGGATATGTTGGTCGAAAGTGTCCCCTCAATGTAAATAATGTCATCCATTCTCTATCTCTCTCTCTCTCCATATATCTATCTATCGATCTATCTATCTATATATATATATATATATATATATATATAAAATCAGAACAAATCATGCGATTTTATTTCAAAGCCATGAGAATATGGAGGACAGAATACCTAGATGTATTATTAAGAATTAAGCATTTACAATGCTTTCGATGCTAATTTAATGGTTAATGTCTTGAATTTAGTTACCGACTTGAGTGAGACTCTATTGAACGATATTCACATTCTAGAAGTATTCATCATTTGGTACACGAAAAAATATTGAACGTAGGTGGTGACTGAAAATAAAATCGGAATCCATGGAGTGTTCGGAAAATATATGGTTCTTTTGAATATTTCGATTACATATTCTCCTATGTCTTGCGATAATTTTCATTTATTTTTAGTAAAAGAATTCATCGCATTGGTGGGTCTGCGTGCCCTAGTCTTCAGATCAGTATGTTGACTCATTTTATTTTCTCAACTCGAAAAATCGTCATGAAACGGGATAATATTTCAGTGTATGGACGAAATAAAAACAATTTTAAGAATCAATAATCAACTTTGATCAAGAAATGGAAGACGAAGCCGGAGCTGAACCTGGATCCGGATCTGTTGGAGATGAAGATTTAGATATCAGCGCCACTACTTTACTTTTGACAACCTTTCTTTGTTCTCAGAATCATATCTTCCTAGGCAAGCCATCAAGATTTCCTTTTTCAGCATCAAATTTCTCTTTCTTATTTGAGACTATAATACAACTTTTACAACTTTAATAATGACAAATCCAGCGTATTTTAACAGATCGTATTATATTTACTAATTTTGTATTATGTATACTTGGTCGTTGTTGAAGATAATTATCATGATTTTCAATAACTATCATGCATATAAAATCCTAGTTCTTTGCGTTTGCTGATATTTAATTATCTTTTTTGTTGCCATTTATTTACCTTTTCAGAATAAAATCATTTCTCTACTTATTTTAACCCATTATTTCCAAAACATTCAAACAAACATTCAAAGAAGAAACTAAGCCTTTCAATGACGAATGGGAATTCCAATATTTTTATTGTTTAACAATGGTAAAATATCTTTCTTTTTGTGATACTGCAATTTCAGCAGTCAGTTAAAAATACAATGCATATCAACATTATTCTAAACTAAAAGATGGAAAGCAAAAGTAGAGACAGTTATTCCATTCTGTATTAAATTCAGGAAATGCTGCCACAGTGGTAAGCTATAAACTTGCATTTTGCTTGGAAGCAAAGGTAAATTATTGAGCGATGCAGAGCTCATAAAGGAATGTATTGTAGAAGTCGTAAAATGAACAGATCTAGATAAAGTTACCAAATATAAAAATGTGCCTTTTTTCAAGAAAGACTAATACAAATCAACAGCATGATTTGACCATTAATGTAACCAAAAAGTAATAAAGTTGACAATGTATATTTCTCCTAAGGTTTGGATGAATCGAGACATTCCACTGATTCGTTACAAGTATTTTATTTCATTCGTTCAATAACAGACGATTTTCAACATTACTTGCTTTAAGCTTTCTTAAATGAAAGACACGAAGAATAGATATTTTTCCTAGCTTCAAACAAAATGCCATAAGGTTGGATTGAATCTTACTAAATTACTGTGTGTACTGATGCTGCTCCAGGTGTGATGGCTAAAAATGAAGTATTAATTGCATATCCAAAAAGAAAAAACCATCGCTCCAAATACACTGCTTTCGTTACATTGAATTCTGTAACATCTTTGTACAAAATCCGCTATTTTAAATAACACCTTACAAAAGATTATAAGTATTCTGAACTATATACGAACAAAAGCAACTAGTCATCGTCAGTTTCGAAATATATTGATGATAGTAATGAGATAATTAGTGTAGATTTTCACTAACACTCAAAAATACTATGGTTACCGCAAGGATACGTATTGGTAAAAATTTTGTTTTACGAGAGCAAATAATTGACTTTTTCAAAGAAATCAAAAAGTTTTGTGAAAACAAAATTTCACAGAGATGCTGGATTTGTGTGTAATGTAATGACAAAGCAAATGAGTCAAATAGGTTTTTACAGGGCATAAATAAATAAATATATTATATGTGGCTAAAAATGTCTTTCATTCAGAAAGAAGTTTTTATTTTTCAAGGTGTTCCTTACTTAGTCAAAACTTTCAGAGGAAAACTTTCCTTACTTATCGAAAGTAATGAATGACAGTGAAGATAATATCTATGGATCTTTTCAGGAATATTCGTCAGTTTTAGACTCATTAAGAGAAGAATACAGAAAAGGATTCAGTGATGTTGAAAAAAAATAACCTCACTCGGAAACTCGCTTTTCAGCCTCCCTTAATCAATGTATCAGATGCTCCTGAGGAGTTACAAATGAAGCTTATTGAGTTCTCTATTTGACAGCAAGAAGGATCACATTGAAATTTGGAAAAGAGCAATAGTATATTCGCGCCTTCGTGAACATGGAGGTCGGATTAATTCATGTTTCTGTTCAACGCACAGTTGTGAATCCACATTATCTTATTTATCATAAATCAAGAATTCATTGAGAACACAGTTGATTAGTGATGATTTAGTTTTCTAAAATTAAAAACCACCATGTTAAAGCCTGATATGTTAATGTTATCACAAAAGAAAGAATGTCAAGATTGTCATTAATTTTAATAAAGTATTAGTTAGAACACGTCTTGTTTTCAGGTTTATTATGTCGGCTTTTATTAGATTATATATTTCTTAAATTCTATTTTAAGCATTATTTAACTAAGATATAAAATTTGTAACTCTAAAAGAATCACTTGATGAATATGGTCTCAATAAGAGACGATGATTTTCAGTGAGGTCATCATCCGCCAAAAGGTTCCCCATGCTATTTCCTTCATGATTTCCTTTTGCCTTCAAGGAAGAGCACCTTGCATCAGTGAATCCGGAGATGTCTTCACAAACCAGGTCTAGATGCGTAGAGTCTGGTGCAATGGGGATACAGGAAATTGAACGGCGGCGTTGTTTTCTTTGAATATTCAATTTATTTTACGCCGGACTTCCTCGCCAGATTTCCTTGTTTTGCTTAGGATGAAGCCGTCAAAAAAAGACTGTTTATTCGACTATGGAGAGCAGCGCTAAATATCACCTGCAAGCAGCATATAGCCATGAAATTACTATTTAGGAACCTATAAAAGATTACAGAGAAAATTTTTAATGGACTAATACAGCTTAGTTGGCACTGGTGAAGATCACTTAACCAGAAATTACACATTAAACTACATTTGGTTGTACGTTAGGGAATGTCAATTTTCGAACTGTGATATTGCATTCAATTTGTAAGTTTGACATGATACAAAATATATTTTCTAAATCGATTTCTTTTTTTTTTTTTTTTTGGAAATGATATTCAAGATTAAAATTAGCTTCAAAATTGTAGCATTGGAATTTCATTCTGGTGATCAGTGAATGCCTTGTAGCATACACTTATAAAATTCGCATATTACTGAAGTTTCACAAATTATATATGGACAACATGCATAGAACAAACACTATATTACTAAAAAATAATTTGCCATCAAATAAGACATTCATTTACTTCAAAGGGGAATTATACTATTATAAAACTCTTTACCTATATTACGATGTATTATATTTATACAGTGCAGGAGTTGCAATGCGATTTTCAATAAATAATGCAAATTTAAAATATGTTTTCTTATAATCTGCTCCCAGCAATAATATGGAATTATATACAATTTCACAAATTTGTGTAAGATTTTATTCATTGAGTAGCCTTTTTTGTAATCTTTACAATTTTTTACACAGTTTTTACTTATCGAATACAGTAAAAAAAAATAAGGCATATTTGGCTTGTAGTTATTAATTAGAAATCTGGTTTGAATATATTTTTCACTCAATGTATTTTTTGGATTTATTCTTGAAATGGTAAAATGTTTAATTTAGTTTGGAGGCAAAAACCTGCAGAAATTAGGTATTTCTGTACATTTTGAAGACAATGTTTAAAACTAAATGCTCAGAAATATGTCTTTACCTATTTTTGAATCTAAATTCTGGTGTCAGTACATATCGTACTTAACCCCAGCTTTCAAACTAAGTTCAATATTGATTTTCTAAAATCAGTGAAAAATCAGCCTGCCCTATTGTACATCTGAAAATCATTGTGCCTTTTTGGAACCAAATAAAGATGTGGAACAGCAAGTAACATAATCGATAAACTCATAGACGACACCGGAATAAGAAAGAAAAAAATGGGTAGAGCTATGATTGAGAGAAAATCTTATGAACGAAGTATTCAGAAATGTTAATTTCAGGATAACCAAATAGGCTCGTTCAGTAGATGGCAGTTAGAAATTTAAATAGACTTGAATAAAAACCAGAAAACTCGAAATGAAATCGCCATTGCTATTCCAGTTATACATCGTAGATGAAGATTAATGACTAAAAAGAACCCATCAGCTGTAGAAGAAAGACTCTTAAACAAAATGGTTTACAGTATTGTGCAGTATTTATGTCTGGGATTGAGATTTTGGCAGCGCCTATTCAATGAGATATAACATTAATGCGCAGTGTGCGTGTTACATTAAACCAGATCTACTTTTATACAAGGTCAAAATGGCAGCCAATATTCAAAACAAACTTCAGTCTGTCATTAACTAGAGCAAAAAATGGCTTGTTAATTTTAACGCCTCCAAAACTAAACTTCTCTACATTAACTGTCTGAGAGACACATCTGATTGGTTGATGTTAACTTCCAGTGACACTTTGCACTTTTTCGGGCTAACGTTCTTGGCAGACATGAAGTGGAACACTATAGTGAATCCATTGCTAGGCTTGCTGCTAAGAAAGTCAGTTAGCTCTGTCGAGCGAGACAATGTTTCTCCCCAGAATCTATATTACATATCTATTAGTCTACAATTCGTCCATGCTTAGAATATTGCTGCTACATACGGTCAGGTGCTCCTGCTATTTACTATGAGATTCTTTACATATTCCAAAGAACAATCAGCAATATTATTGATCATGATATGGAAGCTCGGCTTCGGTCATTTTCCCGCCGCTGTAAGGTAGCTTCTCTATGTCTCATCTATAAATATTTTTATGGCAATTGCTCGGATGAAATCTTCGCTATGCTATCTAGACCTTTTGAATTTAAAAGAAGTAATAGATTTGTGCCATGATCTTATCAATGTGCAGTTGAGCTGAATAGATCTATGCTAACAGTTTCTCTCGCACTTATCGCTTGTGGAAAACACTTCCGTCTCCAAGTCTGCTAGCCAACTTTAATCTACAAAAATTGAAATACAATATCAATCGCTATCTACTCTTCTCCTGATTACTCGATTTTCTTTTTGCTCATCGTTATTGTTTCTGTTCCTAATTCTTCTACATCATGCAACCCTTTTGTGTTTTAATGGAATTACTGCCTTGCGTGATGTGACACCGATTAAAAATATCAAAGATGTGGTGACGGTTCTATTAACGTTACGAGGTTTTTGCTTTCTGGGAACTTGTTCTAACTAGTTCATCCGTATATCAAAAATCAAAAACAATATTTAAAATTAAGACAAGTAACAATGACAATTATTTTTTTGTTTATATTTTTTCTGCATGAGTAATCAATATATTTTATGCATATAGTTCACTCAATCGTTGCGTGTATGGAAATTGTGCTTTTCAGTTCATTAAAAAAAAGAGTAAAAAAATTATATTATAGCAGCGGAATCTTTTAAATACTAATGAGGAATTATTCTGTTATGTAGTTATTTATCTATCTATAAAGTTGACTTGTTCTTTTTAATGGTAAGATGAGAAATATTAACCTACACAATAGAATATCTCAATTACTAATAACAATCTATGAAGATCTGTAACCGATAAATATATAAAATAAAGTTTGTATTTTATAGAACATCGCTTTCTGTTTTAAGTTGTCATCATGAGGGATTCCATTTCGCACCTAAACTAACATTTAGATAGACAGATCCAAATGAGTTCTTTGATTAAAGTATCACTGATTCTTAATCTTCTACATCTTTTTAATTCTCCAGAGGACAATAAGCGATAGACGACAGAAAAAAATAATGGCTAATGGCATTAATAATATCATTCATAACGGATACAACACATATTAATCTAGATGTATCGCTCGATGTCTGAAACGGAAAACTGATCGTAAAATCTGAGCACTATGAAAAGCAAGAATAATTGTAGGCCACTACCTACCTGACGACACGTATATCCATACATATTTTTTTTAAGCATTACGCCCCGAGCAAGGCGAGAAGCCACTAGGGTTGCAGAAGATTTGGAGCGAGAGCAGATAGGAGTGATAGAAGAAAGGATGAGGAGAAGGATAGTGTATAGATCAAGGTAACTGTGGATGTCGATTGACATTACATTTGAATAGTTGGAGATTATAGCTTTCAGGGAAGCGGTAATAGGGAAGGGTGTTCCACAGGCAAGAGGTGCGAGGTATGAAGCTACTGGAGTAGAAGAGACGGCTACATTTAAACGTTTCTACAGTGAAAGGGTGAGAGCTGGATGCCAACCTCGTAGGGCGCTTGAATTCATGAAGTCTGGGAACCAGTGAAAGCAGCTCATCGGAGTAATTACCATGAAAGTATTTGTAAAAAAGACAGACAGAGGCGACAGCGCATCTGTGAGAGAGCAACTGTAGACGAGATGCCAGATCAGGGCCAGTTATATTACATATCCTCCTCTGGATCTTATCAAGAAATCCGAGGTAAACAGAAGGTGCACCAGACCATATATGGCAGCAATACTCCATGCAAGGGCGAATGGTTGATTTGTATATTTGAAGGATCGATTCCGGGGAGAAGAAATTCCTGGCGCGGCACAGAGAGCCAACTTTCCTCGCGGTGGACGAAGCAATTGACTCAATGTATTTGTATATACAATCACATACAGACTTGTGGACAACGGTTCCTAAAGTCATATCTATGTATATTTGTAAGTACATATATGATAGTTTAAGTGCGAATTTAGTCGTTTATTTCTGTAAAGAAACAAGTCACACTGTAGATATTCACTTGTGTCTTTGTTTTCAAAGCAAAGTCCCAGTTCGATATATATATACCTATACTGAAATACATGGGCTTCCTATGTTTGCCGACATAATTCTGTTTTGTTTGATAGGTGAAAGCAGAATCAGTAGCAATTCTTTGAATAAGTCTAGCTTTTATGTACTCAGCTCACGCCATCTCGGTTATTGACAGAATCTCCATGGACGCTTCTTGGTTGGTTATTGAATGAGGGGAACTTGAAGGCAGCGGATTCGCATTGAGTGGACGTTGGCCCGAAGCCCAGCGTACGAAGTTGCTGTTGTATAAAAAAAAAATTGCGAAATAGCAGAACTCTAACGATATTCGGGTTAGCATAAAATAAGAAATCTGTGTTCTTTTGAAATCATAAATTCATCGTTCATATTATTTCATATTTGCAGATAAATTTTGCATTGAACTAAAAGGGATTTTTTAAACAATGAAGTAAAAATAAAATAGAATAATAAAGCTCACATTGAAATTTAAATGACCATATTATTACGGTGCTTTATAAATAATATATGTACTTTACTTAAATTTATTCTTGAAAAAGTAAACTTACATTTTATTCAATTAATTATTCAACAGTATTTACAATAGCTTCTTGCCAATTAGCAGACAGCACTTCCATTCATTTTGATTAATATTCCGCAGTTTGGATCTGAAAGATTTTTGGATGAACTCTTGTATCTTGTTTTCGTCAAGGAAATGTTCCGCCTCAAATCGTTTAAAAAGATAATAATCGGTTGTTAAATATAGCGGGTCAGAGAGAAAAGATCCACTGAGTTTGAAATGTTATTCTGTATTATAATTACTGTATGTGTTGCTGCGTTGTCATGAAAGAGAACAATTCTTCTAGTGACGAGTGCAGACTGCTTTTCGACCAAAATTTTATGGACAAATTGCAGCTGCTGAACGTATAAATGAGCATTTAATGTTTCATTGGTTTTTCAAAATTCTAAATGAATTATAGACCGAATATCCTACCTAACTGCCGGATTTACCTATTTTTCCGGTTGCTCAGGTTTTGTGGTTAGTTGTGGCAAGTTCTCCATGTCAATGCACATAATTTGCTTTGAACATTGTCGTCTGTTACTGGTAATGTACTCTAAATTAATTCTTACCAATCAGGTATCATTAATAATTTCCAAACTACTAATCATACCTGATTGGTAAGCATTACACTCGGCATTACATTTACTTACTAAAAATGGAAAATATTTATGATTCAACCTGAATTAAAAATAAAGAGTCTGTTCGGCACTAGTTTGGTCTGGATTGAAAATTATTTTTTCAAAATAGAAAAATATTTAAAGAAATAATAATCAACAAATGCCACTTTCAACTGACTTCTGCGTGGTAAGGCAGACTGCTTTTGATAGGTGATGTCCTGTCACTGAGTTTGCCTCACTATTGTTTCATGCATAACTAGGAAAATTTCTGATATATACACCGTCTTTATTCAAGCCAGTTTCCGGCACTTTACGTCCAAAGAATAGAAATAGCAATGAAATATTTTGTCGCGATTATCTCAAAACGCGGTTATATCTATATTTTAATTTCGGTTTAGTGATCCTTATAGTTTGTATATTGTCGTTCTATTTCCGCATTGTTATTCTTCCTTAAAAACTACATTTTACCCCCACGTACCCTGGTAAGCCTACCAATTCTTACTAGTAAACAATAGGTCGAGAGTACTGCTTACAATACTGATTACTATTTATATCAATCCATATAGAGTTGACTATTAGAAAAGAACCTCCTATTCATAAAACTTTTTTTCTATTACTAGCCTACTGATTAGGATTCATTTCGTGACTTTCTTTAAGATGCCCCTTGTACTGATATTCTTAACCTTCCTATTGAGAATTGTGCCACAAAAGTTTCTTTTTTTAGTTAAAGCTGGTATCGATTATTTTTACATTGTCAGAAATAACAGATCAAACCAAAAATTTCTTCTTAGTTTACACCTGCCTGTTCCGTCGCTATAGTCCGCGACAATCACTTTTTGTCCGGCTGTACCAGCAACATAGTTCCGATCAAAACAGGCACCTTATTGTGTTTTCTCATTATAATTATAAGCGTGTCCTGATAGATGCTAACTTTTTGTTTACTGACAGAATGAGACACTATTTTTGTTCCCGTGATTACTGGTGGCTGGGTGTTGAAGAAAAGTAAGTCGTCTATGCCTACACTATCTCATTTGGGATGTTAATATCTTCTGCTGATAAAGTAATATTTTGGTAATAAATTCTCTTCAAATTATACTCTTGACTCATTTGGAGTATCTTTGTCTGACCTTCCATTTAAAAATGGGTTTGTTGATTCATATACATATGACACCGTCCATAGTTTCTGCTAGCATTTCTAAACTAGATGCCTACAAAGCAAATAGAAATTGATGGTATCCCTGGTATAGTCCTGACCTGACTTTTGTTCTCTTAACTCTACAATAGATATTTTGCTGCATCTTGTTTTCCTATTTGTCAAAAAAACCCTCTTCTGTAGTTCTAGTATTTAAGAACTCAGATGAATCATCTGATGCTTCTAATTCGGCCTATTAGCTTCTACCTCTTTTTTGGCAAAGTACTAGAAGCTACTTGCATTATGTACAATATTCGGACTATTATCCTCATCTTCATTGTCATATTCGCAACGTTTCGGTCGTTGTACGATCCGGCCTTCTTCAGGTGATTGGACTTTATTTCGTCCACCGGTGTAGATGCAAGTAATCATAGTACCTCATCACAGTGATATTGACAGGTACTAGAGCATGTTACTACCTCAGAATTGGTGAAGACTCTCACTTCGCAGGTTTTTCTTTCAGATAAACAATATGGCTTTCGCTTCTCGAGGTCAACTGCTGCTGTATTAACGATTATTGCTGAAAGAGTCTGTCAAGCTTTAGATAATTCTAAAGCTCTGACTGTAGCATTAAATATCACGAAGGCATGGAATAGTGTTTGGCATACTGGTTTTTTTCATAATTTGAAATATTATGGGATTTCTGGATGAATTTTTTAACTGATTCCGTCTTTCTTGTCAAATCGCGAATTGAATGTTTTCTTAAATGACCACTCTATAGATCTTTTTTTTTTTACTTTAATGCAGGTGCCCCCCCCCATGACGATATCCATGGAACTATGTTGTTCCTAATTTCATTAACGATTTTCATGTTTTCATCAGTTCTCAGTTCGAATTTATGTTGATACCACAACTCTCCTCTCATGTCTTAATAGTAATCTCATTGGCAGATGATCTAAAAAATAACCTACAGTAAGTTGATAACTGGGGCAAGGAATGCTTTGTTAATTTTTACGCCTCCAAAACGAAACTGCTCACTTTTTAATCGTGTGAGAGAATCATTTCATTCTTTCATCAACATGACTGATTCTGACCTTCAACAGAGTGACTCATTGCACACGTTTGGTCTAATATGTCATACTGGCATTAATTTGAAAGATAATATTGATCAATTGGTAAATCTTCTGCTGGGAAATTTGCTTCACCATTTGGTTTTAGAGAATGTTTCACTCGAGAAACTCTTACAGATATCTACCATCCATACATGCATTGAATATTGCTGCCATATCTGTCCTTGTGCTTCTTTTATGTGTTTAAAGGTCCTTGATAAAACACAAAGAAGAATCTGCTTTGTTATTTTTACTGACCTGGCATCTCGGCTTTTAACATATACTGAACATTGTAACATAGCTTAACTGTGGCTTTTTTATAAGTATTTTCATGGTAATTGTTCTAATGAACTTTCCTCGGTGGTAACTGTACTTTAAAAATGTAAATGTAATACTAGATTGGCTGAAAAGTTTCATCATTTTGGAGTTACATTAGTTAGATGTAACTTGAGTTCCATCCTAACATTTTCTTTTCTCGCACATCTCGTTTTTTGGAACTCTCTTCTGGTTTCTTTCTTTGAACCCCAAATAGTTAAATGTAATATCAATCGTTATATTTGGTCTTCTTAAATCATATTGTTTTATTTCTATCTAATTTTAATTATACTTTCTTTCTCATATTCTCTCAAACCCAGTAAGTACCTTGTGTCGCAGTGGCTTTATTTCCTTGCTTTTGATTAAATGATTTTAAAATTATCCACAAGGCGTTAATTTCAAATGAAAGCTTCTTTTTCATGGACATCTCAGACTTACATTGCAAACTGAAACTATTCTCAAAATATGTTGGAAAATGTTGAATTTTCCTCTAAAAAACACAGATGCGAACTACAGGGAAACTGATATATTTAAAAAACAAAAACAAAAAACTATTTAGACTGTTAATAGAATATGGGGTCATGTGACCAACATAATTGTCTGCGTGAATCTGATAATTTTGTTTATTTTCCTGTTCATAAAAAAGCGTTGGTCCATTTTTAGTAGATTTTACTCTTTTTTTTTTTTTACAGTAAGATTCACCCTGTGCAGTTAGAGGTTTATGTTAAGGAGGAGTTTATACGGAGAGGAGGGGAAGATAGGTTAAGATTGTAATGAACAGGAAAATATCCTCTTGGAGTCGGTTCCGTAGAGCTGGTAAATCTATCAAAAGTTCAAAATCCTTTTGATAATTTTGGTCTTGTTCAAATTCTGTAATATCGCTTCTCGCTAAAACAAGAATTTTCATAGGTTGGACGGAGCTGAAACTTGCGTATCGGAGTCTCCGATTCTCAGCGGGGAATGGAATGATTACTTTAAAGTTCTTCATCCAAAATGGCAAGGAATAAACATTCCTATCTTACTGGTAATATTGAAAATCCAATATGTGAGTAGCAACGCGTTTATTGTTCGAAATATAGCCGTCTGCGAAAAAAATGTACAAGGGGAAATTTCTCTGCAAGCTCGTACAAAATTAATTAATAAAAAAAATCGTCATAAAAGATAGAACATCCCGGAACGATGTCTTCTTCAGAGGAAGACTCCTAACATAAAATGGAAATTAATCTGCCAATCGGTATACAAGATCCTATTCACCGTTACCAAAATTTTTGCCTATTTCCTTCTAAGCGGTATGACTCGACTAAAATGTTTTTTTCATTTCCATGATAAAATTCGCAATGTGTCCCATTGTCTGAATAGATGAGGCAAGGTTAATATTTTATCAGACATTGAATAAATAATATAAATCATTATTGCTCTGGCTGCATGATAAGTCATTTCATATACCGAATGTTTCATGTCTCACTCTTTTCCGACATTTCACCTTTGCTTTATCAGAACACTCTCTACATGAATAAATCAATAACGTTTCTTTTGTGAATTAACAAAAACAGTATCCCAGGGTCTGCTAAAATTGATAAAAATAAACTTATAATATATGTAAGTAATTTTAATGTTGTTATTATTGAATGTATTAATATAAGTGACGTTTGGTCAGTCTTCTTTTAGAGTTCATCTTAAAATATTCCAAAAACTTAAGCCATTTACAGCACGTTATACGACGCTGGAAATGATGTTATCGCAAGTATTTCTTCATTTTCTTGCTACCGGATATTGGGAATTGTGCCACGGTTAATAACAAAAAAAAACAGTAGAAATGTTTATGCGTCCATAAAATACATAACCAGAATAACACACTTATTAAAGGAGAAAATAACTTTCATATATTTCCTGAGAGCGTCAGTCTTTTGCAAAGTTTTATATTACATCCTGTATTTTTTCAAAAATATTTCTATTCTTAAAAGAAAAACTCATTTCCCATGACAACATCATAAAATGTTTTTAGATCAATAAGTAAACAGCTATTTCAAGACCTATTATTTAAACTGAATAAGTAATTTATCAAATGAATATATATATATATATATATATATATATATATATATATATATATATATATATATATATACACACACATTGAATGTTGGAGAAATTTCATAGAAAATATGCGTTCTCCCAGAGGAATCGAACCTGTATCCTATACAAACAGTCTTATATCCTGACTCGTTTTATCATTTAGTTACAGTGGATGCCTCTGGTTAGCAAGGTCGAATTACTGATTTTAAACTACAAATTTGCCATGATTTCTCTCGAACGCTCATATCTGCTCGAAGCTTATCTAAACGTAAACATATGACATTATATATTATGAAATGGACTAAGTCCGACAATTATTTTAATATATTTTCTGTTTAAACGTTATTTCTCGGACATTCAGGCCGGTAAATGTAGTTAATACTGTTTATTATAAACGGAGCATTTACTTAAATATTTGCATCTATAAAAATACTATATAAACAGGAAATATATTAAAATAAGTGTGTCCATTTCATAATATCACGTATATTTAAATATATCGAACAAGATTATTGACTCTGATATTAAAAACATAGATTTTGATAACGATCGATAGATCAAAATTATTAGAAGAAAAAGATGAGACCTGGACAGTTTCTTCGCAATTTCTCTAAAATAGTTTTGAACACTACAAATTAGAAAATTAGGCAGAAATCTAAAAAGTATCATTTAATGAAATATATTTAAATGAGATTTTATAGCTTTGATACACATTATATGTAGATTTGTGGGTATGCGTGTATAAAACATTCAGTGGATTTCTACGAGGTTGTACTGAAAAGTTCTCAAACTAACCAAGAAAATACTCCAGAAAACGTTCTGATATTTAATTATTTCGTCACTTTTTTATCTTCTCATGCGCATGGGGAAAGTATGCAATTTTTGAAATAATGACTCCCAGTGACCACATTCAACATAACAGAGCCCACAATTAGGTGTTAGTGCCCACGTTGAGACACATTGATCTGGATAGACAAACAGGTATTAAGGAAAGAGATATACCGACAGTTAAAATTGTCTAAATCGTGTAACAGCATAATTATCCATCCCACAAAATGTTTAATATTTAAAAAAAAAATAAAACTAATTCAGTTTCCTTTATCAGGCTATCAGATAAGACATTTAGCCATCTTGACACCATTTGCTCTAAGGATCACTGAAAAACCATTTGGGTTACTCGGCTAGAAAGAGAACAGGTTAAAATCGTTTTGTGTCAGCCAAACTGAGCAATAGTGAGAGGAAAAAAGATCATTCAGGCCTTCAGTAATGGTACCAACATTCATAATCTGGCTTTCATCTTTAAAGACCATTCAAGGACAATCAAGAGAACGGTGAATAATTTTTCAAAAAAGAGGGAACAGTAGAACTGAAAGCAGGATCAGGAGGTCACAACAGCAAGAGGAATCATCATTTCAACTTAGAGAAAAAGAGATCGATTAGAAAAGATCCAACTTAATCCATAAAAAGGAGTTTCAGCTATGACAGTCCAAAGAGCAGTGAAAAAATAGTTGAAAATGAAATCGTACGTGGAACCTTTGAGAAACCTTGTTACTTCAGGACAGAAGACTAGACGGTTAAAGAACATATAAAGAGCGACGATAATCTTGAATAAGATTGAAAATGATCCTGAAATAATATATATATATATATATATATATATATATATATATATATATATATATATATATTTGAACTTTATGTGAATACTTCATGAGCTTCCGACCCTCAGCTATGATTAATTAACGATGAACATGTCATTTTTTCTTTTATGATCAATTTCATCACGATCCTTCTGTTAAGCTTGGGGAGCAATTATACATACTCACTGGTCAGAGTAGAGTTCATTACTGTTATAAAAAAGCTCTGAGAATTCCAGTAAGATATGCTTATTCATTTCTAAGAAGCAATGTCTCAAATCTTAATCTTAATTGGACAATTTTGTTGTTACAGTATTTGGACAATTTTGCTGTTACACCCGGTATATCTTTGAAATATATACCTCTTAAATTTACATCTATTCATCCTGCACCACTCACGGAATGTTATGTTGTAATTTGTTTCAATGAGTGCGTGAAGATTTTAGTCCGCGCTGGATATCTCACTACTTTTCCTTCCTCCCAGAATAAGTCAAAATTTATATTTACTTAAGTGAACCACACCCAGCTAGATAGCAATGTTCGTTTCGTTGTTCTTGTGACTGCGTGAACTTAGCAGCTTGCGAACGTTTGCTTAGTTCATCAAATATCTAAAGCTCTCTGGTAAGTGCGATTTTAAGGTGAACGCAATGGACTGGCTGCCGAGTAACCCAGGTAAACATTGCGTTTCGCAAAGATACGTAATTTCAGTTCTCCCTCGAAGTAGCCTAGCAACGATCTTATCCAACCAAAATCTCATTACGAGCATTCTCGACCATCTTTTCGTATGATCAAGACCAGCAAAGGAATTTCATTAAATAACGCTAGGGTTTTGATCGCAGCAATGAATAAATAGTAACGATGGATCGTGTATTTCCTGCCAATATATTTGCATGAAATTCTCCACGGATTCGTTAAGCCTCTGTTATTTAAATTCTACCAATGTCATTTTATTAAGGGTTTACTGCAAAGTATACAATTCTTAACTCTTTGTACGTATTTATTTTCTTAGATTTTATGGAAGGAAGTAGAAACCATTAGTTATTGCTGAGAAAAGAACCATTAAAATGCCTAAATCTGCAACTTACACTCCCATATATAATGAACAAATATGGCTATATATAACTATATACCTACCTACCTTGATAGATAGATAGATAGATAGATAGATAGATAGATAATGGAAAATATACCTCCATAAATAAACAGATAGATAGATAGATAGATAGATAGATAGATAAGCATATTATATATAATGCCTGACTCAAAGTTTCATGAAAAATGTAATGTCCAGGTGCTGAGTATAGACTATGTTCAGCACATATATATAGAATATTAGTGTTTGAGCCTTATATATATATATATATATATATATATATATATATATATATATATATATATATATATATATATTACTCATTTACTCCAACCAAGGAAATAAAGCCACTGAAAGGCAATACGTGAAAAACAAATACTTGTATGGATAGAAGAAAAAAAAAAGGATTTAAAAGGACAAAAGATGACGATTGACATGGTATTTCAATTTTTGAAGATAAAAGTTGATTGGGAATCAAGAAATCGATTGAGAGTTCCAGAAGCGAGAAGTGCAAGAGAAGAAACTTAGATTACATCTGGCCATTTCATCTGGCACATTTCATCTGGCCATTTCATCTGGTCATTTCATCTGGTCATTTCATCTGGCCATTTCATCTGTAAAATGATGGAATCCCGCCGCCAATGCAGATTTACGCTTAAATTTTTATGGAAGATGGTGATATTTATTTTGTATTAAAATACCTAAATATGGCACAAGGCAAAATGAAAAATAGGGGGAATCTTAACTAGCCACAATCACTGACCCAAACATATCACAATATTTCTTAGACTAAAACAGCAGATGTTTACATACCATTCTTACTAAATCCACTATAATATTTCAGAAGCTCTCTGAAGTCCTAAATAATCCCCATATCTACATTTTTTGCCTGTCGGGGGAGAGGAATAAAACAACAATTTAAATATTTAAACCTCAATGAATATTTCGAAAATGTGATAAGCTATTAGGAATATTGGAACCAATATAATAATGTTAGCAATCATTGTGATAGAAATATCACTTAACTGGATAAAATTAATGCGAAAATTAAATAATCAAAACACTTAATCATCCTCTACCATTCACACAAAGACACACTCATTCAACCAACAGCAAATACGGAAATCACACCCGAAATACGAAAGCCGTCACGCATCCATCAGAGAACTGACATATTTATTCCCTAAAGGGGGAGGGAAATTAAACCAAAGAAAGTGGGTGCAGAAACAAAAGAGGATAGTGAGCTTCTATCCTTAAGTAAAATTTGAAAGAAGAAACTAAAGAATTAAAAATAACCCTAAACTAACCTAATTTGGGAGTGAGTTGCCAATGTTCGATCTAGATAGAACAATATCCTTAGTGCCTAAACGGCATCAAAGTACCACTCTAAATCGGCCACACTTACTCGACAGATACGCAAAAGTTTAGCCATTTCTTTTAAAATTCTGATGGGGGAATCGCCGCATTTCCGTCCTATTTTAATCTGATTCTTAAAGTAGAAAATCAGTTGGTGGGTGAGGAACTACTTGGCCCCATAGAATTCCTTCTGACTCCATATGAGAATCTTATAACACCTAGCAAGAAAAAGAATACATATTGTTCAGCCTTCGCCAACAGAGAAACCACATTGCTACAGGCAGAACTGGCTACAAGGACGAAAAACATTCCGCGTAACATACGAACCATGATATTTTCATTAAATCTGCAAAAAGGAACGATGACCCTGCAGTTAAAACGGCATGGCAAAATGTTTCCACCGATTCACTGAGCGTCCAAGACCATATAGAGCGGGCCTCCTGCTTCGTAAGACCGAGCTTGCCTATCATATAATCTTGAACGGACCCCTCACTGATACGTGGTATAATACCTTACAGGACAAGGCCTGGACGTTGGAAAGGCAATCTGTTGCTTTTAAGAGGTGCTCAAGAGCAATCCGACATTCATCTCTAACCAGTTAATTTCAAAAAGGTGCTCGGAACCGAAGTAGACGCCGAGTATCTTGAGCGGTCCGTCCAGAGGAAAGACCCGGGAAGAGAAACCCCCTTCCACCCAACTAATCACAACCCAACAGACTTGTTACCATCTCGTAACCTCTGACCTCTTTACCGACTTCATCAATCTCGGCTCTGCTCGACACAAGAACAGAAACGTCGTCAGCATAGGTGGAATATCTGGCCAAGGTGGTAGTAGCAGGTAGGGAAATTCACCGTAGGACCGTATTCGTCTTTATCTAGCGAAGAACGTACAGCAGAAAAGTAGAAAGCGGGCAAGCATGACGAATGGAACGAGACAATAAGAAAGGCACCGATCGAACTACATTCACTTCTACCAGCGCACCTGTGGATTCATACAGAAACTGGATCCAGGTGCAAAAGTACGGCCCGAAACCTGCGGTGGAAAGGACAGCTTCCAAAATACGATCGTCAACTCTATCGGATGTCTAGGACTGATCTAATTTGATCAGCGTGGCATCACTGACGACTTGTTTGATTACGAAGCGTATCAAATGAAGGTTGTCCTGAATAGTCCTGCCCTCCAAAGCATAATTCTGTTCGAAGAAAATCAGACTAGAAAGGGCAGTCTCAAACTCAGTGTTTACCATACTTAAAGGCAGAAATTTACCTTCTCATCCCGATTTGAGGAGGGATCTCAACCTGTGTTTTTTTTCTGCTCTCATATTCAGTTATTAGTATAAGGTTTTTTGACATTAAATCTCGACTGGAGGTCATCTCACAGAGTGGCCAACAGCATATCCTAGATGTTAATTCTTTGAGGTTTGTGGAGCGAATCATTTTGAGCGAATGCTTGTCGACCACAAAGACTGGCACAATTTTTTCTACCTCCCGTACCTCCTCGGTATCTAACAACAGCTCATCTTCTTTGATAAGATGTGTGTAGCTCTTGGCTCTCTCGAGAAACTCCGTCGTGTTGATACAATTTGATAGAGACTTCCACTATGAGGGCGAATTCCCGCCCACTTACATTGTCATTTTTGTTTTAGCTGTTGCTGTTATTGTTGCTGGTCTCACTTGGAAACCCATTTTCGTTTTCTTGATTTTGGCCATTCGTGGCGTCCATACTTTTTATTTTCAATTCTGTATTCATTACTTTTCATGGCTACACTCTCAAGAAGCACTATTGATTGAGGTTTAGCCTTTTTATTACTGGGGGTGGGAGTCATGCTTCTTCGACCCGAACAGGTCTTTTTTAATTACCGCCATTTGTCGGCCATTTTTATTACTCTTTTAAAAATAAACTTTTTTTTTCCGAAAAAAAGGGAATATAAAATTATCTTTAACCTAAACAACTTAAATCAAGAAATACCAAAACAAAGTAATCCTAAACAAATACAAAAACCAAATTTAACAAGACAAACGAAAAACAAACAAACAAAAGAACTCGCAAAAGTCTGTTTAATAAAAAACGGTGTGACGTTAAATATAAAGGTCACTTGAAAAATATGCACACATTAAAACAACTTAAAAAAATAAATTTACTCAAACAACAAAATTAAACAAAACAACATAAAAAGCTTTCCCTTTTTTAAAATATTAAGAAAGCAAAACAACACAATGAAAAATTACTATAAAAAGAAAATTTTTAAAAAAGGCACGTGTCTTACGAAACACGAAAAGGTATAACGTAAGACGAAAAAAAAAAGATTTCATCTGTTTGTTTTTCGGGTTACGTAAAGCTTAATAATAATTCTCAATAAAGAAACGGAGAATAAAATTGACACTAGAAAATTAAGTTTGGATTGTGAGTAAAAATTAAAATTTGGACACAAAAAACAATGAACGAAGTAACACATAGAAAATTAAAACCAAAAAATTAAGCAGAAAGAAAAGTTACATGATAAGAAATGTAGTTTACGGGCGAGGTTTGAAAAATAAACCAAAACTGAAAATTAAATACGATTTACACAAAAATGAAATAAGATCACTAGTCCAGTGAAACTACATATTACAATAGCAACACAAAAAAATAAAATGAATCGGGGGAGGCTGAAAAAAATAAAAAAGAAAAAACGAAAAAGAAAATTCTGAAAAATTTCACAAAAATCACACGAAAAATTAAATGTAAACTTAACGTAAAATTAACAATTCATCAAACAGAGTAAATACAAATGCACTTTTCACTCGTGAGAATGACAAAGTCACGTCCGGTATGCGGCGAGACTTGAGCTGGTCTGTGACAATAAACGATCCTAGTATAAAAATACAGCAGAGGAGCGTTCATCAGAACAATTACCATGAAAGTATTTATAGAAAAATCATAGGGAAGAAACATTACACCGGTGGGAAAGTGACTGAAGTCGAGATGCCAGGTCAAGACCAATAATATTGTAGATTCCTCTTTCGGTTTTATCACGAACCCATAAATATATGAAGCAGCAGGGCAGATGCGACAATAGTGAAATCATGGTCAAATGGTAACATTGATTCTGGCGAGAAAAATTATTTCGTACGACATAATCAGCGAACTCTCCTTGATTCAATATTTCCACCTACTATCAGAGAGAAAACCTTAGCCCAGAAAAACGCAATGGGTAACTCTGAAGGTTAGAATAAGCCACTGATGGAAAAAAAAAACGGTTCTCTCAGATGATGTCTGCTGTATCATTGATAGAGCGTATTCAAATGTCGACAAATTTACAAATAAATTAAAATTAAATTAGATAGACTATATATCCAAACACATAATAAAAAAATATCTAAATCTAAAAGTTTAAAATTTCAGCGTCTCCTCTCTTACGACATCATCATTACGAGTAGTCACATGAAAGTTAATATAAGTTTGGCCCGATGAAATCCTAAAGGAGAAAACGGTAGACACGATTTTTTACACTTCTCATTGATTTTCCTAACATATGCATGTATAATTAAAATAAACGTTGTATTATGTGCAACCACTGAATAAAACCTGATATTAACAAGACATATTTTGGAATTAAAAATATCCATTAATTGTTTATGATACACGCAAACACACAAAAACACAGATACAGTTTGTACCCCAGAATTTTATTCACTCTTTAAATGTCAATAAAAGCAGTGTTTCATCTTTTCCAAACAGAATTAATGATTAAAATTAAGAAATATTAATATTTATTGATTTACAAAGAATCTGTTTATATTTCTGAGAGGAGGTATTATGTACATATTTACATTATTCAGACAATTGGCCTCATCTTTTTCGCCATATTTATTACAACGTTTCAGCCGTTGTACGCTCCGGCCTTTCTCAGGTGGCTGGAATGCTAGATAACACGCTCCATCCCAGAAACTCTAACTAAGGTCTGCTAAGCATAGTTGCAGCATAAACCACAGGTTAGATCTGTGGGTGTTGAACAAATTGCGAGATTCTGCCTTAGGAAATGCTTAGCCGCCCTATTAGACGAGTGACCAATTATTATATATATATATATATATATATATATATATATATATATATATATATATACTGTAAAGATCTCAATATTGAAAATAAAATTATATATTCCTCCCAGTCTTATAGTAATAAGATGTAGGCATTTATCCTAAATAAGGCAATATATATATATATATATATATATATATATATATATATATATATATGGTAGATAAATTAAAACGTCTAAATATAAGCAAGCTTGTACGGGTGTGCTGGTGTATATATATATATATATATATATATATATATATATATATATATATATATATGTCATCCACAGACAGACTGTTTTATTGTATCACAGCTCATCAGTTTTTCTAGACGTCCCGTTGCCTCTAGCTAGGATCGAAATTCGGCTGAATGGGTGCCAGTCGGAGTTACTACCCGTAAGCCTTTGATGCATGACAGGGATGAAAGTGAATTTAAGCGTATTTATTTTTAAATAAACAGTAACTAGGAGAACTCAATTCGTTTTACCGAAGAGTCTTGCATTATTAGCAGTAATAGTTACTGTTTACAAACTAAAAATTCCTCTCCAGAAAGGTCAAACGAAATAAATTTTTCAGGAGTATATATATTGTCATCCACAGACGGATTGTTTTGCTGTACCACAGCTCTTCTGTGTGGCTAGACGTCCGGTTGCTAGGATAGAAACTTGGCTTTACAAATATATATATGTATGTACGTGTGTGTGTGTGTGTGTGTGTGTGTGTGTGTGTGTGTGCAGAGAGTTTCACTTAGGCTGATATTAATAGTATAATAATCTCATAGAATCTCCTGATATCAAATATTTCCCATATTCGTAGCATTTGAAAATTATTTTCCCGCATTGATGCTGAACGTGTTAGTTGCAAATATTTGACATTTTGCATATAAAATCGCTGAAGTTTATTAATAGAACGTAAGATATCGTAATATCTTGGCACTGAATAGACATTCAACTTATGAATCTTTGATATAATTGATTTATCCATTTACCATCAGATATCAGAGCTTTATGTGCACTGGAAGCATAATAAAATGTAAGAAAAGAAAATATCACAAATGATACAGTTTAGCCATGTGAAGTGATGTGATGGAAACTTGTTATATATTGAATGCGCTTAATATTTTTATGGAAATCCAGGCGATTTCTTAAAATCCAAATATAAAACTTTGTCATTAAGTATTGTATTTTATTATGTATTAGATTAATACAAAATGTTTAACTCTTGAATAAAATCACACACACACACACACACACACACACATATATATATATATATATATATATATATATATGTGTGTGTGTGTGTGTGTGTGTGTGATTCACGGATGGTTATAAAAGGCGTTGAACGAGTAAAGACGTTGGGTCTTGGCAAAGATCATGCTTCATTGCGGCTTGGCGCTACATAATCAAAAACAAAAGCATTGTACCAAAAAAGAGAAACCACATGGATATCACATGTAACTCGAAAAGAAAATAATAACATAATCAAGATGTTGACTTTCCACACTACTTCAAATAATAGGTTATGAAGGAAACCCTTATCAATACTTGAAAGAGAGATAACACCTAATTGACATTAAAAATGATCATCGCCCTGTGCAAAGGGGAAAAATATGACTGCTCCAATTACCGTGGGATTACTCCGCTAAATAGACTGATACCCACCATCGCTGAAGAGCAACTTCCATTGAATCAGTGCGGTTTCAGAACCAACAAGAACACAATAGACATGGTATCTTTTTTCCGGCAGCCACAGAAAGAAAAACAAGGGAATATATGTGGTGTTCGTTGATCTGACAAAAGCATTCGACACAACGAGCAGAAAAGGAATGTGGCAGATCATGGAGTGACTTGTCTGTCCTTCAAAGTTCTTGACAATGATCCCCAAACTACAAAAGTACCGACGTGGCCAAGTGTGACACAATAGCGATCTCTCAGAGCCCTTCTCGATCACCAACGGTATAAATCATGAGGCTCAAACAAGCCACGAAGGATCTTAGTGGGAACGTAGTCTACATCTGGTACTGTCTCGATGGTGGCCTGTTTAATCTACGACAATTAAATACCTACACGAGGACAGTGGATCAACTTATCCGTGACCTCTGCTTTGCTAATGATGGTGCCCTTGTTACCCAATAGTTTTGCAGTGCGCCACTTGCTGCTTCACAGATGCTGCCAAAGATTTTGGTACTGAATTCCATTTACAGAGATACTCTAGCATCCTGTTCCTCGGGATGAGTACCACCCTCATCATCACTGGCACGACTGAGCTGAATGCGGTCCATAGATTTAACTACCTTGGATGAACTATCACATCAGATGCTGGGATTGACAAGGAGGTCGACAACAGACTGCAAAGGATGAGGATTGCATTTGTCAGATTGTATAAACCTGTTTGGTATGAGAAGCACCTGAAGAATGACACTAAGTATGGCTCATGGGTCACTTAGCGACACCAGCTGCATCTTCTTGAACGGTTCCACCAGAGCTGCCTCCGCAAAATCCTTAACATTCACTGGATTGACCAATATTGAAGTCCTATCCACTAGCTACCGTGGCACCAAAGAAGCGATTCAAAGATTGCCTAAAAACATCATTTAGAGTCTGTCTCATCAAATATTGCCAATGATCAACCATAGCTGAGAATCGTGACGCCTGGCACCTCACCACCAACCATGCTGTCTCCTTTGAAAATACCTGCAGTGCCGCTTTTAGAGACAAGAGGCAGAGGAGGATGTACTGCAACGCAGTGCCATCGAGTCCAAGTCGGACATTCAGTTGCAACTGATGCGAATGTGTATGGTTGTCTCGCACTGGACTTATCAGTCACAAACGTGCCAGCAAGTTATGCGTACAGAACCCTTCTTGATATCCGTTTTGCAAAGCCAAGTCATGATATATATATATATATATATATATATATATATATATATATATATATATATATATATATTAGCAAAGATACTCGGTGTTGCTTGGGGTCTTAATCATGGAGATGCTTGTAAGAAATGGCAGTTTAAGGAAAAACCCCGAAAAGTGCTGTTCACTGAGAGTGTAAAAATTAAATAGTAGTAGCTCTAAATAGGGCTTGACAGCGTCCACTGAGAGGTTAACAATCAAACTGTGGTAGCCTTAAAAAGAGCTGGATTACGTTCACTGAGTGTGTAGCAATCAAATAGTGGCAACCCTTAGAGTGTTACTGTTTAGAATTAGTAGGCTTTTGTCCCTTATGCACAGCAAGAGACAGCAATTATACCGGAGACATGGCAACGCCTTTCAGTGAAATGGAAGCGAAATATAATGCCGAAAAAAATAAGAGTTAAACAAAAGGAAAAATACGTGAAGTCCATCACTCGCCTAAATCATGCGTGGAAACAGGGCAAACCAAAAGGATTGCCTGCGGACATGTGAAGTGCCTACAATACCTCTCTGTAGACAAGATTTTTAGTTTTACCATTTGAACTAAAAGCGAAAAAAATTGTTTTGCGTCTCACTCTAGAAGAGCTAATACATAGTTGTCCATAGAAGCATAGCTCACCAAAATATAGATCTGCTGTGGAGAGCGTTGAGACTTGTTGATTGACATCGCGATGCAAAGTCTTAGTGGAGATTGAAGTCAACGTAGAGCAAAGGGGATTTCCGCAACTGATGGAGTGAGGAGCATCCTGGGTATAAATACATTCACTCCCATACCACATCCTGTCATAATAATAGCCTCAATGACATATGACAGCAGTTTCTTAACCACAAGGCAGGTTCCATTGCAGAGCCGTGGCGGTTTCACGTTCAACAGGAACATTATCAGGGCTTCGATTTTGAGGCGCAATGTATGGCGAGTTATTCCGGAGGAGTTCAAAAAATTTAGAAACTCTACTTGATAGTATAGAGTACTTGTTGTTTTGAAGGTTTCCAGGTAGGCATTTCAGCAATTCTTTAAGGATTTTGACAACACTGGTGTTTTTAAGAGTCAATATTGCCTTCTCGCACAACCAACTGGGGCTTCCAAAATTATTAGCCAGATCTGGAAAGACAGCAGCTTTGAAGTCTTCAACAGTACAGTGGCCGAGAAAAGATGTTAGCCAGGAGAAATAAAATACATTCAATTTCAAAATTTAATTACGTAATCTCTATTTAACATAAACAAACAGTATTTGGAATTAACATGGAGGAGGTCCTCCATTTGCTAGTTTCAATGCTTGTATTCGATTTTTTATGGATTTGATCAAGTTATCAACAATCGTCTGATCCATATTTTACAACTTCTTTAGCAATGTAACTTTAAGCGTTGCCACTGACGTGATGTGGGTTGCATGCTTTCGAAGTCTTCGGTCAAGGTGCTCCCAAACCTACTCTATTGGATTCATGTCAAGATTTTGGGTTACCCATGGCAGTGACTTGATTCTTTGCGATTCCTTCCTGACCTTTGCTACTTTGCTCGTATAACATGGCGCTACATCTTCTTGAAAAAGGGTAGGCATTCTTGTCAATCTGATTAGTTTCAAATAATGAGAGTAGTCCTTATACTAATATTTCACACTATTTTGGACCATTCAACCGCTCGTCAACAAAAATCAGCTCAGGTTTCCCTCCAAACCAGACAGCGTCACACCATTACTTCAATCCTCCATGTTTCACGTCGCCTGCAGGCATTCAGTGTTCCAAGTCTCATTCTGATTTCTCAAAACATAAACCAATCACGAATATTGGCAGAATTTACTTTCATCTGACCTAATTACAGACTGTTAAAATTTATAATCTTTGCTCTCGAATTCTCTCGCTCAGTCCATACGCATGTTCCTGTTAACCTCTGAAATCAAGAACTTCTCTCTTGCAACTCCTCTTTGACAGCCTAGCTTTTCAGAGTCTTTCTCACCGCATATGGCGACATTTCCCTTCTGTTGCCGACATCTTTGATGCTCTGACGACGGTTTCTCATGTATTCCCTATTCAATGCCCTTTTCGTTCTCTCGGACACGATGCCTGGTCTTCCTGAAGGTTGTGCCACACAACAATGGCCTTCTTCATTAAATTTCCTGACGATATTATTAACCGTTTAATGATTAGTCTGGAAAAACCTAGCAATTTCTCTCTTTGACTTGCCACACTGATGCCCTTGTTGAAAGATGAGAGAAGCTTGATACTAACACGGTATTGTCTGAAAAAAAGTGACGTTATTAAACAAGCCAAAATTGCTGTATTCAAGGGTGACTAAAACTTATCATACCCCACTGTATTTACAACATAGCATATCTGTGAAAATGAAATCTGTCCAACTTGGAACATTGCCGTCACCGACTGCTAGAACGTCCTTTGAAAAAGCGCTGACATTTGGTCACTGAATAGTTCAGCCTTCATTTTGGTTTTCAGAGGTAAAATGTTGACCTGTTGCCACAGAGGCGATGACATGAAACAGACTGTCCCCTCTAACAAATAAAGATAATCAATCCAAATAAATACATGAAGTAATAAACAAATTAAAAACTGCTCCCGCCAAAATAATAACTAGAATAAACTACAACAATAAACTCCAAAATTGAATAAATATCTTTAATTATAATATAGTTTTGTTTTGGTTTGGGAAGATAATTTTGGCGGTTATTTTACCTGATGTCGTTTATTTGTTTGTTTATTTATTTATTTGAGTTAAATTGTTTTGCATGTTTTTATTTATTTTTATTTTCATTTCTTATCTTATATATATATATATATATATATATATATATATATATATATATATATATATTTTTTTTTTATTTTTTTTAATAACGTAGTAAAAAATTATATCGCTTATTTTATAAATAGACTACCCACAATGCACCACTGACCTGTTTCTATAAATAGCCGAGAAAAATACCAGGACTCTTGGTCTGACGATTTCGTCTCGCATGAAACAACCTGTCGCCTTTAAGTGTTGACTTCTATGTTCATATATATATATATATATATATATATATATATATATATATATATATATATTTACAATAAAATCCAAAATCACCTCATATGGGAGTTAACTTTATTTCGGCAGTCCAAAATATTATACATCTGTCTTCACAACAACGATATGGTCTAGGTTCGTGTCAGAAAATATTTTTAAGACGATTTATATTTTCGTCTGTCGAAATATACTTATTCCCCATATGAGGTAATTTAGGATTTTATTGTGTTTTAATTATTTGCTCTGTAATAATAAATACATTGAGCTCTTTCTGTGGAACACTTTTTATATTTTATATTACTAGGATCCACTTAGATTATATACCAATGGATTTATTACCTTTACACACATTCTCTCGCTCTCTCTCTCTCTCTCTCTCTCTCTATCTCTATCTCTCTGTCACTCATATATATATATATATATATATATATATATATATATATATTGCCCTATCTATTCATTTACATATTTAAATTTATATCGCTTTTTGTTTCTTACTGTATATCTATAAATATGCAGTCTTTTACACATATAGGCATATACATGTCTTTGTGTATGTGTGTGTATGTAAATGGAAAATAGAAACTGAGGTGAACATTTAGTGTGGATGGTCTGTCTCATTCTTGAATGCAATTTTCAGATATTCGCCGCTCAACGATGACCTCAGTGCCCTCTTTTATATTTATATAAAATCTACCTCTCATACTGAGTATTTTACCCATAAATATAGCATAGAGTAAAACTATATTTTTATCATATATATATATATATATATACATACACTGCAGGCAAAAAGCTTGAGTCCTCCACGAATTCCTTCGGCGATATTTTGGAATGTTTTAAAAATAAAATATAGTATTTAAGTAACTATACGCTATTTGCTTTTATTTTTCAGTCGTTCTTAATACTCCCCTTACTAGCAAAAAAAAATAGTATTTGTCTGTCTCATATAGTTTTTTTGCTAAATTATGAATATTTTTATGAGAAATATTATATTTTGTCTGCAGCGTTAGTCATAAATCAATAGGAATTTTGAGATTACCAAAATTTTCAACGTTAAATGTTAATACAGGTTCTAAATGTTAACTCAGCACTGATTAATTTCATCATATATATATATATATATATATATATATATATATATATATAGCTGTCTCTGTTTTAAGGAAAAATAGATTGTAATTTGCACAATATTTCAAAACCAAACATGCTAAGCATTGATGTGAGGGGCCAAATTTAAATTTTATTCAAAGAAGGCTAATCTTAAAGAAAAATAGTCAAGAAGCTAAAGATTTCTAGATATGAGGTGCAATATTCGTTAGAGCTGTAGTTAGACACTGGGGCAAATGTTGTCAGAAAAAGAGCTGGAACAAAATAAGAGACAACTACTGCTGAAGAGAAGCATTTGATTATTGAGAGCCAAAGAATCGTAAAGAAGTAAAACCGCCCCAGAGTTGACAGCAATTCTTAATTCTTATCGACAACAACCAGTATTGCTTTCAACTGTGAAAATCGATTTGGTCCAGCAGAACTCAGTTGGGTGGATAGGCATCAAGAAACCCTTGTTACAGAATGTGAATAAACAGAAAAGACTGTTACGGGCAAAAAAACATACTAGACATTGATAGAATGGCAAAAACATTGTGGTCAGAGGAGTTCAAATTTTAATTTTTCCGTAGGTAAGTAGAGATTGCATGAAAACTAAATGATGAATGTGTGGTTCAAATATTTAAGCATGCTGGCGGGTCCGTTATGTTTTAGGGGTGTTTTGGCGGAGGAAGAACTGGAGATTTAATTCAGGTCATGGGAATTATGTGAAAAGGACAATATCATTCGATTTGGCATTCTATATCATCTGGTTCACGCATAATTTGAAATAAAAAACTTTCAACAAGACAACCCTTCAAAACAACATTCTAAATTATGTCAGATTTACCCCGAGGCCCCAAAAATGAACACAATATTGGAAATTCAATCTTGGCGTCATCAATCTCCTGACGTCTCTACCAGTGAAATAGTATGAGAGGAAATGGATAGGAGAGTTCAAAGAGAATACACAGAGAGTGAGAGTGAGCTTTTTCGTTGCTTGAAGTATAATTGAGAATGTTGGCCATCTACATTCTTTCAACTAATGTTGGAAAGGAAGAATGCCAATTTGCAAAGCAGTAATTAAGGCAGGCGGTGGTTTTATTGACGAAAACAATATATGATGCTGTTTTAGGACATTTTTTTTCATATTGAAGTGCTTATATTTTGTCAAATTACAGTTACAAACAAACTGCAGTTACGAAAATTTTAACTTTTACTTAAAAATACCAAAATGACGTATTTTTAAAGTCTTTTTAAAGAAATGCTTGATAGCCCCAAACGTATTGCCTGCTGTACACACACACGCAGACACATGCACACAGACAGACAGAGAGACACACACATATATATATATATATATATATATATATATATAATAAATTAACATTTAAATATATGGTTTCATGTGGTGTAGCGATGAAACCATATTTTTAAATCAGTTAATTTATAATATTTATGCTCTGTAAATTTACATTGAGCACTATTTTGTAAAAATAAAAATATCAATAAGAACACCGGATTATATATCTTAATGTTCTTTCTTTTTACTATTATATATATATATATATATATATATATATATATATATATATATATATATATATCATACTTATTATAAAGCCTAGGTTGTGTGTGTGTGTGTGTGTCTGTACGTTTATATATTGGATCAGATTTCCTACATTTTTCAACCAATTTCAACAAAACTTCACAGGACTACGTAAGATTACATTGCGGTGACTCTGACAACGTTAAAAATTGGAAAAACACATTTGTTTTTCCACGAAATCAATTTGAAAACACGATTAAGAGGCATCGCGAGAGTGAAAGGTGGACAACTCATATCGAGTTATACTTATTATAAAACCCAGGTTGTTTTTGTGTGTATGTGTGTGTGTTCGTTTATATATGGGATCGGATTTCCTACATTTTTCAACCGATTTCAACAAAACTTCACCTTTTTTGGCAGGTAGTGTTTCTTATTGTCTTGCACACTTTTTTCTTTATTTTTACATTCAGAATGCTTTAAAAATTCCATTTACAAGACAATTGTTTATAATAAAATTCTATTCAATCGGTAGACTCATAACGATTGAAAACAATGTTTATGTTTGAGTTTGGGTTCGACCAATTCGTAAAAAAACAACAACAAAAAAAAACTAATTAAGACATTCCTGTCCGTCAACCTTAAACAATAATCTTTGTCAATTTTATTTTTCAGTCTTTATGATGGTCGATACTTGATCTATCTCTGACTGTTACATCCCCGGGCAACGCCGGGCTCTACTGCTAGTATATATATATATATATATATATATATATATATATATATATATATATATATATTCCATTCAGTCTATTTTCTCATTTCTCTATGTATGTCACACTTTCTGTTCCTGTCTATTGTATAATTATATACATAGATAGGTTTCTTCTTGTAAATGTGTTTACCAGTCAGTTAGTCTCACTATTCTCTTAACTTTCTGTATAGATTGACTTTCCTTACCTTCATCCAATGCATTGCTTTTATTTCCCTGAATCTTACTTCCTTTTCAATCCAGATGCCATTCTTACCATTCAGCTTCTCATGAATACTTACGACATATCCCATGTGAGATCGAAAACATCACAACTCAATTCAAAGAAAATCAAAGACAGAAACCAATGGCAAAATAAGATTTTACTTCAGAAATAATCGACAAGCTGACAAGGCCAAAGTAAAAAAAGAGAGAGAAAAGTTTCAAATAACGTTTCTTTACAAAACAAAAAAAGGAAAAATAATATATTACCGTCCATTATTCATGTCAGCTAATGCCAGAACTGCATTGCGTAGATTTTTCAGACTACATGAACAGTTAAAGGTTCTGGCCTTATAGAATTGAATTACATTGGTTCTTTTAGAAAAACCAAACCGCTTATCTCTGGAAGCGTTTCTTACAAATGACAACACAAGAAGACTTCGTTAAATAAAGTTAATGCAAATCTTTATAACGGAGTTAACAGAATTCACCATAATTCCAAAGAAATTGTCTGCAGATTTATTGTTGTCTATAAGTCATATTTCGATTTTCTTTTAAAGTAAAGTTTATAATGACTCTTAAAATAAATCTTATATCTGAGAAAAATGTCATTCCTTGATAGATTTTAGATACGCTTTCCAGTTATTACTCAAAAACTTAAGAACATCTCAACTCCAGTAGAAAATTTCTCTGGTACATAGTGATTAAATACATTTTATTACGAAATTTCGCCGTCCTGGGTTTGACAATAAACTACATCCGCGTCTCTGGGTAAGACGATAAACGGCATCCAACAGCAAGACCTCTGATCAGGAGGTTTTGAGTAGCTATTTTAATTAAAATAAAAGATATATACCGAAAACATTAGTAACAATATAGAAGAGTTATTTTAAAAGTGTTCACTCGCATGATAAAACCTAACATAGGATATATATATATATATATATATATATATATATATATATATATATATATATATATATATATATATATATATATAGAGAGAGAGAGAGAGAGAGAGAGAGAGAAATAACGTTGACATAGCAATTAGCACTGCATGGTGAGTGTGAACATTACGCAACTTAACAGATCATCAGACTAGTTAGTAATATCTACACACTTTCTATCACCGGCACTATGTTAACTTTCTATGAACGTACGATGAAAAAATATACACACACGCATATATATATATATATATATATATATATATATATATATATATATATATATATATAAAAACGAAAGATGGTGCAGCTGTGATTCTTATAATATGTAGATTTAATAGGCCGGTTCCGGAAATTTGAGAAATAAAAATACAACTAGAGTAATAATATTTATTATTTATTATATTCTTCACTAAATAAAAGCACGAAGAGAAAGATTTTAAAGTCAAAATGTTGGGACACACCTTTGTATTTTTCTGAGAGACGAGGAATAAACAAGGAATTTTGTCGCTGATGGCTTCCCAACAATCTTATTGACAATATTCTTATCATTTTTCGTCTTTTTATTCATCAGATTTCATTAAGCAGCCTAAATCTATCTATCTATCTATCTATCTATCTATCTATCTATCTATCTATATATATATATATATATATATATATATATATATATAAATATATATATTGAACTCTCCCGTCGTTTTCGACTTATTATTATCTTAATATCTTATTAGGACCCGTCAGTCAAAGACCTCCACATATGATTTGATATGTACAATTACATACACATGCATAATTTATTTCGTGAGCAATGTAGATATGATGCCCAATTTATAATTCTGGGTTCTGTTATTGGGAATAATGGCCTACTTTAATGACGTCTCTTCGGAAATTTGAAATGCTTGATATTTTCATGGATTGATGATGCCGATCTTAAATATGGACATTTTCAATTCAATACAGATTCTTCTTGGGTATAATGAGAAAATTCTTGTTTATTTGTAAATGAAATCGGCATGATCAATTTTGCCGAAATAAAAATGAGTATATTTTACTTAATATTTTTCTCATATTAGTAATATTTTTGTCAAAGACATGGCTTTTATACTCTGAACCGTGTGCGAGAGTTTCAATATTTTCTACACGCACCTATCAACATCCATAGTTGAGAAAGCTATCTTTAATCTTACTTTTGAAACAGCAAATCGATGCCTGCAAGCGATGACGTTTCATATTATTGTTGCATATTTCTCTCCTTAGCCATTCCAGATTCAAAAATGCTTCATTTTCCCCTCATCATTCAATACTTAAATGCAGAAATATCTTTTCTTTTTTACACTTGGCTAAATGAAATACGTGGGTTGGATAACAAAGGCAACGAACATTTGTGCAGAGATTGCCTTCAAATAATGGAAAACGGCCAACATGTCTGTTTATACGTTCCCGATATATATTCCCTTTTTGCCAACCTCTTGTGAACGTTCCATATATACATATAGACACACACATACATACATACACACACACACACACATATATATATATATATATATATATATATATATATATATATATATATATATATATATATATATATTACAATGAAGCAATCATACAAAGAATAAATTAGTAAGGTTAACTCATTTAAAAAATATTAACCACTCATTAAATGATGCGATCCTTCCTTTTAGATGCACCCTATGTTCCCTAAATATACTAGTATTATTCCATGTCGTATGTAAATTCTACAGGGTTATTACGATTTTGTTTCGCTTGAACAGAGAATCGTGAGCGGAAATGTTGTCCATTAATTTTATCCATGGAATTATGAAACATCTTAGCGGCTCATTTATTCAAGTATTTTCAAATGCCTTAAACCTTCATTTGAGATATTTTTAATATCGTTTCCATGTAAATGTCATGTAACCTGACATATTTTTAATCAGCTTTTCGATTTGGTCATTACCAACGATTTCAGGCCTGCCGGAATATCCTCGGTCTATCTGATCAATAGTTCCATTCTGATTTTTGCTAAACATCTGTGAAATTTACTCTCATATATAATGCTTATAGAAATCTATAAACCGCATAAATCTTTTTAATCTTTATACAGTGTTTTTCTCCTTTCAAGAAATTATAACAATATCAAATAGCGAAAATGCATTTTTTCCGCCATTTTCACTTTAACACAAAAACACTTAAATTTCACAGTCCACAGACAATTAAAGACACGTTGAAAGAACTTTCAGAATATGTACATCTACATGAATAAACAGCAAATTCTCTCTGACCGTCCGTGACTGAAAGCCCTCTAACTCAGGCCAAACTTGTTGTAGATAAACATATTATACCATTTTGGAATCAGGATAATCCCTGGATGGGAAATCTGCCCTTCATCTTGTGCCTGACCATCTAGCAGGAGAAGACAGTTAAAATTTCAAATTTAAAAATAAGTAAAAAAAAAAACAATAATTTAAATGTTTTTAATTTATATTGATTTTAAAGTAACACGAAAATATGGTGAATTTAAAACTTTTTGTTCTAAATTCAGTTTAAGATATCTCAAAAACTTTTTGATTTGATGAAATCAATTATATTTCTTCAAAATGCCAGGGTAGCAAATTTAATGTGAGAGGTTTCGGTACTGTGAAGTTCCACGGATTTTTTGACTTGAAGAAATCAATTGTTGGCCTGATTTTGAATATTGTGCTAAATCGGATTTTCAGCCCAAATCGGAATTCAGCCCGAACCGGTCTTTTCGGCCGAATTGGACTTATAGTATGAATCAGAGTTAAAGTGATGTTTTGAAGTTCCATGAAATGAATTGAGCGATACAAAATTATCATTGCTGCTTTCTAAGCTGGTCCAGATGTCTGTTTAGTTTTAGGACCAGTGTGCCAAGTAGCCATCCGCTGGAGTTAACTTAGAAAATAGCACGGTCCTAATGTTTTGATTTCGTTTTGATTACGTGGCAATTCGTGGTGTGGACCAAAACTACACCTAGCGCAGATTTCGGAGACACTTTTGACCTCTATCAAGAATGGAGAGCGTGTTCTTGGCAGCTCTCGCCCAAATATGATAACTGTAAACCATTTCTTTATTTATACAGCGGTTTTCACCAGAGAATCACAACGAAACAAAAAGAGACTCGAATCAGGGAAAACTTGAATAAAAAGATACATCTCTCGCGTAATTCAATTGCATAAGTACATCAGTGATATATGCACGAACTAAACAGGACTGTATTGTCTTTGTCTTCACATAAAGCCATAATAAATCTACCATCAGTGTGCTCAAATTTGATGGTACGTATGCATATATACAACATGCCGAGGTGGACTTAATTAAGACCGCAGACTGATATGGGTTTAGCTAGATTTAGACCAGGAATTTTCAACCTATATTGTAAGATTACGTATTTATTATTCAAAACTAAGTACATCAATGTTGAAGTAGATCATGTTGAAAATCAAATATGAATTTATTTTTATCATTAGTCTACGGACATGTTTATGTGTCAATGGTAATGGTAATATTAGCCGTTTCTTCATATGGGACACCATATTTCCCTCCTCTCTCTCTTTCTCTCTCTCTCTCTCTTTATATATATATATATATATATATATATATATATATATGTGCGTGTGTGTGTGTGTGTGCGTGTGTATACATGTGGTTATATGAATAATTGTACATGTATATGAATGTATGTGTAAGTTGGTTTACGTAAATATGTATATGGTGTGTGTATGAAAAAACTAATTTTTTTTACTATTACCCGCAAATCTTACTCCATCTTCATTTGAAACCTAAACTTTAATTATAAAGTATTACCCATCTAAAAGACCTACAAATTAAATTCATGAATTAGACTCTAACTGATAAAGGTTTTAACTTAACAGTCATTCACAGTATTAAAATATGACTATTATTATTTTTTTTTAATTTTTGTCTATTAATATAATATTCGGCTTGTATTAAAATCCTAATTTATTTGTGAAGTTAAATATTTAAATTGCTAACAAGCATTAAATTTAATTTCTTTGTGGAGATTTTAAACATTTTAATTACTATCAGACGTTAAAATCTGTGTTTACCTAAATTGTTAAAGCTATACCACCCCTCTCCTTCCTCCAAAACCCCTACATACATCTCTTATATCTTACCCCTTTATTTCCCACCCTCTTTTTCCTTTTACCCTTTTTTACCTTTTTCCTTTTTTCCATATCATTTCCGTTGAGTTGACCGATTAAATAAGTCAATGTCTCATCCTGACACCCTCCTTCCTCAATATTAAGTATTGTAAGAAAAAGAAAAAGAAATTTTAAAACTCTCCCTTCCCTCTCTAAACTCGACCATGTTTCTCACACTATTCCTCAACACCTTCTATGTCAACTTATATAAGCTTAATACTGCCCGTCAAAAGTGTAAATTTTAAATTCATTTTTCTTTTCACCTTTGAAAGTGAAGTCTGAAGATCCAGAGAAAAATAAAATTCTCTTGTAAAATAAATTATAACAAATGGAGCCTTAAAGTGGTCTGTTTTTTTTTAAACTAATATATATATATATATATATATATATATATATATATATATATATATATATATATATATATATATCGTATGTACGCGTTTTGCGTTATATATATATATATAACGCAAAAACGCAGACTGATATAGGGTTTAGCTAGATTTAGACCAGGAATTTTCAACCTATATATATATATATATGGACTACATGCGTTAATTATGTGTGAAGCTTGCACAATGCCATCGATAGAGCGTTTGTAGAAGTAGATTGTGAACCAATGTCTGTCACTGTCAGGCTTTCAAGTGATCTTTGCTTGAAGTTTCACTTGCCTGGTCACGGCACTAACACACACACACACACACACTCAGATACATATGTGCGTTCGGGCATACATACATTCGTTGTAGTAATTGTATTTCTGGTTCTGAATCGTAGATTTTTATGTGTAGCGATGTTTGTTTTAACCAGGAGCAGTAGGGCAAATTTATACTATATATATATATATATATATATATATATATATATATATATATATATATATATATATATATATATATATATAGTATATATATATATATATATATATATATATATATATATATATATATATATATATATAAGAAATATAGTCTTAAGGTGTGCTATATTTATGGGATAAAGTGCTCAATACCAGAGATAGAGCGTGTGTAAATATAAAAGTGAACATAGAAGTCAACACTTAGAGGCGACAGTCTGTTTCATGCTATATGCAATCGTGGCCTGACGATTGCATATAAAGTGTTGACTTCTATGTTCACTTTTATATATATACATATATATATATTGTTAAAAAACAATTTATACAAAGAATTAAATAGCAATGTTAAAGTGATCAATGGTGAAATTACTTCTCTAACAACACTTAATGAGATATTAACTTAATACCAATTCCTTGAATAAAAAGATCCTTATATTCGAGTTGTTGTCAGATGGAAGACACATGCCGAGTACTTTCAAAAATGTCAACTTGTCATTATCAGGGCGCAATTTTTTGCCATACATAGGTAAACACTTAGACGAAATATGTGTAGACTGATAGATTTATTTTTTTTTTAAATTATGCTAGATAGGGAAAAATGCGCACTGAAGATGATAATTTGAAATTGTCGAAAGTACTTGGCATGTGTCTTCCATCTAACATCAACTGGAATATAAGGATATTATTATTCAAGGAATTGATAGTAAGTTAATGTCTCATTAAGTCTTGTTAAGGAAGTGATTTCGCCATTGATCATATTAACATTGCTATTTAAATCTTTGTATAAATTGTTTCTTTATTATATAAAATATAAGCTGCGCACTCTAATAAAAATATTTATGTGTGTGTGTGTGCCTGCGTGTAAACATTTCAAAAGTTAAAAGTGGTCGTTATTTAAAATCTCATATATCACTATGATGTTGAGTTTGAGGTTGCTGCTATCAACCTTTATCAGATAAATAATGTCTTTCTCACTACTTTTAAGTTTTCTATTCTTTTCGTATTGTATATACTCACACTTTTTTTCTGTCTGCATCGATTCTTCTTGTTTTCCTTTCCTTCTTGCTCTCTTCAACAAACATCGCCTCAGTTACAGACAATGTGGTAGTCACGGATTCATCACACCATCCGTGCTCATAGATGACATCGTATATCACGGGACGTGTCTGCTCAATCAACAACAAATATCCCTCTTTATTCGAATATGGTGTACTTTTTAAAGACAACATTGGATCGGGCTTCAGTCCGAATAGAATTATAAGTCATTTCAGATAAGGAAGAAATTTGAGACGAGAATGTCGTGGCAAGTGTGTGTCGGTGTACGGCTTGCTTAACGGTTTCCCTTTAAGCGAATCAGAAACGCGAAATGAATTAACATATTTATGCAAAGATTTAAACGTGAGTTTAACGTAATCTGGCAAAAGGCTACAAGTGTTGCGCAAAATATTTGGATCAAATTCTCAGTAGTAATAATGATCTATAAGAATAGGTTTCTTTTCTTTGACCCCCTCCGATTCTTTTCTGTTCTCTTTACTAATATTAACTTTGTCTGGGGTCTTATCAAGTGATATTGAATTTCGTCACTTGATAAGACCCAAAAGTGTTGAAACAAAATGGCTATTATTTTAGTGATTTTATAACATATTTATATTATAATTTTCGAATAAATAATTATGTTCACTCTACTCTGTATTGAGCACTCTTTTAAGAATAATAATTATTAGTTATTGGAATTTATTCCGTATACACCAAATCCTATATATATATATATATATATATATATATATATATATATATATATATATATATATATATATATATAAGTTTACTGAGTTTGTTTAAATCTACTAAAACCACCTAACAAAAGCAAAAATTAAATTACCTCTACCTACACATAAAATAATAAAAATATGCCAGCTAATCACCAAGCAATGTTTCGTTACTTTTGATAACCAACATTACAGACAAAAATTTTTTGCGTTCTTGCTTGTCTATTTTTAGAATTTCTAGAACATGACACATTCAAAAATATTCTACCTCCAAACTCTTTATATTTCAGATACAGAGACGACTCATTATTAATATATCCATATATATATATATATATATATATATATATATATATATATATATATATATAAACATTTCACCACAAGCAAGGCGGGAGTACCACTAGCACGCATGAGATTCCAGAGGGCGAGAGCAAGAGTAAAGAGGGGGGGTGTTTGAAGAAAGGATATATGGAAGGATCAGGATCAAAGAATCAGATGATGTCTATTGACATTGCATGTGAATATTTGAAGATTATAGCTATCATGGAAGCAAGTAGAAGGAAGGGAGTTCCACTGTCGAGAGGTGCGAGAGAAGAAGATATTGGAGTAGAAGAGGCGGTTATATTTAATTGTTTCGACAGCAAATGTTGGAACCGAGATGCTAAACTAGTGGCACTCTTAAATTCCTTCTGTTTGAGTAGCAGTGAAATAGATCGTCTTAGAAGTTGCCATGGACATATTTGTAGAAGAGACAGAGGGTAGTCACAGCACGTCTGTGAGAAAGAGACTGCAGACGAGATGACAGATCAGGACCTATCACATTGCATATCCTTCTCTGGATTTTTCGAGGACCTCAAATGTCTAATAGTTGATTTGTAGATTTGAAGGATCGACTAAGGCGAGAAAAACCTTCTGTCGCGACACAGAGAACCAACGTCCATTGCAGTAGATGAAGCCATTGATATAAGAGAAACTTCTGTTTGCTTGAATTGGGAAACTGGTCTTTCATTTTGCCTCACAACTGTTTCTATATGACTGATGACATCAAGAAATGTTGACAGGAATTGTGTTTTTTTTTCTCTCATTGGAAACGAATCGCTGTAACTGAAAATTCTCAACATTCAAACAATGAAGTGTTGTCATGATCTGAGAGGCATTTGATTGAGTGATTGTTTTTATGGTTTATCAATCATTTGTCGCTCATTTAAACCCGAAACATATTTTGGATTTTACTAATAATTTCTTTTTTTAGCGACTGAATATTGCACGAAGAAATTTTCAGAATTTTCAGATACTAGTTTGACTATTTAACACCTACCTTAGAGGAGAAGAAGGAGATGGATTTGCGCCTTTCCAATGTTTTGTATTTGGGCATAAGTGAATATAACGAACCCAACCTGAATTTGAACACTGCTCTCCGATTTCACATTCCGAGCTGTTATCTATTACACCTACTACGCATCTATGATCTGAGAGGCAAGACATTAATCAGTATTTACGAATCTTAGATTAATCTTGGTGAAGGCATAAAGTGTTTGTTATGCGTTTATTTCTAGGTGAGGACTTTCGATAGTAGTAATTTTCTGCGGGATCATTTTTTTAAATGGTCCACTGCAATGCGTTCTTTGGAAATTGTTAGGTTGAGGCATGAGAATTTCTTGTTTGAGACAATTATTTATAAATATGAGGATATGATACCAACTACTTTGCATTTAAGACCAAAGTTTGTGTACACTAACAGTCCTTATTTGCATAGTCATGACAGCTTCACAGTGCATTAAATGGAATAACGTTGTTCCCTTGCACGACAACACTAAGCCGCCTACAAGAAGAATATGGCAGTAAAAAAGATTTGGAACTCGGTTGCTCTGTTCTATTACCGTGATCCATAATTGTCGTTTTTTGCGACGTCCGATTGTTACAGTTTCCGATCTTTGCAAATCGTGTTGATAGTGAAAACTTTACCTAATCTAAACCAGATACAAGACTTCAACGAAATCTTTTTCACATCAAAATCTGCGGAAATTTTACTCAGAATCTATGAAATGTTATTACAAATAACCTTGAATATATAACTGAATAAATGGTAACAGTTCTTTGCTTTTTAAGAATAAATTTGAAGAGAAAAACAGAAATTATTTATGAAACAAACTGACACTGTCATTAGCAGAAGAGTTATAGGGAACCTGGAACGGAAATGTTCATAGGTTCAGATCTGAATCAGTTGGTCTACGTGTGGATGACTAAATGTCCTAAGACGCAAAAACACGCTTCCCGGTAGAGATAATAGTTATTGTTTTCAATGCAGAAGTGCACATTTATAAGTAATAACATTATATTACGGAGTTTGATACCTGACAGATAGATAATGAAAATACTAAGACAAATAGGTAGATAATGAAAGTACGAAGACAGACAGACATACATATAGATAGATAGATAGATAGATAGATAGATGTAGATAGATAGATAGATGACCAGAATATTTTGAACGTAGAAGTGAACAGACATTATAGAATCACAAAGAACGTGTATTGTGATACCTGATAAACAGATAGATAACAGAAATTACAGATATATAGATAGATAGATAGATAGATAAAATACTAGATAGATAGATAGATGAGAAGGCTAAAATAGATAGATAGATATAGATGAGATAGATATAGAAGATAGATAGATAGATAGATAGAGGATATATAGATGATATAATAGATAGATAGATAGATCCAATACTAAGATAGATAGATAGATGAAAAAGATAGAAAGATAGATAGATAGATAGATAGATAGATCGATAGATAGATAGATAAAATACTAAGATAATATAGACTGATTTTAGATTAAAATAGTAAGATAGATGAGAATTTCAAGATAGATAGATAGATAGATAAAATACTAAGATAGATAGATAGATGAGAAACTGCTAGATAGATAGATATAGAATAGATAGATAGATGAGAAGGCTATGATATATAGATAGATAGATAGATAGATAGATAAATAGATAGATAGATTAATAGATAGAATACTAAGATAGATTTTAAGAATGGGGTGTAACTATGGTAACAATGTAATCAAACATTTCAGGTTGCTTACCTTTTTCTATAACTGCTTTGTTGACCTCACAGCAGCATACGACCACATGAATACAAACTTCTCCTCATCTATTAAGAACCCATTCCAACCTAACCGAAGACCTATATCGAAGAATCTCACCTGGAATACGCACAGAAGAAAATCTTTGAGAGTTCCCACTGTATTTAATCTTTACTAGATCATGATGTCCGTGCATTCAAGATCAGATGGGCAGTGATCACTTAAAGATCCAATATCGTTTCAAATGAATATGCTAATAAAAAACAGGCCAATGTATAAAGGGCTGAGAAAAGAAGTATCTTGAACAAGAATTAATTCCACCTTTCAATTTTTTAGAAGTTTTGTTTCAAAACTGAAAAATGACATTGTATTAGAATGAAACTCGATGCTGCGTACGCTTTGCATCAAAAAATTCCAGTAGTTACTACGAAACCAAATCCTTAACGTAAAACCTCAAGGTATCCTCTTTAACAAACTCATCAGATTGAAACTTTCTTATGGATGCCAAAATCATGTCGACAAACTCATTCGAAAATATCTAAAGTGTCGACTGTATCCAGCTGCATTCTCAGATCGATAATCAAAAAGCATGTAGATCTCACCGATGACCAGACTTCTTTAAACTTGAGGAACAGGCGTTACAGAATCATTTGAACTCCTATCAGATAAAAAAAGAAGCCACATCCCTTTGTTTTTTCAACTGCAGTTAAAATATGTATTACTGGCCTCCACATTTTATTTATTTCTTTGCTCGAACGGCTTAGGAGACTTTTTCGTAGCTAAGCATATGCACTAATTCCTTAAGTTTTCGTATTTTCCAGTGATGTTCTCTGTCTAGAATTTAAACTTCATTCCACAGATGGCGGTGACCTCCCTTTTCGCTCCATATATGGTCAGCCATACCTGATTTTTCTATCTCCCCTCGTCTTACCGCTCTACGGTGTCCCTGTAATCTTATCTTAAGGAGTCGGCATGGTTCTCTGTAATATCTCTTGCCACAGCTGCACGGGATGGAATACACGCAGTGTTTAGTCATGTTCTCCTCTATGGGTGGTTCTACTCGTAATAAATGCTTGCGTAGTGTTGAACAACCCCCGAAGACTGTACTGATGTCATAGGGATTATAGATCATTTGTATCGTTTCCGATAAGGCCTTCACATAGGTTAGGCAAACCGTAACTGTTTTCGGGGTGTCGTTGTCATCTTGGACTCGTCTATCGCAGTTTGATGGGGCTGCTCAGTTTGTCATGTTCCCAAGGTAGGTTTTACGATGTAACCTTATTGCTTATACAAACCATTTACTGCTCATATCAACATCAATGAAATATGTTTCACCTGAATCTTCAAAAATATCTGATATTTTGTTATTTTCACAAGTTTCTCATTTTAGAACACATCATTTGGTGTCTTTTTTGTCCCTAAAATTTGGCTAAAAACTGCCACAGTCACATCATTAGATTTTTTTTTTTTTATTTTTGCCGCATACAAGATTGTTCTTTATTTATCCTTAGCATTCTCTTCTTATCGCTTTTTTTACCAACTTTTGTCGTTTATCCATATGGACTGCGAATATAGAATATTTCAACCTACACCCTTTTTAAAAGAACAGTAAGGCCATAGACTCACGATGATGAAAACGATATTTTGTACATATTAAATATTTACTTTTCATCATAATCTCGTTCTTTGTCTACATGTAACCCAACGCTTCATTAATCACTTTAAATCAAATATTATATAATGAAAAATTCAGATCGAACTTTTCAGAGTAATAGCTCTTGAAACAACTTCATGTAGGAATTCTTTTCTACGTCATGCACGTGATGAACAAACATGACGAATTTTGAAACATGAGACGGATCAATACACGGCGATCGATTCTAAAAATCAAATCTTCGTGTCGAATTCAAATCTCTTTGTTTATCATTCAGTTTCACACAAATGTCTTTGAAAAAAACAAGTACCAGCCTGTCCTCTCAATTATGGGGTAAAATGAACAGTAGATTGTAGTCTTGAATTTTTATGGCAGTCAATCTAGAACAACGCTTGGATTCAACATAATGGAGAAGGCAAAGGAAAACCATTTTAATCTTTCCAAAGTAGTCATGAAAACTGTGGAGCGCCATGATCGCATACATTCTGAAGAGTCATGACATTAATAATTTTACAAAGTTGGAGTTCATAAAAAGCGACAAACCTATATATCTATCTTTCAAGCGAACCATCTTCTAGTAACAACTAAATTTTAAAGAAAAACTTTATAAAAAAGTCAATTTCCGATTATGTCCTATTGCATAATCGTATGCAATTTTAAATCGTTCAATAAAGAACATATCCAGAAAACTTGAATTTAATACAGTCTGCCGGAACAAACCCCAAAGAGAAAACAGAAAATATGGCAATTTCGAAATATCAGGAAAGAATTCCATCAAAAATTCATAAGAGACAATTCCATAAATTTTTAGTTTGTATAATATATTTTTGAATTATTTAGACCAATTTTAGCCATCCTTTTATAGCTCTTGCTTTAATTCCTATCCGCTCATGTTGAAACATGGGCAAGCAAGACTTTTATTCACATTAACACTTGTAAAAAAAGATTGTTATAAATACATTTAACATTTTTGTATTGTTATATTATATTTATATTTAATTTAACATGAAACATGACTGAAAATTGTTGCTTTCACGGCATGATAAACTTTCTTATTTAATGTTGAAATCAATATTATATATTTTACATATTATTTTATATATTTGTTTAAAATATAGGTAAACATTTGAGTTTTTATGCCTTTCTTTCGTATATATGTAGATAAGTCTGTCTGTCTGTCTCTCTCACTCACTCACTCACTGCTCACTCATATATATATATATATATATATATATATATATATATATATATATATAATTGGATAGTGAATTTGAAAATATTATTCATTTATATTTGAATGTATAAACACATTTCGGGTATATTTCTTAATGCAAACTCTAATTAAAAAAAAGAAATTATACAAGTGTACGCTTTATGAATGCTTTATTCAATTCAGATTTGCGTATATTGTCCTCTTATAGTCCCAGTAAACAGAAATAGCTCTCTCAAAGAGAAGAGTAACGAGACAAGGGAGATCATTCTTGATTTTCATTTTTTCATTTCTTTTCGTGGACTGGAATATATCGGTCGTAAAGAGTGTTTAAATATTGACTTAATTAGGGGATAGTTAAATGTCCCTAGTGTTCCTGGAAGCAAGGAACTTTTGCCGTGATGGGGTGGGGCGTATTACACTTCTTTAGAGATTACAATAGGCGCATTTTAGACCGCAGAGACAATTAATTCATTGATAAGTCTTAAATAATCAAATTTTGCAAGTTATTTAATGCTAGACAATAGTTTTGGTATTGTAAGATAATTTTAGAGATAATAATCTTTTATTGACACAAGTCATTATTTAATCCATATATTGGAGACAAGAGGTGGGTTCTTACATTTCACAAGGTTATTTTTTGTAAGAGAATATAATAAACCAGAATGCAACTAGAACCCGGCACTCCTATCTCAAATTCCGAGCTGTTATCTATTTTGCCAGTCTCACACCCAAACTGCCAGCTCCGGATATTGTTAAGCAGTCGCCCAGCTAGGTACAAACCAGGTTCGACTTTACTTAACTGTGGTAATCGTACTTCAAACGGCGTTTAAATATGATTTTGAGTACATTTTTATTTACTTACTATTTTATTTGTCTTTTATTTGTTACTTTACTTTTTTATGTCATTATTTATTTACTAATTACTTTATTTATTTTTTACCAGTCAGTTACGACCTCGTACGGTGTAAGGGCAATCAGTTCCAGAGCTGAAATTGCGATTTTTTATCTGTTCGAAGTTTCTGAGTTCAAATTAATCACCGTCAGGAATTCTTTATGGGGGAGAAAACCTCGGAATAAGTTATCAGAAAAATAAATAGACATTTCTTCTTTCCATTAAATGCCTGTATCTTCCATATCTCTAACGATGGCGATTCAGATTTACTCAATTAAAGTCGTGATCGAATCATGACAGGTTTGCAAGGTTTAGGGAGAGTTATGAAACCGATAGAAAATAAAAGAATATTTTGTCAAAAATAAAATAGGCTAAAATATATCAATCTTGATGAAACAGCATATTCATTCATCAATTGATGACTGGCAATGTAAAAGGCATTAAACTTACGAATTAACATGACATGTTGTAAAAGGAAATCAGTTTAAGATGCACGTACATTTATTCCCTGGTTTAGATACTTAACTTTAAATCTAATTAAAATTACAAGCAGTAAAATAAATATGTCGCCAAGAGGTCGATTAAGTCTGTCTTATTTTTAATGTTTGATTAAATCAAACTAATGGTTTTGAAGCAGCTGCTTATATAAATCTAAAAAGACATTGAATTAAAATAGAAAATCTGCATTCATTTTGCATGAATTTAAATATATTGCCGTACAAAGTAAAGGAGACTGAAGTCAGCTGAAGCTTTAGATTTAAATTGCAAATGATGTCTAACATTTTCTCCATCAAAGATGTAGGTCATCTGAAGACTGCACCAGAAATGGGGAAAATATGATATAGATGAATTCACTGAAAACAGATCCCCAAACAATGTGTCTAAATATCAGAACGATAGGTTCAAACCTTGGTGAAGGCAGCTGAAAATGAGTTGATGCTTAAAATTACGTCGAAAGCCCAAATTTGACACTGATTTCTTCTGGTCGACTCACGCCTTTTAACAGATTTTTGCCGTGGGGAGAGGAAATATACTACCGCTAAAATATCACGTTGTGATGTCTATTGTGCTGTGTTCGTGTGTGTGTGTGTGTGTGTGTGTGTATGTTTCTGTGTAAGTGCATGATTAAGTGTGTGTATGAGAGAGTATGTGTGTGTAAGCTTATATGTGTGTGTATCTAAGTGTATGTGTCTGTAAACGTCTCTGTGTGTAATTGTATGTGTGTGTGCACATGTGTCTGATTGTGCGGAAGTGTCTCTGTGTGTAAGTGTGTGTGTGTGACTGCGTGTCAGTTTCTGTGAGTAAGTGTGTCTTTGTGTAAGTATATGTGTAAGTGCGTGTATGTGAGATTATGTGTGCAAGCGTGTGTGTATGTGAGAGTATGTGTGTAAGCGTGTGTGTATATGTATGTGTGTATCTAAGTGTATGTGTGTGAAAATGTCTCTGTGTGTAATTGTATGTGTGTAAGTGTGTGCACCTGCGTCTGATTGTGCGGAAGCGTTTCTGTGTGTAAGTGAGTGTGTGTGACTGCGTGTCTGTCTCTGTGAGTAAGTGTGCCTTTGTGTAAGTATATATGTAAGTGCGTGTATGTGAGAGTATGTGTGTAAGCGTGTGTGTATGTAAGAGTATGCGTGTGTATATGTGTGTGTATCTTAGTGTATGTTTGTGTAAATGTCTCTGTGTGTGCGTGCGTGTGTGTGTGTGCGTGCGTGCGTGCGTGTGTGTGTGTGTGTGCGCGTGTGTGCGTGCGTGCGTGCGTGTGTGCATCTACGTGGTGGGGCAGTGTCTCTGGTGATAGAGGAACGTGCGTATTTCCCAAGGACAAAAACAATCAATGTACAAGCCTTGTTATAACACAGGAATTACTGATTGTCGAAGCATTCGGCTCGGCCTTATTACTTAGACAAGTGAAATTCCTCTCTCTTGGTATAATTCGTATTGTTCTGTTCCTTGTGTTGACCTCTCGTGTATGCTCATCACGCAAAGATTCAGTAATGAAGCTGTACCTTTTTAGCTCCACCGAACCTGGCTTTTTACCAAAGATTACTTTAACTAACGCTTGCCTAGAGTAAGCTGAATTATCAGCGGTTACCATGTTGTTCCGAAACTTACCACAGTATTAAAAACTGAGTTATCTGTACTAAAACAGTACAAACTTTATACTAGTATGCGCCATGCTTCCTTTTTTACATATTTGGGGAGAGTTCATAAAGTAATAATATTAATACTATTTACATTGCATTCATTCAGTTTGCTGTATTACTGTTTCTGTAACCTTCTTCTTTAGAGATGTATGAATGTTTTTGTTTGTGCACGCTGGCCAGTGCGAGGTATCAATAAGAAAGCATCGCCCTGTAGATGGTCGTAGATACCTTACCGATTCGCAAATCAGCAGTCTCTCAATCTTAGAGAAAATTACGCTCTTTGATGTAGAAAATAAGCGAATCGTATCAGAGAATCTGATAAACGACACCATCGCATCATCTAAGAGTGGGATGTTCTGTCATTTCTCTGACCAGCACATTATGTAAAGAAAATATACAGAGGAGTCAACGTTGCTATACCATGAGAGAGAGGAAGAGAGAGAGAGAGAAGAGAGAGAGAGAGAGAGGAAGAGAGAGATAGAGAGCGAGAGAGAGAGAAAGAGTGAAAGAAAACAGAGAGAGGGGAAAAGAGAAAGAGATAGAAAAAGAGAGAGCGAGAGAAAGAGGAAAAAGAGAAAAACAGAGAAAGAAAACAGAGAGAGAAAGAATACGGATGGATACTTGAAAACTTTATATTAACAAGACGATCTTTCTCTCTTCCCCACTCACACACAATCCTCTGTCCCTCCATTTCTCTCTCCCCCCTCTCTCTCTACATCTCTCCTTCTCTCTCCCGCTTTCAACTGACAGAACAACCAACCCCGACGCAGGGACACACACGCATATACATACTTATATATAAATGGGTATTTGAACAGCTATCCTTCTTTTAAATAGGTTTCGTCAAAAAACGACAGACAAGGTATTCCGGTTACGTTTTTTATTAATTTTTTCTCGTGTTTTAATATTGTTTTTGTTCTGGACATAAAGTATGTAGCATTTTTTAAATACCTAGTTTTCAACATGAGACATGTGAGGTGTTTTTTTAGAATCTCATAATGTTTTTTTAATTTCCTTACTTAAATGCTGAATACACGAATATTAAATTAAACCACCCTGCAGCTAACAAGGAACGTACCACTCCAACATTCAGAAAATAAATCTTGTTTCATCACCATTTATGTGTATTTTTTATATTTACATGAGCTTTGTCCCTGATATTGAGCAATTTAACCCATAAACAAAAAAAAAAAAACGCTAAGGTCATGTACTGTAAAAGGAAAATAATAAACATAAACTAAAAATTATTCAAGCTATTTATATTCCAAATTGAAACCAACCCTTAATAAAATTAATTAGGAATACTGTAAAAATAGGTTACATTTGTCATTCGTATAAAGCTGTGGCTAGTTTTTCATCAACATTTAATGTGTGGTAATGATTTAACAGAGAAGTGTGTTCCGTTTAATAATGGCAGGATATAATCATATCGTGAGCAGGCAGATGTGATTTTTACATTTTAAAATATTTTCATTAGATAGTTTAAAATATCTAGGTTTTCAACAAATATTTTTAAATAGTGATTTTTAATAGACATTTCATTAACTGAATTACCTCCCTTGACGTTTACATCCTTGTTGTAGTGTCCTCCTTCTAAAGAGTCTATGTTGGACTATTCCGCCTACTACAAAATTAGTAGGAGAGAAGGCATTGGGTGAACAGTCCCAAGATAGTGTGACCAAGTAAATGGTTAAAGAAATAACAAAAGAAGTTTTGCAGATATATCATATATTAAACAGTAAGTACAAGAGAAGAGTATTACACGACTAGGGAGTACGTGTCGACTGATCCAGTGCTCAATCTATTCGACAGTTCCCTGAAGGCCTTCTGTCCTACTGATCTTATAGTAGGCGGACGAGTTCAACGTATATTATTTAGAGGGAGGACACTACATCAGACATAAAACTGAAAAATCCTACAGTACATAACCTTAGCGTTTTTCGCTTCAAAAGCAAAAATTAATTGTCAGATAAACACATATTTTGGCTTAGAAAAAAGCAAAAAACTGATGATGACACAGTGTTAATGTTTAAAGTAGTTGGAATAAGATGAATACGCATCAACATATTCCTTCTTTAATAAGTTAATTGTTAATTTGTCTAAATGTTTTAATATGACACACACACACACACACACACACACACGCATATATATATATATATATATATATATATATATATATATATATATATATATATGACAGCATTTAAAATTTTAGGTACCTTTCGGACGCTGAGATCGAGACTATGCGGGCAAGACTATCCAGAGGTTAGTGGTTAGGATCGCACAGAATGTCCCCGGACCAGCTGCGAGTGTTCACAGGCTCATGACTCCGCTATCGGCGAGCATTTACTGCATTCTGTTGCTTGCAGGAAGGAATATTCTCCTGGGTTTTTTTCCTCTGTCTTACATAGTGTACGGATTCTTTACCATACCCCATAACCAGGAGTCAAAGATTTGGAAAAAAATGATAGAGACAAGCGCGAACAGTACGGAGTAAATGAGGAAGTGCAACATCACGTTGGAAATATCCTGCTCTTCTCATTTGGATGCGTATGTTGTCAATGGCAAACTCTTACACCATTGTAGGTAAACTCTTGCAGTTACCGCTGGTGCTGTAAAGAAATATGTACCAATTAAACCATTTAACTTCTGCTTATAAAGGATCGCGTGTATACCAACAAGTTAGAGACATCAAAAAATTCAAGGACAGAATAAAGGTGTAATATCAAACATTCCCCGTGAAATGTGTCAAGGCACTAAATTGTACTGTTGATCGCTGTTTTTGTGCATCAACTGTGCTGGTGGATTGTCCAGTGAACGCTGAATAAATGATTCCTCTCATACTAATGTTAACATAATTTGGACTCATCCTCCCATACTAGTGTTAATATTATTTTGACTTTACTCCATATATATATATATATATATATATATATATATATATATATATATATATATATATATTCTTTGTGGTATTTCAGAATGCGTCGATTAAACTCTTTCATTTAATGTCTGCTTTATCAAAACCACTTATGTCGCAATTTATATCCCCAATAAAAATGATAATAAAAATGCATATTTCGTCCACTTGGCCGTTTGTATCCCTGCTCAAATATCACTGACGTGTCCTGATATCGATCTTTATAGCCATCAAATACAAAGTCCTATTTGATTTCGTGTGAGTTTGCGTATGTATGTATGTGTTGCAGAACAAAATGCTTTCGACACAAGCTGCTGATATAAATAACAGACAGGTAATGAAATGGCGACTTAGTGAATCGCAGATTATTGGTGCAGAATTTATGGATTTCTCCTCGGGTACATATTGAAGGACCGGGCTAATTTATAGGCAGCAGATTTTTTTTTGTTTCGGTTAAGCCGGCGCCAGAACAAATCGATCATAGTTTATTTTTTTGTTTGTTTTGTTTTTGTTTTTTGTGGTGCCCAATACTGGTTTCATCGCGTAGTGTGTTAATACTTAGACGTCACTTTCAGATACGAGCATGGTGGCATTCATTTGTTAACGCTGAACTATTTCATTCACTTGCTGGCCATTGCATATTTCCCTCAATGACGATGAAGACTAATTAATGGTTTCATCCATCCAAATAACTAATTTCGGATTATTACCATAAAACCTTACAGGAAATGAAGAAAAACAACGAACTCGATTTTGGTCAAAAGGGAAATCGGTCTAATTATAGATGTAAAAAGAGCAACGGATGTAAAAAGTGTAGAAGACCAAATGTATTTTAGAAGAATTTTGGTTCATTGATTAAAATAACCTTCAAGAGTAACAAGTAGACATAAAGTTATAAAAAACACATTTAAGTAAATTCATAGTATTCAATACATGATCGCTTTTATGTAGCGATGTAAAATGTTTTTGAATAATCTATTATAATAAAAATATTATAATTATATTTTGCTTTACCTTGTATTGAGCACTTTAAAAAAATAAATGCTACGAACTGTGGAATCGTTGATGTGGTATGCGAATTTGGAAGGGGACATTTCACTTTTTTTTATCGTTATTATGATTGTCCATTGGAATACATATATTGATAATAGTCCTTTGGGATAACGAGTTTATCCATCGAAATAAATAATTTCGGATTCTTACCATTAACTCTTACAGGAAATGAAAAATACTAGTGTAACCTAGACAGGCTTCCTGAAAAAGGAATAACCAAATCGGGGGTTAGAAATAAAATAGTAATCATTAAAATATCAACAAAATACAATACTCGGCAGCGACGTGAAGTAGGTAAACCACTACTAGTGGTGGAATACTTAAACAGCATATTACCCCCACTTACAATAGTGCCCAACATATTAATGAGGATTGGGTATAGCCATTAGTACGGTATATAGCAAAGACCTACGAATTCGGTCTTAGCCAACAGAGAAGTCTCTCAAGTTATAGATGTAAAAAGAGCACCTGAGGTGAAAGGTGCGGAAGATCAAATTTATTTTAGAAGAATTTTGTTTAAAATAAGATTGAATAGAAATCGTTAATGTGGTATGCGAATTTGGAAGGTGACTTTTCAATATCTTTTATCGGGATTATGATTGTCCATTGTAATAAATTTATTGATAATATTCCATTGAAATAACAATTTTATCCATCAAAATAACTAATTTCAGATTCGTAACATAACACCTTACAGGAAATGCAAAAAAATCTACGAATTCTATCTTGGTCAAGGAGGAACTCGGTCTAGTTATAGATGTAAAAAAAGAGCAACGGAGGTAAAATGTGTGAGAGATCAAATATATTTTAGAAGAACTTTTGTTCATTACATTAAAATAAGCTTGATAATGCGAATTTGGAATGTTTTCAATGTTTTTCTTTTTTTTTATTGGAATAACCCTATTGATAATAGTCCAGTGGAATAAAGGATAAAAATCACAAATTCAATTTCAAGGACCAAAACAAAAATTGGAAATGTTACGAATGATATGGTTTGATGCAGGGTTTGATTAAGTTATTCTTTGTTGAAGTTGAATTGTGAACATAAATACATCAGAATATAATGAGAGCTAACCGTCTACATCCGGATAGAAATTAGAGTTTGCCAAACGTTCACTAAATGATTACTGATTTGAGCGTAGCAAGATTAATATGAAATTCCAATTCTAAGAAATCCTTTTTCCGTGATATTGTTTCTAAATAGAAATGTATTTTATTTTTGTCGGACCTGTCAGCTTAATGTTTTAATTTCAATAGCATATTGTTTTAATTTTGGGTAATAGAACTTATACTAAGTTAAAATTTAATCATTTTATTTATTCTGCCATCTTACCAAACTTCTGCCCTCCTACTAACTATGACCCACAAACCTTTAACTCGTAAACAGATTGTGGGAGGAAGGATAATTTTATTATTATTATTATTATTATTATTATATATATATATATATATATATATATATATATATATATATATATATATATATATATAGAATATATATTACTTAAGAATTCCACTGTCGGAATGGCGGCAACTAAACTGGCTACCCGACTCCATGTTCTTGCGAGTGATGTGGGTTGTTAGCAAATCAGTAGGACGAAATATAAGACCTAACAAAGGGTAGAAGAACTCTAGATGAGTCAACGATCAGGCAACTAGAGGCGGTGTTTCCATAAACCATCGTGGAGAAGGCCTGTGACCATCACAGGATTATATATGCAGGCGGTGACAAAAACGATAAAGCTGTAGGATTGATAGTAAATGAAGAATTCAAGAATGCATTCTGGGATTCTACCAATTATTCGAAAGAATTCTGGTCGTCGAATGGAATGCTTTTCAACGTAGCTATCATAGTGTATGCACCGATAGCACAGAGTAAGACAGAAGACATCGAACCTTTCTACTCCATGCTAGACAACGCCAAGGGTCACTGCAAATAACAAGAAGTCATCATTATCATGGGGGATCTGACAGCCGAAGTAGGCAGAGAGTGGGCAGTGGGTATAACTGGAAAATTCGGACTAGGAACCCGCAACGAATGTGCAAATAAATGGGTCCAAAGGTGCACAGCTAATGACCAGGTAACAGCCAACACATGGTACCAAGAATATCCGAGACGATTATGGAAATGGAGAGGCCTAGGAGTAGAAACTAAAAAGCAAGGAAGGAACCATCGCCCTGTGATATTTAGACTAAGATGGAAACTACGGAAACAGAAGAAGACTAAAGCAGCACCCAAATTGAAATACAACAAACTCCCGAACCTAAATGAAAAATATATGGACAGTGTGAAAAGAAGATACGAGGGTCAAAATGGATAATTGAAACACGAAATGAGACGAACTAAGAGAAGCTTTAATGGCATCAGAACGGTATCATCCCAAAAGAGAATGGACAAAGATGAAAAAAAAAAATAATGAATGCCTGATGAGATTCTCGACAAGAGGCAAAGGAGAGAGAAAACTCTCGCCACGATATGGAACTGAATACAGAAAGATATAAAACAAAATTATGACCAAATGCAGCCAGGCTACAGAAGAGTGGCGTAAATAAAAATTGCAGAAATAGAGAGATTGAGTACCACAATGGAGATATGCATAAACAAATAAGGGAACTAACAGGACAGAAGGCTTGAGCGCCAACAGGCAGCATAAAATCCAAGGATGGAACGCTCATATTAGAGAAGAAAAAATCTTCAGCGTCGGAACGAATATATTGGAGAACTCTTCCCGGCGACAGAGAACAACCGGCAATACACAGAATTGTACAGAAACAAGGTGGCAAGGCCAGACGGAATTGTAACAAAGATGCTGGCAGCCTTAGTTGATTTTGGCATGGAAAAGATTACGGAAATAATAAATGAAATATACAACAAACGGGATATACAGGAAGATCTAAGCAGTTCTATTTTCATGGCCCCGTCTAAGAAACCAAGCGTAGACGAAAGTGGACTCCACTAAACAATCAGCCTAATAAGCCACATAACAAAACTCATCATCCGGATTCTGATGAATAGAAGGGACAGCAGATTTAGGCCAGAGATAGGACAAAAACAGCGCGGTTTCGTTAAAAAAACAGGAACTTTGTATATGTATGTATATGTGTATATATATATATATATATATATATATATATATAGAGAGAGAGATGCATATGTATGGGTATGTATGTACACACCTATATGTATGTATGTACGTGTAAATATAAATATGTTGTTGTGTATGTGTGTATACGTATGTGTTTTTGAACATAGAAATATAGGTCCTTGTTAGATTAGATAATCGTTATATTTTTTATGTTTATATTTTATTTGTAACCTGTAGACGATATTACTTTTGTCAAATTTTCTTGATTACACAGCGGTCCCTTTTATAAATGCCCTTCCGTTTTAGTTCCCCACCCCATCTCTCTCCCCCACTCCTTTTTCTTTTCTTTTCCTCTCCCTCTCTCATGTTCTGATCTTTAAGTTTAAATCGTGTATTGTGTGTGTATGTCACCACGAAATGTATCCTTTCCGGTTACATCTTTAATGTATTAGACATCTGAGTATATTCATATTTCTCTCACTTAAACCGTCTTTGACTCCTCTCTTTAAAACTTCTCTGTTAAATTTTAATCTCCCCTTCATCTTTAGACCTTCCTGTTCTTCTCTCGTCTGTTACCCCTCCCTATAGCTTTCATTTACTCTAACATTTGTCCCACACTCTCATACATACACTCTCACTAAATTTTATTTTTTATTCCAGGAGTTTTTTTTTTCTGTTTTCTTTTTTAATTTGTAGGTCTGATGAATTGGATCGTATTTACGATTCCAATGGAATAAATTATGAACATGGCATATTAGTGTTTAAGCCTTTTTATTATTTTACTATATATATATATATATATATATATATATATATATGAGGATTAAATATATGGTATTGATAAATATAAAATTCAATTATTTACTGTTAATCAAGTATTCTGCATCTGATTTGAAAATGGCGCATAATTACGTGAAAAGCTGGGCTTTTATTCTCACTTTGGTGATAAATGGCTTTACATTTTGAATGCAGGCAATAATGAGTCCCCGCAGTTTCTATTTCTTTAATTTGTGACGACTACCATGATTTTCTTAGCAATATAGTGAAGTAGATTTTATGGCTATGAATTCAGGGTTTTCCTGCTCTTTCCCTTGCTGCTATCCAAGACTACAGAGCCCGGTCTATCTCTCTATTTAACCTGGAGATGGTTGGAGAAGACAAGAGATGGGTTTATACGTTTCATAAGGCCATAACACGAAGTCATTTCAACAGACTAGACTGAAATTTCTTTCTCGGTTCGCCAATTCGTTTTAACAAAATAATTAACTTTCATTTGAAGTTGTAATTAAAATGCTATAATATAATGATTTGAATAATTGATAAAGATGTTTTACTCATGAATTAAATGTTGCATTTAGTCATTAATGCCCACCGTTAAATCCTTTATTAATTATTTAGTTTTTGCTGCTGCTAGTAGTCCTCAGGTGATGTGGTTTCAGTTATAGGGTACAGCTTTTTTTTTTGTTTTTGATTCTGTAGCGCCACTATATAACTTTAAAAGAAGGATGATCTTTGCCGAAAATTTCTGTCATCACATGCTCAAAGACTTTTCAACATTGATCGTAGTAAGCGGTTGTAGACATCTGACAGTTTAGATATTTCCGAACGGGTTTGAACCAGGAACTGCATCCATAAGAAAATCCAGATCTGATGAGGTTTTTTAAGAACATGAAACGAGTTTTCATGTTGATGTTTTTGTTTCATGGCAATTTTCGATGTTGAATAAAACTACTTCTGGCAGTCTATTCAATGTTCATTTTCTTTTTCCCATATAACTAATTTGTTGTAGCTGATCCATACGCCGAGGCATCTGAAGCGTTTAGTATTTACTAATTCTATGTCCTGTATTTTTTTTTGATAGATTCAAGATAGGTGGCATCATTGCATTTATTCCAATTCCAGATAATAGTTTCTGTCTTGGAAAGCTTTAGCATGAGTCCCATTTCTTGAAACACTGGTTTAATGGGTTATTTTAATGTTATAAATTTTATACCGAATCTTTTCGGTGAGAACTGAAACCAAAACTCTCTCTCTCTCTCTCTCTCTCTCTCCTTCTCTTTCTCCAGTTCTTTATCTATCCGTGTCTATCGATTTGCACATAAAAACATATGAGCATCCCTCTATACAAAAATATTATTATGTTGATACTTGCTCCACATCTCTTGATATGTCTTTTTAAATATGATAATTTTATCGCCAAATTTCGCTATCCTTAGAAAAATAAATCATGAAACACGATTATGAAGAGAAGCCATTTAAAGGAATTTGTGTTTACCAGATATCTATTACTGATATGAATACACAGAGAAGCTGATGACAAGCTATTCCGCACTCTTTTTCCAAATATTTAAAGGAGAATATTTTTATTTATAATTTTATCGTTTTTAGTTGTTATTTTTAAGCAAACAAAGCTGAAATATACTCCTCTGGTGATAGAAAATCTTCGCAAAAACAGATTTCAACATCGGAATATATAAAATATTCTATTCATTTTTTTAATGCTAAAATGCCTATCGAAGGGCATCGGCTGCTTGCCTACTTCAGCCATAAAAGCCACCGGATAGAAAAACTCATATTTAACCGAACAGACTTATTTTAAAACACCTGACAGTCAACCATAGTGTACAGGGTGAGATGAGTAATTAGTCACCATTCTATATTTCTAATTACGCGTATGCACGTTGTTTCTTTTTCTTTCTTTTTTTTGTTCTGTCGATTGGAAATTGTTATTTAGTCACCATATGTGAGAAAAATAACACCCTAACCCTATTTAATGCACACCGACATATATTTCGAAACGGCATGCTGTACGGCTTGGCATTCGCGCCGGAAGCTCCAATACGAACATTACAAACTCTTTAGGTGTCAATCTGAGGACAGTGCAGAGGATTCGGAAAGAGTTGGATGAGTCTAATGGTGATTACGAAGGTACGGCAGCCTGGAATATTAACTCTGATCGTTCTTATAAGAAAAGAACTCCGGAATCTCTTGGTGAGGGACTCAGACTCAACACAGTGGCCTAAATCAAGTACCTTGAGAAGCTATTCCTGCACTAGGTCAACTGGGTTGCAGCTGGAAAACCCCATGTCTGGCAACAGGATTCTGCACCATGCCACACAAGCAGAAGAAAACAGTCATGGCTGTCAGGCAATTTCTGCGACCACATCACCCCTTACATCAGGCCACCTATTTCCCCAGATTGCCCCCCCCCCATGATTATCATGTGTGGGGCGCAAAAGAGCGAGAAACAAGTAAAAGCCCTTCTAACACTAAAGATGAACCGAATAAATTTACTCTTTAGTATTTCAAGATATTCTTGTGTAATTTTGGGAAATATATATATTAAAATGCGTAATTTAGACGGAAATTTATCCATCGTATCCTGTATATTACATTATATAATTACATATTGCATAATACTGCATTACTTACGACCGTAGAGATAAAATGTAATTAATGGGAAAGAACTATAAGTTAAAATTTAATAATAATTGACAATGTATCTAATAATCAAATGAAAATAAGAAAAATATTAATATGAATAATTGTCAGTCCAGATAGTCGCATGTCACATGAATTTTATTTGCTCATTCCCGACTACTGACGGTCGGTATTGTGCACAGACAAATGACATCATTGGGAGTGCGCTAATGGAACAGTTTATGTGCTGAGGAAAGTGTTGTGTCTCTAAGCAACGGGTAGCGGCTAAGAGATATAATTATCACTACCCTGCCGGGTAAAGATGACAGGGGGAGAAGAGGATATGAAATAGTAATAATTCTCAACATCGAAAAAAACTGTATTAATAATCCCTAAATTAGAAAGCAAATTTTCTTTTATATATAAATGGCCCATATAGTTTCCATATCTAATCTAGTGACCCTGCTATTTATCTCGAGGTGCTCGACAAAATCCAAAGAAGGAACTCCAATGTAATCGATCCTAACATGGCATCTCGATTTCAATCACTTTCTTACAGACGTGATATGGCTTCCCTTTATCTTTTCTACAAATATTTTAATGACAACTGCTCAGACGAGATTTTGTTTCCTGGTGCCACGACTACATGAATTTAAGCAAGCGACTAGACTAGCATCTAGATCCCACCCTTTTACTGTTGAAATAGTTAAATGTAACCGCCACTTCTATTCCAAAAGTTTATTTTCTCGCACTTCCCGACAGTAGAACTCCCTTCCGTTTACTTGCAACCAGACTACAATTTTCAAAAATTTAAATACAACGTCAATCGCAATATTATGTTGTCTTGAGCCCTATCTATCTTTTATTCTTTCCTTAATCCTCCTCTATACCCAGCCTTTTCTCTCACGTTCACTCTCCGTAATCGCTGCGTACTAGTGGCATACCCACCTTGCTTGGGGTGAAATGATTAAATAAAAATTTAAAAGAAAAACATTTCTACCATTTGATTATATATACGATCCCTACTTATTTATCAATAAATATTGTTGGGCTTAATAGTAATCTAATATAACAAAGGCAGACATCGGCACTGAAATAGCGAAAGATGCCTTACAGAAACTAGACAGACAATTAAGAAACAGGAAAATATATTTAAAAACAAAAAAGGGGCAATGATCTGCTATGTAATATTGGTTTACAAATCGAGCTTAGTTGCGGCACAAGGCTGGAATTATAGAGCACATCGTGTGGATCAAACTCACTATTCAGTTGTAACTGATCTAGCGAAATAAGCTCGCTAACAATTACACCACGTCGAAGTGTCCATGAACTGCTACTTAATATATGGTAATTATGAAGTGTCATGAATTTAGGGAAAATATAGTGGGGCGGTTTCAAATTGTTTTCTTCATAATTTGGAATTCAGACTTTGTCTTAGACAGACTGGCAAATAAGGCAAGTGATTCAGAGCTATTCTGCACAAAACAAATCTAGAGGGTGAATATATTAATCGACTCTCTCGTCGGTTTCGACGTATGAGGATCTCATAACTTAATTGATTCAGTAATGAAATTTGTGCGAAAATCTTAAGTAGCAATGAAGACCCGCAATGATTTACAAAGGAGGCCGCATATTTAGCAAGAGTGAGGAATGTGGGATGAGATCAATGTTAGATTGACTGGCCATTTAGATCTTGCTCTCGCTTCTTGAAGAAGATTTAGACTAGCAGATTGTAAACTGCTGAGTCCACTAAAGCACGTTGATCTCCATGCTGCCCGCTCGAGGGTGTTATGAGGTATATTGACAACTGACAAGTTGCTCTTCAGCTTGTCATTGTATCTTAGACATTGGCGTCCAACATTCCTATATCCCTGATCTAACTGGGTGTATATTAGGATCTTAGGTATCCTGTCATCAGCATTCTTAAGACATGACCATTCAACTGTAGCGTAGAACATATGTGAATAGTCTCGATTCCTCCAATATTACACCTGTTAAACAGGTCTACGTTTTATCTACATTTTAGCTCTACAGATGGCAAATAGACAGCTTTTATGGAAAACATCCAGCTGGCGTTTATAGAATCTGTATAGAGTCCACGACAAAAGGATGGCAAGGACAACAGCTCTGTAAACCCGAAGTACTTTGGATTATTAACCTAACGGTTTGTTTCTATTTTCTATATATTTACACACACGAGCACACACACACGAGCACACACACACACACATATATATATATATATATATATATATATATATATACACTGCGTGCCAAATTATTATCGAGATAACTTTTCTCTAATATTTCAAAACCCGTCCAATCAATTCACACAAAAGTTTCACACAATGTAGGCAACACTGACGTACGCAATCACTAAAATTTTCGTACTGTTCTGCGCAATGTAAACAAACTGGCGCCATATTTGTTATCAGCACGCTGATATGAGTGTGCCAAATTATTAGAAAAGTGTAAGAATTTAGTGAAAAGATGGGCCGTAAAAGCAGTTTAAGTGATGCTGAAAAGAAAACTATCACCTCAGAACTCTCAAAAGGTAAATCTACCATAGAAATTTCTAAAATGATATGGAGGTGTCATCAAACAGCTCGAAAAAGTTCACCGCCGACCGTACACAAGTACGCAAAAGGGCAGATAAAGGCAAGCCGAGGGTTATTTCACGTCGTCTCATGTCACGACTTAAACGAGAGTCCACGAATAACCCTGGACATACCAGTCAAGAGCTTTTCAGTCACATTGGGGATCCTACTGTGTCTAAAAGTACTCGGTGTCGGTATCTGAGAGAAATAGGAACAATAGTCAAACCTGAATCGAAACCTCCGTTGACGAGAAATCACATTCAAAATCGATTGAAATGGGCCGAGGAGAATATGAAGATTGACTTCTCTAAAGTTTTGTTCACAGACGAAACTCGAGCAACACTTGATGGGCCAGATAGATGGTACAAAGGCTGGGAAATGAACGGACAGAATCGCCATCAGCGTTTGAGACGCCAACAAGGCAGTGGAGGCATAATGATCTGTGGTGGTATTATTGAAAAAACATTTGTTGGCCCATGGAGAATACCAGATGGCGTCAAAATGACTGCTGATGCATACATAGCGTTTATGAAGGAGCATCTTGAACAGTGGATGAAAAGGCAAAGAGTTGCCTTCAGAAGGGCCATTGTTTTTATGCAAGATAATGCTCCCTCACATGCTGCTCACAAGACTACTGAATATTTGAAACAGTTAGGCTTCAATGGACCTCGAAAAATGAAGTGGCCAGCAAATTCTCCGGATTTGAACCCAATCGAAAACCTTTGGAGCATCATGAAGCGAAGACTGTACGCCAACGGACGACAATTTAGAAGCAACGTTGAGTTGTGGGAAGCAATTCTTGACATATCTCGCGGCATCACAGCAGATGACATCCTACAATTAACAAATTGTATGGACCATCGACTTCTTCAAGTAATTTCAAAACAGGGAAAGCACATTCCCTATTAATTTGTTTAAAACTGTGCCTTTGTTTGTATCTGTTATTATTTGTTTTATTATCTTATTTATTAGCTTCTTTTGATCATAAACATTCAGGTGTAACATTAATAAATGTTTTGTTTGCTCAATTCTGGGAATTTTACTAAACCTTTATAATAATTTAGCACACTCAAATCACCGTGCTGATAACAAATATGGCGCCAGTTTGTTTACATTGCGCAGATCAATAGAAAAATTTCAGTTATTGTGCAGATCAGTGTTACCAATATTGTGTAAAAATTTTGTGTGAATTGATTGGACGGATTTTGAAATATTAGAAAAAGTTATCTCGATAATAATTTGGCACGCAGTTATATATATATATATATATATATATATATATATATATATATATATGAGCAAAATCCAAGAATATTTTGCGCATCAGACTAGGCTCAAATTTGAACTCGGTTGAACAATTTCACTTCCACGCCGATATCCGTTACACTGCCCACACATCAACAGCACAGTACTTAAATGAATAAACATAATTACATTATATTTGATTTAGAAGTAAAGAGAAAATATCTACCGTTGCTCATTAGGATTTGATCCAAGGATACCTATGCTGGAAACAATTGTCTATAAACGATACTCCAAACAATTACGTATTTTGGGCATTTTGTTCATGATACAATGAAGTAATGACTGTGCATATGTTTTTTTTTCTTTGTGATTAGTTTGAAAATTTATTGATAAAACCTTTCATTGGCCTTAATAGAATATTTGAAGAAAAAAACTTACTTTGCTCAAATCGGATTTATTCGACGCTCAACAGAATTTATTGTCTGCTTCGAAGTCACTTCATTGAAAAGATCTACTCGAACAATGCATTTTAAACCTATTTTTGAACCTAAACAATATTTGAAGCTAATCCACCGAAAATCGATCTTCGGAAAGATAATAGGAGCAAAGTTATTTTAAGTTACAATTACAGTCTTTTATTCTGATATATTATTTGTAACCAATAAGATTCTAGCCAACTAGAAGAGAGTAAAAAGAAACTGTATAAATAAATGAGATTAATCAGAGTATTTTATTTTGAATTGCATTTAAAAAATATTAAGGAAATTCTATTCCTCTCTAGTTCCCTTACTGACGCTCATTCATAGAGTATTTCTGCGTCTCCTAACTGTCTATATTTTCCCTTCTTACATCGACCCTAGAATGATTGCCATCTATTAATGGTTTATTATTCATGTCTATACGTACTTTTAAAACTGTTTACGTTTTTACGTAGGAAATATTTTTTGCGTATTTTCATAACTTTTGTAAAAAGAAGGCTACCGAATACAGACCTTGGAGACACTTAAAATAGAGAGTAACTAAGAGAGGTGTGTGATCTGAAAGCAAAAGAAGAAAATAATAACTAAAGATGATTAGAATATGGAGGATTGATAAAGATTAACCCTGAACTTGAAAAGGTTAATACTGTTGCATGCTGGAAATTATCCACGCGAGAGTCTGTTCTCCAATGTGGCAGGTTTTTGAAGACTGATTCAGAACGCTAAGCTCGTCCTTACCAACGGAGTGAGGAGAGAATATGTTGTGGCTGTAGAAAGACGGGTCTTGGTAGCAGATATCAGAGCCGATGGCCCTAAAGAATGGGCCCGCCTGAAGATCTTTCATAGCAATAGCGATAAATTAGCGACAGGCATGCGACATTTTGTCTGTGGGAAATTAACTGTAGGGTTGAGAATAATTAATCGCCCAGAAGGCCGTATAAACGCAATTGCAATCTGTCAAGTGTGGAAAGTGAGGATTAGGAAGATCTCCCTCAAGATGTGGCAACAATACTATATCTTTATTCATTTATCGTAGAAAAAGAGAGCATGTCAGGAGAAGCCTGTTACATTCTAAAACAGTACAATATATTGGCTGTTTGTCTATATTTCTGAGATGAGGTATTATGTACAGTATTTACATTAGTCGAACTATTGTGACACATGGCACAGTGGATAAAGGCGTTGGTTAGATCCAGTGATAGACCCAAAGAAGGTGAGTTCAATTCCTGGTTAAGGCAGTGGAGAGGGAAAATTAGCAGGAGATAACTGATAACTGACATCCATCAAACATGGCACGTGGAACTAGAACAGTCTACACCAGTGATCGAAATAAAGGGTTCAGCTCGAAATTCCAACCACCTGAAGAAGGCCGGAGCGTACAACGGCCGAAACGTTGTGACAAATATGGCGACAAAGATGATGTAAATACTGTATATTGGCTGTTTGTCCAGCATCTTCAAAGATGGTTCTAATATACAGGATTTACATGAGCTTTGGAGTGATCTTCAGGCCAAATAAGCGCTCAAAGAGAGTGAACCTTTTCAGGGTATAGCCGTTCATGATATTCAGTCCAAATAGTGGCTGAAAGCAAGTGACATCTTTCAGGTTACAGCCGTTCATGATCTTCAGGCGAAATACGCGCTCAAAGCAAGTGTCCTCTTTCAGAGAACAGCCGTTCATGATATTCAGTCCAAACAGGCGCTCAAATCAAGTGACCACTTTCAGGGTATAGCCGTTCATGATCTTCAGTCCAAATACGCGCTCAAAGCAAGTGACCTCTTTCATCGTACAGCCATCCATCATCTTCAGTCCAAATAGGCGCTCAAAGCAAGTGACCTCTTTCAGGGTACAGCCGTTCATGATATTCAGTCCAAAAACGCGCTCAAAGCAAATGTCATCTTTCAGGGTTCAGCCGTACACGATCTTCAGCCCAAAACAGGCGCTCAAAGCAAGTGACCTCTTTCAGAGTATAACCGTTCATTATGAATGTTGAAAGTTCAGGGTTTGCTCGCTAATGATGAAGCATTTAATCATGGAATTCATGGTATTTTACGAATTTTACTCTGGCTTACGGGTACATCATACTGAAACACGGATTCTCGTACGGTCATCGAAGTAAATAAGCATCAAGCCTGGTCAGTACCTACATGGGCGACTCTTTGGAAATACCTCGTGCCGTAAGGCGGGATATGCGGTTAACATAATGAAAAGTGACTCGGCAATTTTAATCGGAGACACAAATTTCTATTCCTGTTGGATTCGTTATATTCACTTCCGCAAATACATTGGGAAAGGTAGCAATCCACCACTTCCCACATCTGTGGGTTAATTAATCAAAATTGTATCCTAAATCATTAATATCTTGAAAAAAACATCCGTAAAATCTAAAAAAATATTTCTGGCTCGAAGTAGCTTCTAAAAGCTTGACAAGCCTTAGAAAACGAATCAGTTATGAATGTAACTTATTTCATAAAAATTCCCGAATGGAGAAAAATATGAAGAAACTTCTTCTTGAGTTGGAAATGTGTAAGTCTTTTACACACGGAGTTTGTTATTTTCGAGTAAATTTTAGGGGAAGCATTATTATCTCTTTTGTCGTCCTATATTATTTTTGGATCGAATATGGCCGACTACTCTCGGTAGTCTCGCCGTGACTCTGTGGATAGCAAATTAGGTTTAGGGAGATTCATCTCTACTTAATATCTTCTAGTTGAGTCAGGCACGCAGTATAAACCTATAATATATAAGTTTTTTATTTGTCGAATCCTGTATATTTATTGTTTAGACACTACAACTTATAATTTAATTTTTCTTGTCAGTATTATGTTTGTAAGCAAGATGTATAGACTTGTATAAGAGTGCCGACGTATTGTGTATCCAGAGACTTGCATTAGAAAATCTGACATAATATAATCTGGTAAGCAAAGTTCTAGATACATGCAACAAATTTCACAACTATTTTGTCTAAATGCTTTCTTCATATAGATTCATAAAATTCTAATTTGTTATCAATTTACCGGTCCTGGATTTGGTTCTCATTTCACAACTTTCTTTTTTTATTATTTCACTCCAAGCAAGATGATAAAGCCACTAAGGCACAGGAGGTTAATGAAAAGTGAAATAATATGGGAAAAAGATTATTAAGAAGCAATGCCAATAAAAGGACAGGAATCAAATAGACAGAAGATTATGATTCATAATGCATTTAAATTGTTGAAGATCAAAGTTGTCTGGAAAACAAGATCCCGGAAGAAAATGATGGAACCTAGCTGTTACCTTAGTATTGCGCTTAAGTCCGTAAAGACGATGTACCAAAGTACCAATGATCAAAGTCCATCAAGACAATTACCATGAAAATAGGTACCTCCAAAAATGATAAAAGGCTCCAAACTTGATAAAAACAAAGATTTATCATATTTATGTTATTATTAAGGGGAAAGATCAAAGTTTTATTTTATTAAAGTATTTAATCCTTTTTAGCACACTATTTACATTATTCGGAATATTGACAATATTTTTGTTGCAATATTTGTCACAACGTTTCGGCCGTTGTACGCTCCGGCCTTCTTCAAGTGGTTGGAATGTCGAATTGAACCCTTTATTTCGCTCACTGGGGTAGACTGTTCAAGTTCCACGTGCCATATTTAATGGATGTCTGTTGTCAGTTATCTCCTCTTAATTCACCTGTCCAAGTTCCCCACTGCCTTAACCGGGTATTGAACCTACAACTCCTTTCCCTGGACCTAACCAACGCCTTTATTCACTGAAGAAGATCGAAGGGTACAACGGTCGTTACGTTGTGATAAGTATGACAACAAATATGATGACAATAGTCCGAATAATTTAAATAGTGTACATAATACTTCATCTCAGAAATAACGACAGATACCTTTCTAGCACGTTCGAAATTTTGGTTAAAAATTTTGTTTTTCATTTGTCAGATTAATATTAGGAAACATAATGCCTTTTTGCAGTAAAAAACACAGATGTTTTGGAAATTCTTGCAAAAATCATATAATTGTCAGATTTCAATTAAATTTTCGGGGCTTATTTACAAATGAATGAATTTATTTTTTAATTTAATTTTAAAAAAAACAACTTGGTAAACATTTTTTTTATATCTGTTACCCCCACTTTTATGGAATTTCTAGAAATTAAAATTCCATCCTCTTCGTAATGATATAAGTTAAAAGCAGGGCTCTATGGAGCATATAAACTATCAGTTTTTTGTCAAAGAGAAAGACCATTTACAGAAAATCATAAATTTAAAAATGCAATAAACGTATGATATTATTTAATTAGAAAAGCATTTATAATTTAATTAGATATAATAATTAAATATAAGATATATAATTAATTAAGATATATCAAGGGCACCATTACCTTGAGAAAAAATTCTATGAATAATGATTTTTTTAAAAAATATGTTTCCATACTTTAATTTAATTAGAAAAGTTTATTAAATTTTAAATCTTTTTAAAATTTTCTATTCATTTCATCCTTTTAGAAGATATTATTATTAAGTGAAAACTCGATTTACTAATCAAAAATGGAAAAGCTTAATTGAAATCATCAAACATCAATATTTTTAAAAGAATTTTGATTCTTTTTGTATGTGTATAAATGTACATGTTTTTGTAATTACAGTGGAACATACACGACATTATCAGAAAATAAGAACGATAACTATAGTAAATAGTAATTTTTTTAAAATCCAAAATAGCATAAGATTACGGTGAATATTTTCCTCATTTTTTAAGATTACTGAGTATTGAAAAATTATATAAAAAGACGCTCACGTCATTTTCTTCAATTATGTTTTATAGATAAATTCTACGTCAAACAACATTTGATCTGTAATCAGTCTGTCAATACGTTAACACAGCTAGAATCGGGTTAAAAACTGAGCTAATGTCTGGTTAAAAATGCATTTCTGTGATATTTTGAACTGAAATTAAATCATATTTTATTAAAATAAGAATTATTATACTTTGACTCAGCTGATATTTCTCAAACAAAGTTTCAGAAAAAGTATATTATTCTTTTGGATGATTTTTTTAATAAATAGAATTACATTGCGATGAAATACGACTAAAAAAAGTGGCTGATCAGCTATTTTTGCAAAAAATAAACTTCCTACCAGTCAATTTAAATTAGTTTTTTGAAATACAGTAAAGTATTTTGCTTATTGGAAATATTCAACCTAATCTATGAGCTTGAAATTAAACTAAAATAAAAGCTACAAGAAAAATTTTCATTTTTTTTTAACATTAATTTTAATCCTTTGGTATAGCGTTTTTTGTTTAGGTCTCTATATTTATAGACAACAGGGGAGCTACATTACGGAATGGGGAAAGGGACTGAATCCAGGATGCCAGCTTAGGACCGATAACATTACAGATCCTTCTATGGATTTCATTAACATCTCTAAATACATAGCAGAAGTAACAGACAAGATGTAATAGCACTATTCAACGCATGGACGAATGAAAAATAGATTCTGTTGAGAAAAATATCGATAACGTCACACTCAACAAACTTTCCTTGCAGCGTTTACATAATTTGGCTATTCTTTCTTAAAAGAACGATTCCGATTTATGTTCGATGAATTCATCGAGTATTTTATCGCTGTCTTAAATTTTTTGGTAGCGCTTATCATGCAAGAAATATTCTATGAGACAGAACAATCGATTGTCTGCAGGTGACAGGCCAAGTGACAGAAATGTCCATGCAGAAAAATCAATGGTCCATTTCCTTGCTCAGAAAAAAAATCCAATGCGTTATTCAAAGGAGTTGACTGAGTCGCCTCTAAATTATTAGCAGATTCACGCGGTTTTTACGCTGTGTATTCTTTCAAAAGTTCTTCGATGTTATCAGTTTTTAAAGTTCGAATCCCTTCTCTCTTGTTCGTCTGCTCTTTGAATTTTGAAAAACGTTCCCAGACTGCGCATGAAGAGTAATCAATAATAAATTAAAATTTTATAATCAGCGGTTGAAAATCCTTTCACGGGAGTCAATCTTATAAATTTTACAGGTGATATACAGGCACTACATACTCACAGTCGAAGAGCTTTCCTTAATAACAAATAATATATTACCTGAAACCTTTCTACAGCAAAGACAATAAAACGAGCAGTTTTTAGTCATGAGTCCGCTCAAAATAAATAAAACTTATGATTTATCGCAATCATTAAAGACATTTCTAGATTTCCCTTACATAAAAATCGACTCTCTGTACATTTGTATTAACCTAATAATGAAATAAGATTTGGATAAATGAAAAAAGCTAGATAACACAAATTAAGCAAATATATACAGGATGTAACTAAAGTGTCTATCGCATTAAAAACCAAGATAGTAAAAAGATGAAACGCAAGATATTTTGAAATATATTTTATCGATAAATCAAACAATATGTCAAATGAATATTTCTTTACATTTTGGCAACGATTGTCAATCCATGACAATTTTGAAAATCATTTTAGCATATTTCAGTTGTTATCGGACATACAACTTATAAATTCATAAAATCCTGGACTGCTTTGGATTTTCTGCTGTAAACTGGTTACTTAGTATGGGATCCAAAATTAAGAAAGTCATCTGTAAAATCAGGCGACCTTTTTACCTAAATCCTTTCTTCAAGATAATTATTAGGTAAAACTGCGAGAAATGTATAGTTGCACCGTCTTGGGTAACTATCGCTGCTGTGAAAAACTTCTTGGTTATTAAATAAACCAAGGGTCCAACATTTTCAAGTCGTTCTCAACTCTAATGTAATTGCAATTGGGTAACTATAACAGTAGCTTCTATTCGGTATGTATATTAATGCATTATAATGCATTATAATTGTACTATTATTGAGGTTATTAAATCATTTTTATCTTGTATAGTAAAACAAAATGCAAGAAAAATTAGTATGGCCTCCGAAATTAAGAAAGTCAGATCCTTTCTTCAAGCTAATTATTAGGTAAAACTAAAACAAGTGAGAGAAATATACAGTTGCACTGCCTTGGGTAACTATCGTTTATGCTAAACACTTCTTTATTATTGTAAGGGAAATAAATCCATGGTCCAACATTTTAAAGTCGTCTTCAGCTCTAACGTAATTGCAATTGTGTAACTGTAACAGTACCTTCTATTTGGTATGTATATTAATGCATTATAATTGTACTATTATTGAGGTTATTAAATTGTTTTTATCTTGTATAGTAAAAAGAAATGCAAGAAAAATTGTTCTTTATTTATGTACAAGATCTCCCGGAAAGTTGCTTGTCACATTGTGAGCGCTACTCAAACTCATACACACCGATTAACTGTACTCCTATCATTTAGTCTCTATAAACGTTTGGCAAATATCGGTAAATTACAATGGGTTTAATTCTAATCACATGACATCCTACAGTCACGTATTTCCTACGTCATCCCACTATTCGAGACACGCGTCCTTTCCCCGCACTACGTTTGCTCTTCCTAGGCTAGGATCATCGATCAAATCGGATTTTGCGTTTCAACTGTCGGAGAAAAAAGTCGTTTGTAATGTGCTGCCAATCCTTTGTCCGCGGTAGTTTCTCACAAAGATATACAGAGAAAAAATATCGATATCTATGAATAATTCCTGCACCTGTTCATATATGAAGTTTTCTGTACTAGAATTTTTTTGCAACACGTGTTGAAGTCCTCATATGATTTGGTATTGCTGAAGTTATCACTAACATTTTTGCCGAAATTTACAAACTCTACTTTTCGTTCAATTTCGCAAACCAATCAATGAAATTGGAAGAACCTGACAAAAACCATACTTCGCTGTTTAATAATTTATTTTATTTAATTCTATAGGATTTCATGGTAAACAATATTTTTTAAAGAAAAATTTTTTTTTTCCATTTTAACAGGAAACAGTAAATTCTTAGAATTTCTTACTCTTGAGTATGTAACATAAAACTGACCATTCGTAAATATTTCTATTTGCAGACAAATTTCAACTATTTGAAGCCTTGGACTTGGGATTTTTTTATAGTTCTCACAAACATAGGGCAAACTGGAAACTGGATTCTTGTATATAAAAAGTTAAAGAATACTGAATTTTTATTTAATAAGTATTTGTTATTTTAATTGTTTTAAAACAGTGGGAGTATTTTGTATGTTAAATAATAAAACATTTATTTTTCCAAAACAATGAAAATTTATTGCACTAAGCTACGAACTATAGTGTAACTAACTGTATTTGTACCCACTTACCTGTTTTCACTTCTTCCCAATATTTGATTTGGATTAGTCAACGTATGGCTATTTTAGATTGTGTGACGGTCGGACAGACTAACGGAAGTCATATAATTTTATATATAGACAGTTATATATCTTGCTATATGATCGGTGGTCCATTGTAAACACAGGAGAATATGAGTCGGGTGCTCAAATTACATAATCGCTAAAATTAATTATTTAAAGTTAGAACATCCTTTCGTAGTACAAGGCCTAATAGAAAATTATAATGTTTGAAATTTACTCTATAGCTGGCCACTCGTATTCAAGTATACACGTCTACTAAGGTGGCTAGCCAATCCCTATTGCAGACGCTTGCTCAGGCGCATTTGTGCGTGTTCAACATCCACAGAACCCACCGGCGATTTATACTGCAACTATGCTGAACAGACACTAGTTACTGTTTCTGGAAAAAAGCATGTTATGTAAGCGTGGTCAACAAATTGAACAAGACCAACACGCTCAAGCCCTCGGCCACGATGACTTGTGACTTCGTGCTAACACAGCTATCGACGGCCCCCTTAGTGTTCCGTCTACCCAATTTAACTCACAAAGCTTGAGTCAGGTACTTTCCAGGAAGTCGAATCGACCAAGGTGAGATTCGAACACGGATTTCATGGTCAGAATCCGAACGTTCTAACCACTCGGCCTATTACAATAATAATGGGAGGGGAAATGGTTACAATGTTAGATAGAACGTTTGGAAATATAAACATTGTCGATATAGAAATCAAAACTGAAACCTACACTGTCAGATTCAGAAATTAGGCGATTCAGAAATTATTGATTGTTATAGGCTGCTTTCTTTTTTACAGTAAGGTTTAACCTGTACAAGGCCCGGGGCCACTCGAGGTAGAGGTTTACGTTAAGGGGTAGTTTATATGGATAGATGTGGTAGGCTGGATAATTTTGACGCTGACAGACATATTGAAGTCAACAAAGACAAAACCAGCGAGTAACTAAGGTGAGATGAATGGTAAAAAGGCAAACTTTACAAACGTTACGAAGTTGGGAAGAGCTAGACTGCCTACTTCCTGAAAGGAGGCGACAAATATAGGCTGACCCCCAAAAAACTGGAACTTTTTAACAATCCAATAAAACCAAGAGTGATGGAACAAAAATATTTTATTCATAGTAATTGAAACCTTAAAACATGTCATTTAAAAAACAATGATAAAATTTTCATTTTTTTAAAATTACGTCCTGTAGATGGCGTCCACCTGTACGAATGCATTCTTGAAATCTGCTGTTGAGATTCCTCATTGACTGCTGCAACATCTCAACTGGGATACTGTGAATTTCATCTTGAATTCTAAATGGCAAACGGTTTACTTGCTCAAGGCCAGTCTCGCAGTCTTACCACTTGCTCATGTCTGGCAATATGCACTTCAAAAATTCCCGTTTTTTGGGGGTCACCCTGTAGATCATGGAAGTGATGATGCGTCGAATAATTAACAAGTTTTTTTTTTTTTTAACAATAAGGTTCACATTTTACAAGGCTCAGTGGCCACTCGAGGTAGAGTTTTACGTTAAGAGTTTATATTGATAGGAGGGGAAGATAACGGTTAACTCTAGATTTAAACATATTAAGATTGTAGTGATCTGGGAAACATCATGTTCTACAGGGCAGTTGTTCGTAGGAAGAAGCTGTTTGAATAGAACTTCTCGTAAATGGAAAACGGATTGAATGTATGTGGCATGGCCGGTCCTAGTCGTGAAGGCCAGATCTGGTGGAACCAGGAAATGCTTTTCGCCCAAGCAATTTCTATGTGAGAGACTCGCCATATCTCCCCATGTAAGAGAGAAAGAGTTCAGAGTATGGAAAATAATTTTTTTCCAACAATGATTCGGAGACACTTTTTTTAAACAGGAAAGTGAGGCCTTGACAGGTCCTTCCCAAATGTCTCAACGCTACTCCATTTTCGGGCTAATCTGGCTCTTATAAATTTCGAGGATTTTACTGGGTCGATAAACCGCCTTTAAGTTTACCTGCATCTTTAGTGATGGATCGTTAAACTTTGTCGGGTGTGATTTTGAGGCCCCAAATCGTCTGAAGGCAAAGGGTTTCTTCGAGGGGACATACGTTCATATTAACTGGAGGTAGTTGAAAGTTTGATCGGCAGTGATGGAATGTAACCAGTTTGGCTTTCGAGGTACTGAATGTGACCAGGCACTTTATCCCTCACTGGGAAATTAGTGTTAGATCGGAAAAGCGATCAACTGCTAATCTCTGATCGTCAAGATTTTTAGAGGTTTCGCCCGTATATCGTCGTATCATCGGCATAAACCTTTATTAATGATCAGAGTATATTCATAGAACATTAATGTAAATCGAAAAGAGGGTTGGTCCGAAAAATGGTCTCTGCGGGACGCCTGCGTTGACCGCCAGGGCCTCAGAGCACTAACCCTTAATAACTACCTTCAGGGATCTACCTGTCAGGAAGTATTGTATAATAGAGAAAAACCTTCCAGTGATTCCATAGCTGGAGAAACTGTGTAGCAATACTTTGTGCCACACCCTTTCGAATCTAATGCTACCGTCCTTGCGGTATAAGTGTCGTCAAGGATCTCACTTATTCTGTGTGCAATGGTTTAGGGCGTCAGCAGGAGATCGGGCTGATCGAAACTCATACAGTTCGTTGCACAAGAGGTTGTTCTTATCCAGGTGTTCGATTATCTACTTGTTCATTAAAGCTTTAAAAAGCTTACTGATGATATGGAGAAGACTATTGGGTCTATACTGGGAGGGAGGGGGGATCGGTCGGTCGCTCGCGTCCTTAAAGAACGGGGAGACGCTTGCCACATTCCCCATATTTGGGATAAATTTCTCCTTCAAGCAGCGGTTAAATAATTTTGCTGGAATCGTAGACAATTCCGGGTCGATATTTTTAAGAACGAGCACTAGAATTTAATCTGGGCCAGTGGCTTTTTTGTTGAAATGAGTATATTACTGGGACTGTGGTAAGTTAGACGAGGGAAGTTTGCCATCTGTTATTGAGTTTGAGGTAAAGATCGAGGCGAAGAGCTACGCCTTGTCTGTTGAAGAGGATATGATCTCAGAGCCATTCATAATAGTAGACACAGCCGCTTTGCCTATGTTCATAATTTGGTTGTTGATCTTCCAGAGTTCCTTTTCAACCTTGGACTGGACAGATCGGGCGTGGCTGCACTTTGTGTTTTCCAGGACTCTCTTACAGCGATTGCAGACGGTTCTGAAAAAAGTGAGGATCAGACTTCTCCTTGTGATAGATTTTGAAGTAATCTTCCGGTGAGCTATGGCTGCAGCGCATTCAGCGCTGAAACAGGCCTGAATGTTTGGGCGAGTGGCTTTTTTGGGTCGAGGGTTTTGATAAGACTAGAGACTTCTCTTGCTAAAATGGGTGCTGTGTTTGTGAGACGTGGGAAGTTGAGAGAGGTGGCCTTTGTCAGCTAACGTTGCAAAGAGCTATGCCTTGTCTGTCAATGATGATATCACCTTGGGGCCATTTATAATAGTGGGCACAGTCGCTTTGCCTCTGTTCATAATTTGGTAGATGGTCTTCCAGAATTCGCGAGATCCAATTTGTTTCTTTCAACCTTGGCTTAGACAGATCGCGCATAGCTGCGCTTTGCGTTTTCCAGAACACTCTTACAGTTGTTGCGGAATATTCTGAAAGTAGTAAGGGCTGATAGATTTTGAAATAGTGGTTCTGTTGAGTTATGGCTGGTTTCGAACCAATATGGACACTGACTAGGGAATGGTCTGATGTACCAATGGGGGTGGGGTAAGACTAATGTTGAGAATTTGTTAGGGCAGGATATTAGAAAAAGGTTCAGGTACTTCGTCTTCTGTTTCGTCGCATCCGGGACTCAGGTGGGTTATTCAATAATATGGGTAGGTTCATATGCAATGGAGAATTCTTTGCAATATCTGCCTTCCTCGTCGGTTTTGTTAGTGTGGACTAATCACTCTTTGTGGCAAACTGCATCTGTGAAATTTAGTTAATTCGATTGAAGATACCCGACCCTTCATCCTGAGGACAATACAGAGCAAAGACGAATGTGGTAGTATGGATAATTGCCATGCAGAATCACATATACGGAAGATCAGGGTTCCCGTCCTTTTGTCCTTCCCACAAGGAAAGCCGTCCTTGATGTAGACACTGAGCCATTGACCGTGGAGATTTAGGTGCTCGTATTTTGTTATAATGGGTGTGTATCCCGGGATTGTGAGCTCTTGCAACGGGGTAGAGACATGGATATCCGTTTCAGACAGCAACAGGAGGTGAGCTTTAGACTGAAAAAGCTGGAGTTCCACTTCATGAAAGTTGGAACGTATTTATTGATATAAGAGATGGAATAACTGGGGTCTCTTAACGTTGGGTTTACTAGTTTTGTTCGTTTTCAATTTCATTGCTTTCATGTTTGTTTTGGTTGGTTTGGTAGATGACTTGTAGGTATTAAGTGATACGCCCTTTGAAGATGAACTGTGAAACACCCTGGGTTGACACGCCCGGACAGACTGTCGTAAGAGTACCCATCAACCTGGCATCGAGAGACTACTGCTCGGTCCAGAAATCCTTCACAAAGTTTCAGTACAATAGACCCGATGTTATAAATCTGCAGATAAGGTAACCTCCCTTCAAAGTTACTCAAACCTTCGATAGTTTACTACATAACGCCAAAACCAGGATAATCCTTACCTGCATCCTCCTTAATGAGGGGCTATAACCGAGGAAAGTTTCCGGTGCGATACCCCGAATGTACCCGTCTTGTCCGCGTAGTGGTCAGGGCAATGGAACTTTTCATTGGGTCAGAAACATTGTACCTAAGGTAAATAGACTCATATACATGAGGACTAAAAGATCAATTGGGAAAAGAGTTTAACAAAAATTGATCGAGAGTGCATATGCATCCCCGAAACAATTTGATTTTGTATCAAAAGTAGAGTTGTTAGGCTGAGGGCATACAGAGGATAGTTATTTATTCCATTTGAGAGAAATAAGCGTTTTGGATGTGACATTTAATTACTCCCGTCACAGAAACAAAGTGGGAATTGGCAGTGCTTTTGCAAATTCATTAGAATCATCTGGCAGGGGGAAGCCTAAGGATGTGCGTAATAGCTATAAAGTTTAACTTTATGTACGTCACAAGATCCCGTCTTTAATAAGCGTACAGGTCCAGTTTATTGGCCAGAAATAATTTCCATTAAATATAATATGAACGACTATCAATATTAAATTAATGTGCATGTAAACAATACAGGCGTCCGTAAAAATTACACACACACACACACACACACAGAGATAGATAGATTAGACATACATACATACATACATAAATACATGCATACATTCATATATACATACTTTCCTGAAACCAAGACTGAAGCCAGAAAAATAAAGATGTCCTTTTCCTTATTTTCCATGATATTTTTGGTGTGATTAGTTTTTTTTGTTTTTAATCTCCCAGATATGATTAGAAAGCAAAGTGATGTCCGGGTCAAGAGGAAAGATAACTAGAAGTCATTTCTCAGACTTAAAAAACTTACTAAATAAACGATCAGAACTTATCGCAAACGGCAGACACGAAAAAAAAATTTTACGTTACTTAAAAATCGAAAACGAACAAGAATAAACTAAAATAAATGAACAAAATAAAATAAACAAATAACAAGTAAAATTAATTAACTCTTTTGACCAAATAAATGGTTAATGAAATAAAAAATACATGTGTTACAGATATATCATATATTAAAACGTCCGAGTCCCTCTGCGCCGAGGCAGAGAGTTCGACAGTTGAACAATCTAGGCGACTGTTATATTTAACAACCGCTCCCACGAGGGATGCATGTGGCACAAGGCTGTGTTTACTGTGTGTTCTCTGATCCCGTAGGCTCGGCCAAAAATATTCTTTTAGAAAGCTTATAAACGGGTTCAGGACCTGTCTACTTCCCCGGACGAAGCTTTGCCCTGCGGCAAAGCCACGTCCGAGTTCCTCTCTGCCGAGGTAGAAAGTTCGACAGTTTGAACAATCTATGCCACTGTTATATTTAGCAGTCCCCTCCACAAGGAATGTATGTGGCACAAGGCCGAGTTTAATGTGGATTTCCTTTGAACACGCCTAGACGGTTTCAGGGCCTGTCTACATCCCCGGACGTAACTTTGCCGAGGCAGAGAGTTGGACAGTTAAACAATCGGTGCGACTGTCCCCGCAAGTCCTTCTCTCCTACTAATTTTATAGTAGGTGGAAGAGTCCAACATAAACTCTTTACAGGGAGGACACCACAGCATTAACCCACCACAATAGCTAAATAATCTAAGTAAATAATAAACAAATTAACAAACTACGTATGCACAGATAAATACAAGAAACGAAGTAATATAAAGCAATAGTGAAATACTAATAAATAAAAATTTAAAGAGCATTATAAATGGTCAAACATTGCATTCGAATCCAGTATTTTCTTACTCAATCGCTGCCAGAATAATTCGAAACTGTTAATGCCTATCAAAATAACTGTTAGAATGATACAATAGATTGCCCACAATGCAATAGACTAACCACAATGCATCACTGAATATAGCATATCTTATATATATATATTAATGACTCTGGTTTGAGCAAGTGTTTGCTAGCTTCTTCAAATCACAAACAAATCACTGTTTTTTCATCTAATAAATCATAATAATGTTCAAATTCCAGCCTAGTCTGTTGCATCCACTTTAGCACAAATTCCCTTGTGAAAGACATGAATACCTGGTTTCTGCACCAAACTACGGTTTAACAAGCTAATCAAACTGAGTCTTCTAACCTTGGGTAACAACTGGTCTAGGAGAAAGACACTTGGAAAGATGATAGGTTCTATCTTGCTCTGGATACGCCCACTGATCCTACGGCTTCCGTATATATTACTTTTGCCACTCATATCTACACAGGAATCGTAGGAAATCCGTAAAAAAAAAACATTTACTATGTGAATAAAATGTTGCACCAAATGTTAATAATTGTTCTTAGAGGCTCTTGAATTCTTAGATGAAAGATTAACTTGAAACAACGCCTCTTGGCAAGAATAAGGAATGAGACGTTCTGAAGAACTAAAGAAAAGTCCATCAACAACGATGCTATAGAAAAAAAA